>JAUTXW010000729.1:0-247087 GCA_030620095.1 Kuschelorhynchus macadamiae
TTGGTAAAAATCAAACATGGCAAAACAAAATGACGGCCTAGTGAAATGTTAAAAAAATTATTACTAAAAAACTGCTTACCCATTTTACTTTAAATTTTGCAGAAACATCAAGTATCATGTAAGAACTAACTGGTAAAACTTTGGTACGAATCCAAGATGGCGAAACAAAGTGGCGACTTAATGGAATATTTAAAAATTCAGTCTGAAAAAACTACTTAATGGATTGATTTGAAACCGTAAGCTATAACTAACTGTGGCATAGAAATCAACAAGTAAAATTGTGGTACTAACTCAAGCCGGCGGAACAACATGGCGGCAAAATAGAGTGTTTGCAATCGTGAAAAAATCACCCTCTCAGGTTTTACGTATCTTCACGTATTAGCGGCCCTAGATTTCGCAAATAAGTTTTATCAACTGCGACGTCCCTCTGTCGGTTTATCTGTCTCTCTGTCAGTTCGCGACATAGTTTAAATACTATCAGATTGACTTCAAATTTTAGTAAAAATTTAAGGGTCATATGGGGATGACCTAGTAATTGGAAAAAGTCCAATATGCTGGAGCAAGATGGCCGCCTAATAAAAAGTAAAAAAATTATTACTAAAATAACTAATTATCAAATTTGCCTCAAGTTTTGAACAAAAATTAAGTGCTACATAGGAGTGAACTGGTAACATTTTGGTATGAATATAAAATAGCAAAAGAAAATAGCGCCCTAATAAAATATTTAAAAAATTAGCCTGAAAAAACTACTTATTAGATTTATTTCAAACTTTGTGCAATCATTAAGTGCGATATAGAGATAAACTGGTAAAATTGCGGAACCAATTTAAGATAGCGGAACAAAATGGCGACCAAATTTTCTTTTTATTCAATTGGCTTTTAATCTTGCAGAAAAATTAAATGTGATATAGGGATAAACTGGTACGAATTCAAACTCACGTAACAAAAAAGCGTTGTGCGTCAATGTATAAACTACATATTGAACTTAATACTTCCCTCGTAAAAGAAAAGCATTTTAATCGTGAAAAAATCGCCATCTGAGATTTTTTCAGATCTTTACGTGTCGGGATCCTTAGATGTCGGAAAACATGTTTTCTCAATTCCGTCGATCTGTCTGTTAGCGGCACAGCTAAAAAACTACTTATCCGAAAAATCCAATATGGCGAAACAAAATGGCGGCCTAGTCAAATGTTAAAAAATGATTACTAAAAAACTACTTATCCAGTGTAACCTTTAGTTAACTAACCCAGGTTACTTAACTGGTAAGATTGTGGTACGAATTCAAGTTGGCGGAACAAAATGGCGGCCAAATGAAATTTTTGTAATTGTGGAAAAAATTGCAGGTTTTACATATTTAAGTTTTAGCGTCCCTAGGCATAGCTAAGAACTACTTAACTGATTTACTTCAAATTTTCATCAAACATTATGAGTTATGTGGGGATGGCCTGGTATTATTTTGGCAAATCCAATGACGGAAGAAAATAAAAAAAATATTACTAAAAAACAAATTATTCAATTTATTTCAAATTTTGCACTGAAACCAAGGAATCAACCTGTAATATTTTGGTATCAATCCAAGACAGCAAAACAAAATGGCGGCCTAATAAATTATTAAAACCACTTATTAGATAAATTTTAAATTTTGGACATATATTAACTTGTGATAACTGTGATATAGAAATTATCTGGAAAAATTGTGGTATGAATTCAAGACAGAGAAACAAAATGGTGGCCAAATAAAAAAAAATTTCTTATTCAATTGACTTAATATCTTGCTGCAAAACTGAATATGATACAGCGATTAACTATTACGAATTCAAAATGACGATACAAAATGCCGGTCATAAAAAAGCAGTGTAAAAAAATCAATTTATTTTAAATCATGCCCAAAAAATAAACTGGTAAAATATTGGTACGATATGGTGGAACAAAATGGCGCGCAATAAAAATGTTTGAAAATACAGTATACTAAATGACTATGTGAGGAACTAAATTAGGTTACTCGGTACTATTCCTAAAGATAGAAAAGATTCATAACGAGGGGAGTTCGGGGTAAAGGAAATTTAAAGTTTAATAAGTTGTTTTTTATTTCAATTTCTTTAATAAAAGGGAAGTATAATAGGGCTAAATCCTTTCTAGTCTTTCCCTTCGTTCTTTGTTCCGTGATATTTAATTTCTGACAAAATGTTACCTTTCATCCCAACAACACCAACAGACAGCTTAACCAACCGACACATTTTTCGGTATGTTAACGATACTTTATAGGTACTTAAATATTTTGTATGTTATAGTTATGTTACATTTATAGTATAGTCCTAATTATATACCAAACGCCTAAATAGACGATATTTCCTGTGAGGTGTGTATTTTTTTTTTAAATTGTGGACACTAGTAAGTATTTTGACTTTGGTATGCGAGGAACTTAAAATGCAAAATCTCTGAGGATCATCGAATATTTCCGTCTGACGAGGGAAGTTAGAAGAAAAAATCGCTAAATTAGCTTTATCCGGAACTGCCCTCGTTATGAATTCTTCCTTTTATCAAGAAAAGTGAATCATGACCCAGTTTATTTCGGCACGTAGTTATTTAATAAAATGTACATGGTGTTCCATTTTAGTTGCAATTGCAGGGTATCTTGAGCTATTTTTTTGGGAAACGAAAGATGCTGCAAACAAAATAGTCATAAACCTCTTAGCTTCCAAACTACAGAGCGATATTGCATTTTCAGGCACCCATTGTATCTCAGTTGTCTGACAACTTGTCAAAAAGATAAAAACGAATCCTTTTTTTGGATAGAATCCAGTAGTGTAGTCAGTTTTTTCTAAATATGACTGTTTTTAAACAATGGCCAAAACATGGCAAATGGGACAACCTGTATATTTGTCGACAAATTAAATTGTCTTTTTACAAGCTTCTCAAAAATATAAACCAGTATAGTTTTGTTTTAATAAACAACAACAAAAATCCTAATTTTCATAATTCGCATTAAAAATTTTATAGTAGCCCATGCAAAACAATACTGCTTTTTGTTTAAAGTCATTAACAGTATCTATATGCTAACAATAAATCAAGAAAATATTTAATAACAGCTATTTACTAATACGTCTATTGATAATTTTACACAAAAAAGTGCTACCTACCTATATTTACGTAACAAAATAAAAAAACAATAATAAATAATTATTATTCAATAACCCTATCAGCAAAAACCAACTTTGAGTCGTAACATAAGCACTACAATAATCAAGTAAATCAAAACAACTGTTCAAACTGATTTCCATTTTGTAGTATGCACGCTTCGCTTAATTTTCCTATTCGTTTTAACGAATTAAGCAAGACAACGGGATGATTTTGTAAGTAGCGAAAACTTTCTCTTATTGCGCTTCCTAAATCTTGAGTATTATCATAATAAACTGTAAAAATGTATTTTTTTTACTTTTACCCAATATCAAAAATCTGAACGAATTCAAGATGGCAAAATGGCGACTGAAATAAATTATTTGTAATCGTGAAAAAAAGTTACGGTCCCAGGTTTTTACATATCTTCACGTTTTAGAATTCCTACATAAAAAGAAATCATATTTAAATTCCCTTGGGGTGTCTGTCGGTCTGTCTGTCTATCTGACATTTCGCGGTATAGATAAAAAAATTACTTACTGGATTTGCTTAAAATTTTAGCCAAAAAAATGAGGGTCATATAGGGATGACTTGGTAATATTTTGGTAAAAAATCAATACGTCGAAACAAAACGGGGGCCTAATGAATAGTTAAAAAAACTATTCCTAAAAACTAATTATGAAATCTTGTACAGGGAGGGCATTTTATTAGGGGCCTATACCTATTCTCGACAGCTACTTTAGAAAAAAAATGTTAGTACAAAAGTTTCTTGATTTTAAAGAAATTTTTTAATAATTTTATTAAATAACTACGTGCCGAAATAAATAATATAGGATGTCCGGAAAGTGCTGCACCGATATCAACGCCAGATTTCTAAATGGGACACCCTGTATATTTTTACAAATTTAGATTCCTTGGGAGAAATAAGGTAACTTTTATAAGAACTTATTCGAATTTTACGTCATTTAAACAGCAATTAAGGTTGTGTATTTTTTTTACCAAATGTATGCCCTCAGCAAACAGCGTCTTATTTAGCTGTTATTTAAGATTATTTAATAAAATTTAAACCATATTTTTAGAAGACCACCGCCTAACGTTCTACGGTAGCTAGGATTTTTAAATGTACGCAGATTGTCTCAGATCATTGGTTCACACCGTTCATCACCAGTTTTTTAAATGGGTCATTGTGTTTAATATTTGTTATTAAAGAGGCTAAACATACCTATCCATTGATGTATATATGTCCTATATCTGAATCTAATAGTTAACGAAATATCTAGAATAGAATATGGAAGGTTACAAATAACTAATGCTGTCTATAATGTGATGCCCTACCTAAATCTATAAAGTGAATTAAAAGAACACTTCAAGGATATAATTTTAAAGAATAATCGTGAAAAACTATAGCAATACCTAAACTGAACCCAAGTAATAGAATAAAGTAAGTTTTTAATATGTCATCCATTTTGAATAATGCATATGGTATATAATACTTCTTAGCACTTCGTTTACTGCAGAAGGCCTTTGTTTATATACAATATCTTTAATGTTACCCACAAGAAAAAAATCTAGGCGGATATGGTCTGAACTTCGAACTGGCCACGAGATCACTGTATTTCTTCTTATCCAACGGTTGTAATGTTGGTGTAAAAAGTCACTAATGTTGTTCCCCTTGTGCGACATAGCACCATCGTGTTGCCATATTAATTGATCACGTTTTCAAGCCGGTATTTTATTTTCTATTAGCGGTTGTGTTTCATTTATTAGCATATCTAAATACTTTCTTGAGTTCAAGTTTTCAATAAAGAAAATTGGTCCTATAATACTTGATCGGTAAATTCCGCACCACACCTTCACGGATCGTCTTCCTTGCCTTTTCATTTCCAACATTTTTTTAAATTTTTATCACTCCAATAATAGGTATTTTTCTATTAAAATTTGGTGCTAATGTTTGGAAAACAAACTCATTAGTCCAAATAATATTATAGAAGACATTTTCAGCAAAATGCATATCTATTAGTCTATTACAAAAGTTTAACCGTGTCTCATAGTCTCTTTCTTCAAAGTATCGAACAGGTAAAAATGTAAATGCTTTACGTTTATTTATCTTTAAACAGATTTTAAGGCTGCCTCGTTTCACAGCCAACTCCAAGAGCCCTGGCGGGTGAATGTTTTAAGAAAATTCTCAAAATGCAACATAATTTCTAACTGCTTCTCTTTTGTTAACACTTGTCGTAATCTGTTCTCAGATTTCGGTAGTAAATTATCATCTTGCTTCAATTTTGCATACATTTTGCCAAATATTTCCTTTCTGGAATTTGCCTTAAAGAAATTTTCTTCTATAATCTCTAAGTGCCAGGCTTTTCGAATTTGCTAAAAAAACATCCAAGCATATCTATTTTTTCTTTTAGCGTATACATTTTTGAGAGAACTTAGAATTTTGAGTATAATTAATGCAACTTAAGCTTGGGTTATAGATTGAAAACGTTTGCGTCTTGCGTCACTGTTTTCCCTGTCCTTAAAGTTTACTTTGCGTATGGTTATATTTTTGCCGCCATCCGTTTCAGTTTCCGCTAGCTCTCGAAAAGATCTTCAACTTTGACGGAAGCGGGTAGCGTAAATCGACTTTTGCGTTAAGCTGCCAGCAATGAAATTTCTGGATTTTAAAGGGTCTTTCAAAGTTTTTTGTAATAAATTTGACATTCATATATACACGTAACATCCTCGTTCGTTTAAAAAAACTTAGGGTCATTGTCTTTAATTTAAAGAAAATACTGGTAGCAGTTTTGAGTATTTCTACCCTAATTAACAGGCCGAATTCGCCACCTTCTTTTCAACAACTTTACAGCTGCGGCACACATTAACATGTCCAGAATGCCTAGTCTTTTCTAGGCATTGGTACTATAATTTTGATAATCGATTCTCAGCAAAATAGAAAAACGCACATGAACTTTAAAACAAGCAAACAGAATTGCATTACACAAAAAGGCGATAAATATAAACACAAAACTTAGTTCCACAGGCAACGCAAAGCGTAAACGTTTTCAATCTATAAAACGGGGTAAGAACCAGCGTAAACGCTTAGCTCATAGAGACGCAAGACGCAAACTTTTTCAATCTATAACCCAGGCTCAATACTAAATTAGACTGAAAACGTAAAATCTGTCAAAATATTATTTTGTCGCCATGGATACGACGAACGAGGATAATAATAGTTATATCACAGCCTACTGGGGTAAGATAGCAAATTTATATGGTTTTTTCGAAGAATATTATTATTGCAATCGGTATTTTTTTAACTATTAGATTTAGGTATAGGGAATGTATATATCAATGGATAGCTATGTTTAGCCTCTTTAACAAAAAAATATCAAATACAGGGTGACCCATTTAAAAAAAAACTTGGATATTGCGAATTGAAAATTAAAAAAAATATATGTTGCGCAAAGAATAAGTGATATTAAGAGATAAACTGGAAAAACTGTGGTACGAATCCAAGATGACGGAACAAAATGGCGGACAAATAAATTGTCTAAAAACATCAACGTTAGAAAGTCTTCTTATTCAATTGACAAATTTTGCACAAAAATTAGATGTGATATAGAGATAAACTAATCAAATTTAGGTATGAATTCAACATGGCAATCTAATGAAATTTTTAAAAAATTAGTGTAAAAACTGCTCAATTTTTAATTATGGTCAAAAATCAAATATTGGTTCTAATCCAATATGGGGAAACAAAATAGCGCCGAAAAAAATGTTGAAAAAGCTATATTTGTATTATATTGTATATATTTATTACTAAATGACTATGTGCACAACTAAATTCGGCCACATTTCATTATTGCTAATAAAAGGGAAGATTCATAACGAAGGAAATACCAGGTAAAAGAAATTTACCGATTTTTCTTACTTTACTTCTTCAGCACTTTTATCTTAGACCATAGACATCGATGAAGAATAAACCGTATTCTTAAAATTAAAATGGGAGCACCAAATTTTTAGATAATTTTTCATCACTTCACTGTGTGCCCTGTATATCCCTCCCATCTGATACTATATTGATACCTCGACTGAAAGTCAGTTAACCTATCATTCGAAAAAGTTCACATTTATCAAAATCCGCCTATTACTTTTCAAGGCAGACAACTTTGATGTTGGAGTAAAAACCTAAGTTGGAGGCTTCCAGTATTTACCGATTTTGCAGCCTGCATTTATTTTAAGAAACAAGAAAATATGTATGGTAAAATGTATTAAATTTCAGTTTTTTTAGTTACATGAAGAGAAACATATCGTTTATATAGAAATTTAATTAAAAACTTAAAGGGCTGTGTACACGTGTAAAACTAATGAAACAAAAAGGTGTGTCTATATAATGTGTATGTATAATATCCAACTCCAAAATCATAGCAGAGCGCTTTCGACTAACTAGTCATCATCCTTCCCTACCTACAAATAACTACATCCAGTAAAAAACCCTTCAATTATAAAGATGGTAGACAAGGCCAAAAAGCCGAAAAGAAAAGAAAAAGGTTGAATAAAACGATATACTTACTCGTCAGTGAACAGGCAGAAATATACATGGTACTAAATCAATGTACTAAAAACTTTTTTCATGTAACAAAGACAAAACAAAAGTTAGCGAACGCCAAATTACGTTTTAAATTTTTTTAATAATCTATTGCTTAAAAAGTAGCCATCGTTCATGTAGGCACGATGAAATAGAGAAATGGGAGAATTTCTTTAATAGAAAGCGAAAAGAAAATTGACAGTCGACGTGGTTGCTAAATGCATCTGGAATTAAAACAACTACAACTGTAAAGAAGAAAATTATATTATATTAAAAGTTGACAAGTTATCTTAATGAGTATAACCAGAATGATATAACAATAAATAGAAATTAAAATATAGAATAAATTGTACACTGGTAGAAACATGAAAACAACCAATAAGAATTGATTACAAATTTCATTGGAAACCCCTGTGTGACGTCACTGTTTAAAAGCAAGCCGCCGAAGACTGACTTGGCAACATTGGTTGAAGAGGCCTGTTAAATAATAATATGTAAATGCATTGAAGATAATAGATTGAAATGATGCAAAAACCTGTGTAATATCAATAAACTATACCATTTGTGAGAAGCAACATAAATCTTTGGATACGATTTGAAATTAAGACTAAGATATCTTTTACTGTTTAAGCAAAAAAAAACACTAATAACGGGTTTGGACCAAAACAAGAAACAAAGACTGTGTGAGTAAATTCAGAGAGTCGAGAAATTTAACAATAAAAAGTAGCTTTCAATTGGCGAGTAATGACATACATAAGTTTACAAACCCTCGCATACATTTCAAGGGGAATTCAAAACAAACTAGAACTATGGGAAACTAAAGCAAGTCCTTGCGGGAAGGTAGGCAAAGGAATCAGCTGGACAGGTATGTTATATAAATTATTAAAGGTCAATACAATGTTTTGAAAGAATGTTGGCTAGTAAATTGTGATCAAAAGGCTTAAAAATTACCGACAAAAATATGTGGTGGTGTGCGAAGTTAACTGACCTTCCATACAAGAACCACCTGTGGTCAATAACTATTTATATAACTATTTATAGTTATTGACCACACGTTGTCCTTGTATGGAAGGTCAGTTAACTTCAGACAGCACCACACATTTTTGTCAGTAATTTTCAAGCCTTTTAATCACAATTTACTAGCCAACATTCTTTCAAAAAATTGTATTGGCCTTTATTAATTTATATAGGCATACAATAAATTAACACATTTCTCATAGTTCTAGTTTTGTTTGAATTTCACTTGAAATTTATGTTAGGGTTCGTAACAATGGCTTTTTGGACTTATCCGCCATCTTTATAATTCAAGGGTTTTATTAGTCGATGTACTTATTTGTAGGCAGCATTGATGATGACTAGTTAGTCGAAAGCGCTCTGCTACGATTTTGGAGTTGGATATTATACACGTTATAAAGAAAGACCTTTTTGTTTCATTTCAAATTTAATGACAATTTAAAAAGTATGCAGTCCCGTAAAAAACATTTCAGAGAGCGAAACTTGGATTATTTTTTTAAGTGCAATATACAAATTACAAATAAACTCGTTTTCTTTGCATATTTCAAGCATCGTAAATTTTAATGGAGCCTGTTAATTTATTCAATAAAAGAACTTCGTGTTTTGAAAAATTATTTAACACTGTGGTGTATTTAAATTTCCTTTGGATAGAATAAGCGATGTAAAAATCCTTTAGCATTTTAATCATCTGATAAAACAAGTCCTTTCAATTTTTGCCTTACCTTGTGAAGGCTGGGATATTGTATAAATCTCAACATGATTATATCAAAAGTCCTCTTCTACAGGTTTATGTTACCATTAATAAAATTTTTGATTCTAATTTAATTTTAACGAAGTTGGTTTTTGGTTCTGCCATTTTCCCTGTATTTAAACAATTTACTCTGAGAAATACCAAAACAAAGCCTTTAAAAATTAACGAAAATCCTTCTTTCCTCTAAAATATTTACGTGAACTAGCAAATATTTAATTAGAAGTTCGTTTATTGTTGTTTCCTGGATGATGATTTCATCATTCTATATTTACTACAGAGACATTCTACTCCCCCGAAGGCGATTACGTATTTAAAAGGGGATCGTAGAGAAACTGACATTTAAATTTTCGATGTCTAAATGATTTTGAAACACAGAAAAGTATGTTTACTTTATTTGAAAGACTTGCAAGTTTGTAGTCAACAAATTTGGAAAGAATTGTAATATTGGCCATGTTGCCAAGTCTACCTATTCCGAAGGACTTGTTTTACGTCATACTTGATTAAAATGTATTGTTTTGATTTCCCTTGTCAAGATTTTTACTGCACTATAAATTGTTTCTCTTGTTTTTGTTATTTCAATTATTTTTTTTTAAGAAAAGCGAGCTTAACTTTGACGAATCAACATTTGAGTATATGGGTAATGTCTGTGTTCGATTCATTAATGATATTTATAGAGGATGTAAACGAAGTTACTTTCAGGATGCCATTTCTTTATTGATTAGCTGGTTATTGTGAAACTAGCCTAACCTACTAAAATGCCATTTTGTGACGTAAAATTTTTATAACTCCGGCTTCAACAGAATCGACCCTAACTTTCGATTTTTAAATGAAACACCCTTCATGTTTGCCAGTACTTAAATATATATGTCGTAAACATAACCTAGAGAAGAATAAAAGCCATATGACAAAGACTTTTCGAATTTTTTTCATGATTATATTTGCGTTTTATGAATTTTGATAAAAACTTGTGAAAAAATACTTCTAGTGGTAATTAATAAACACAGCAAATTTTAAGTCTTTGTATCGGACAGAACAGTTAAAAATTGGAATTTAATCTTAAAAATTAATAGTCTGTAGTTTTTGTATAAATCCTCGAAATTGATTGTTTTATTTTCTAAATACATATTCGAAATTCTATTAAATTTCTTAATTACAAAAAAAAACACTTAAAATTTGGTTTTTGTGTTTTAAATAATTATTTTTTTAATTTTATACGACATTTTTTTATGCATTAAAAAAATGTATTTTCCATAACCCTACAGCGTCGCCTCCATGAGTGCAATTTACCTGCTCGAAGACGAGCAGCGTGTCCCCTACTCCCCAGGATCCATCGAGCTGAAAGTATGACTACCGCGACGTATGCAGAGAGTTGTTTGAGAGATACTGTTTTAACCTTTGCAGAGAATTTTTGGGGCGACTTTGCTTTAGTCGACGCCAATGCTCGTCCTCATACAGCAAGAATCGTCAACGATTTGCTTATCGCGCGAATGATTTGGCCTGCAAGGTCGTTGGATATGAGTCCTATAGAGCATGTGTGGAGTAACCCTAAGTTACGTTCGAATCGAAGGGAATTGATATCAAAATTTGCAAGAAATGGTAGTCGCGATTCTCCGTGAATGGTAAACTATTTCCCAAAACTTCATTTCCGGACCAGTGGAATCTAATATCCAGAAGGAGAGGGATAGAAGTTAGCAAAGACTAACTAGAAACCAAAAATTAAAATTTTTCGAATTTTTTTTTCCTTTGGAAACCATAGTAGATATTCACAAAATCCCAAAAACGTTCCGACGCATAGTCAATATCTATGAAATGTTCAGCATCGTCTTCCCACAAAATGAAGAGGCAGTGATTTTTTTTTAAATGTACGATTTTTTGTTTTTGCCCTATATTATAGCCCCCGGTCGAAATTTAAGAAGTTGTTAACAATGATTTAAAAGACGATGAAAAGATCTTTCGAAATCTGAACTGCTTTTTAAAATCCGTTCAGTATTTTAGGAATCACATAGTATCAAAATTAACCGAAAAATTGGCTTTTAACGATAATCATGTGCAGCACTTTATTTTAAATTAGTCCCGGCGATATTCTAGTCAGTTTTGATTTTCTATTTTCAGGCCTATAAAAACTTAATTAAAATATCTCCATCTAGTTTTAATTGAATCAATTTAAAAAAGTGTAGTGACCACACACTTCGTTTGACAAGGTACTTTTTATGAGCAGACCTCGAGAGTGGCCATGGGATCTAGTATCTACTGTGGTAGCAAACACATGTATGGAAGGTATTAAGAAGACTGCTTTAATCTTTACTCCTTTACAACCTAAAAGTTATTCAGATATGTCGACACTATAATCCAACAACATTCAAATATAAAAATTACTACAAAAAGTGAGTCTGATAGCGCTGTTCCCTTCCTTGATGTGTTAGAACAAATAAAAGATCATTATATTTACAGGAAACCGACATATACGAATATATATTTAAAATTTAACTCATCATCATATATCTTAAAAACAATCGGTTATCAAATAATCAGTCTTTAGGATTCTTTCAATATGTGACGCAAATTCAATTCCGATGGAAACAAACAAACTAACTGAAGCTGTAAAATCGAATGGATATTGCATTGAAGACATTAGGCATTCGATTGGGTAATGCAATAATCCTATCGAAAATTTGATCGTCAACCATCAAGTTGTGCAGTTTTGCTTTTTGTACAGGGTAACGGAGATAAAGCTATTTAATAAGCAAAAAATATTCGGTAATGCTTAAGGTCGCCAAACGATGTAATTTCTCATCGATCAGAGTTTATAAAATTCCCCGTTCCTCTGATAAAGCATATATATACAGTGTTTTCCAGATTCGCTTCTCTATGTAGGGATCTCGGCTCCTGATATACCTACATCAAAGGTTAAATGTGAAAAGTTTTGGAGCAAATTTAGCGCATTGGATATCCGGCTTCAGATTTACGACCGGTGAATAGGTTTTGGAAATATCGGCGAAAAAATGAAAATGGCGGATTTCGTTTTTCGTTAGTAAATCCAAAACGGTAAATTTGACAGCTGTCAAGATGTGACACATTTTTAAGACAAATAAGATGGCGTATATGACATGTCCGCATCGTTTCTGTTATCCCGCAACCCGCCTCAACTTTCATTTTTCTTATCGCCGCCATATTGGATTTTTCGATTTCTGGAAAGAGCATAAAAGATTTGAGTATCATCGAAATATCACACTTCGTAAAGTTAAATCTCTACTTTTTCTAAGGAGGCCATGATTTATTTGTAACAAAAGTGGGCATTGACTTTGACGTTAAATAATTCAAAGTTTAAAGTTGTGTTTTAATAAATAGTACCGCTTTTCTCTCAATAAAGTCATAAATGTGACACACAAATTGTCGAGACCTGTTGAAAATGGCCGGTATTTCCTATTCAAATGAAGACAAGTTTGGCATGTTAGCGCTGTACTTGCAGTCACACAGAAATACCGACTAACCATGGGGCCTTCGATAAACCTAGAAGCGGATACAATATTGACAATGAAAATCGCTACAGAAACATTTTACACGCTATTAACGAAGACCCTAGTGCATCGGTAAGAACCGTAGAACAGGAAATGTATGTGCCAAAATCAACGGTACAGAGAGTGTTAAAAAAGAATAAGTACTATCCATACAAACCCATAATAGTTCATTGCCTTAAGGAAACTGATTTTCCAAGACGACTTCTGTAAGTGGTATACTAGGAAATGTAATGAAAATCCCGATTTTGTAAATCATGTCTTGTGGTCCGATAACGGTAGGTTTACGAATTGTGGAGTTTTTAATCCAGTATGGATATCACATTGCAGATAGATATACTTTAAATAGACATGTTTTTAATGACGATGAGTTTCTTACAAGCTCCTAAGAATCACATGCATTTAGTGCCGGCTTATACTCAGAGTCTATGCGCAGATTGGCATTTTATATGTCAAATTTGTTAGACGATGATGCCTAAACTCTTATTCTAAAAATAAACCCCAAAGGATGCAACAACTCCGTTATGGGGCAATTTGTTAAAACTAGCATTACCTGGTGTTAAAACAATTTACAGTTGCTTTCTGCTTTATTATGAATTAATATTACTTTATTTATTTCCTTAAGATGAGGGTAAACTTATATTAAATCACTATAAGTTTCCCCTAAAGTTTCAATATAAATTATAAAAAGCATTTAGGTCAAAATTGTAACAAGCAATCCCCACATTTATAGATAGTAAAAATTGTGAATATTTTTCAAAGCTGTTTCTTACCAAATTTTCCCTGTAGCTGGTATAGGTTTAGAGCGAAAGGGATTATTTAAGCGCATTCAGATGTTGTACGACGTACAAAAAAGTTTAATACGAAAGCTTGTTGATTTAAATTGAATTTTTGAATTATATTATTTTTCTGTATACTGGTTCTTATTTTAGATGTAACCCTCTGTTAGGTAACTAAGAAAATTAAACGATGTTTAAATATGTTCTTACCCCAAAAAAATTCTAGTGTAGATAACATTTCATTGTACGTAACTATTCAATTTTTTAAACAAAACAAATGGTGCAGTGTGGCCATGCTGAGCCGATTTAAACCTTTTTTTTTCAAAATCTAAATCTTGAGTCCTCTTCTTTTAAACTCTTCATTGAAGAAAAATTTATTTCGAAGCAATTTAATTATACAGAGTAAAATACAGAAGATTGTTCTACTATAGGTTTTTATTTCACGTATTTCAAATAGCTCAAAGTTCTTAGGTACATATTGTATGCTAGAATAACGCATTGAGGTTTCTTCTAGACGCTATCGTTTAAAATTCGCCTCTACCTTCAATATTTTCGGAAATATGGATATCAGCTAAAAACAATATGTATTGACCCTTTTATTAACACAGCTTATTAATTTTTCAAAACGTACTTAATAATATGTAATGCTTAATAGCGGGTATGACTACCACGAATTTGAAGTACAGCCTAAATTCTTCTAGGTATACTTATAACTAAATTATTCAAGGCTTCTTGGGGTAAATTTGGCAGAAAACACGCAAGCTTTCGTTAAGATGTTATTGATCCCCAATAGGTGACTAATGATGATCTAAATGCAAGCTGAAACATATCCCAGGTATGTTCAGTTCATTCATTGTCTGTACAAATGTACAATAGTGTACATCTCTCAAGAGTAATGCCTGCCCATATCATTATAGTTTCAGCACAAAAACGGTGAACTTTTTGCATATTTCCCATTTTGAAATCTTAGTGAAACTCTTCTCACTGGCCTAACCGTGTCCCTCGATCCCACAAGGTTAGTAGAAGCAGTCTCGTACTATTGATAATTGATACCTAAGTCGATCTTGGCGACGTTGTCCCGGACGTCTCGAGATCAAATTTGTTTTGTTAAATCTAGTTGCTAGATGTTAGTACATCTTGCGATACTTAAAGGTGCTCAGTTACTTCAACTTAATGCATGCCAGTTCTGTGGCGTGTAATTTTAATGTAAAAGTTGGTTGATGATTAAATTGCTTTTTTACACGCAGCATTTTAAAGACAATTGTCAAAAACTACCATGTAGAAGAAACCTCAGTGCGCCAATCTAGCTTACAACAGGCATCTGAGAAATTTCAGCTATTTAAAACGTCAAATAGAAAGCTATAGTAGAACATTCTTTTGTACTTCATCGCGTATAAATAAATTTCGCCATAAAACATTTTTCTTCTATGAAGATTTTAAAAGACGATTTAGATTTTGAAAAAAAAGTTTAAAGCGACTCAACGGTTTTTAGATTATTCAACTTTGAATTTAGAGGATAAAATTTGATATGATTTGCGTTGCAGTGAACATGAAAATATTATAATTTAAAAATTGAAATTAAACCAAGAAACGTTTGTATTTTTGCTTTGTTTTGTACGTGATACAACTTCTCGATAAAATATTACGACATCTATGAGCCACCCTGTATATGGCGCACTGTTTCTGAAATAGTGTTATTGCGGCATCTGCACAATAAAATGAACATGAGATAGTTAAAGCGAGCTTTATAGGCCAGGGTGCCCCTTACAAATGTAACTAAATTCTAAGTAACGTGCTCAGACGCAAAATTACGCTCTTAGATTCTGGCGGGTTCTAACTAGAGATGGGCGATATTAGATTTTACCTATGGACAGGTGATAGCAACCCACCTATCGATACATTTTAGTTATCGATAGTTTATTAATACCTATCAATAATTACGATAAGGGCTCTTTTAGGAAATATGTCTAGGTGAAGGGTTAAGTCCTTACAAATAAATCAGCGTAAAAAAATCCTCGCCTTCAAATATTTACATATATAATATACAGAACACAAAAATAAATATGTAGATATATATATATATATATATATATATATATATATATATATATATATATATATATATATATATATATATATATATATATATATATATATATATATATATATATATATATATATATATACATACATAGTCAGTCCATGCGTAATAAAGAGTAATACACAATACTTAACACTTGGGTGTGAAATCAACTGACAAATAAAGTTAAGTTATTAAGGGGGAACTGCACGCAGTATTATGCAATATTATATAAAAGCTGTAAGAGATATTTATTAGCTTTAATGTGATTTAATTAGGGAAATATGTATTGTTGGGCGCTTAATTCGATTTTTTATGAAAAAATCAAAACTAGAACTATAAAACAGAAGTAGATTTGTCCATTTTCGACCATTTTTTGACCACTTTTTGACGCAAATGTCGTCGCATATAATTTTTTTACCCACAAACTGGCTCTTTACCGCCTTGCATTGATCCTTTGTCTACGTAAGTGCAAAATTTGAAACGGTAAATTGTACTGGTGTCTTTGTGAAAAGTAATTTAAATTGCCTATACATAATACATTTTTTTGAACTCGGACGTGCAGGAAGTTTTTTCTAATACGTAGGTACCTTTTCATCTTACTTTGAACTTGATTAGACTTTGTCGCTGGTTTTTCACTTTTTGCGTGCAGTTCTCTCTTAAGTTATTTTTATTCATTAACACGTTATTGCTGTAGTGTCGTTTTTATAAAGTGAAAATCACCTTTTTAATAACATGCAAAAAGTTACATCAAACGGATATATACTACCATTCAGACCGAAACATTTAGAAATGATAAAAAATTGTCTGGCCTAATTTTAATAAATATGCCTAGGCCTGGATTGAAAAACCTTTTTGAGCTTACGTGTCTGAAATAAAAAAAATAGGCAATATTCTAACGTACCGGTACAATATTGTTTGAGACGTCTACATCTTACTATTTTTACTGTGTTCTTGGGGACAAAGTAGAAGAAAAGGTGCTTTTTAAATGTTTTAACTTAAACCCTAGAGTATGCGCATTCGTTTTCAAAAGTATATAGGCGCGTCGGTCTTACAGACCGATTGTGAATTTAAGGCCAAAATAATATGTAAATCGACCAATATCTGTATTACAAAATTAATAACATACACACAATCATTGTTCTAAATATTTGTATTGAAAAAATCATAATTTAACATAAACTAGGTACTAATTTGTTTAGTTACACAGAATACTTGACTTTAATGTCCTATGAAAAAGTCCTGTTGGTGCCATCTTTACAGCATGATGATTATATTGACACATGTGAAAAACCGGAAATTGCTTTTCAGATGTTGGGTCGATATTATCATCGTGGTTTAAAGATGACACCAATAGGTAATAACATTACAATACTACTACAAAAGGCGGTGTCGATGTAGTAGACAGATTGCGTACAAACTACAACTCAGCAAGATAGCCCACGGTTGTGTTTTTATGAAAATGTATATATTTCCGAACATTTTGTGCTAGGTAAACCAATAACTATATATTGTGTAACAAAAGTAAGGCAAAGGCGAAATATCTCAGGTACCGTTTACCTGAATTTAAGGAAAATATGTACGCTTAGGTATCAAAATATGTCGGATCCAGTGGCGAGTTCCGCATTGCTGCCAAGTTTACCGTTTTCTGTTATAAAAGAAAATTTTTTTTTTAATGGAACACCCTATATTATATTACTTTTTTAAAATCTGCGTAAAAATTCTCAATACCTTTTATTAAGAGCACTTTTTATGAAAGTCGACAGTTTTTGCGAAAATAAGGGTCTAATATCCGTAATGTGTTACCTACACTTACAGGCAAAATAATCGATCCACGCAAATTTTTGACGAATTTCAATTGCAAATAACTTTTTTGTTTAATGCAGGATTTTAATGAATTCTGAGGTATATTTTAGATCAACTAATAGAGAATCGCCCACATGTTAAACATTTAAAAAAAATAGACCAACGTATATAATATACAGGTCTAAACAAAAAGTCTTTTTTTACCATAAGTTTAATAGGCTCTGTGAAGTGGAGTAATAGTAAATTGGTCCAAATGAAGCTTTGGTTTTAAAGTCGCGTCTATTCTAACCATATTTGTTTTTGGTTCACCTCGATATCTTTATTTTTCTGGAATATATGGATTTTTTAACAAAGCATTGCAATTTTTATCAATTTTTGTGGTACGAGCAACTAAGTTCAGTTTACAGGTTTAGTCACAAATAAGATTTTTAAAAAGAAACATAAATATTTTTAACACAATTTAATTAATCTTCTATAAAAAATATTTTAAAACTTAAATTATTAAACACCAAGCACAAATATTATACGTGCAAATTAATTAAAAATCAATAACAATTAACAATAACAATAACAGAAACAATAACAAATAAATCAGTATCGCGTGTTTCCTCCATGTGCTCGAATGACAGCCTCTATACGCCTTGACATACCTTCAATTAGGTTCCGTATAAAAACTTGATCAATTTGCTGCCATTCTTCCTGCCTGGCTGGAGCAGGTACCCGAGCCCCTAGTGTTCTGCCCAGTCTATCCCAGACGTGTTGATCGGGTTCAGGTTCGCTACTACGGGGGGGGGCCAATTCATTTTTGTAATTTCCACCAGTTCTAAATATTCGCTTACGACTCTCGCAACATGCGGTCAAGCGTTATTTTTTTATTTATTACCGCAGTGAGTTCTTCTGCTGTACTCTCCATGCTGATCAAACCGATTTACAGCCCTTTGTACTTTACTTCTTGTGACATTTAAAACTCTTGCCACGTAATACTGTGATCTTCCATCTTGGATTAAAGCAATTGCTTTGGCAGCATCAGTCGGAGACATATCCATTTTAAAAATTAAGAAGTAGCCTCACGAAAAAACACACACTTATTTAAAAAAAAATAATTCGATTACTTTTGAAAGTCATAAATGACATTTCCAGGTATGGCGTTATTTCACGAAACTGTCACAGCCACCTTGATTTATACGTTAGTTCACCTCAGTTGTTCGCACAAAAAGATTAATAAAAATTGCAACATTTTTTTTAAAAATAGATGGGACTTTAAAACCAAAACCTCATTTAGACCAATTTACTATTACTCCACTCCATAGAGCCTCTTAAACTTATTGTAAAAAACGTCTTTTTGTTCAGTCCTGTATATTATATACGTTGGTCTATTTTTTTAAAAATGTTTAACATGTGGGCGATTCTCGATTAGTTGATCTAAAATATTCTTCAGAATTCATTAAAATCCTGCATTATATAAAAAAGTTATTTGCAATTGAAATTCGTCAAAAATTTTGCGTGGATCGATTATTTTGCCTGTGAGTGTATTATTAAAATACTTCCACACAAAAATTACCTGATATGTTCGACAATGTTTTGTTGATTTGCAAAAATAGAACGTTAAACTGAAATCTAAATAATCTAAATTTTAATTATACTGGGTTATAGGGATAGGATGCGAAACCTGGAAGATGTTTGTAACATTTTTAATACAAATATACAGAAATCTAATAATCAAATCTACCTAAGTAAAATTAACAAAAAAAAATCTGGAACTGGAAAGGTAAAAGTTGCTGTACGGAAAGCACAACAATTCCTCATCTTGCTACTAAAACACCAGCAAGAGGAAACAGAGTCTCAACTTTAAAAGTAGGTTGTAGAAACCAAAGGGAACAATACAATACAAAAAAGAAATAGCTACTACGACAAGCAATAAATTAGTGAAAGGTGTTTAAAATATTGCAATTTACTGCTTGACAGTAATCCAAATATTGTGGGAAAACATTTAGTACATTAAAAAGAATGCCAACATTGTCTAAAATATTCCCGAACATACCGAGCAAAATGCTGCGGAGCACCATCTTGCTGAAACCCTATTTCATCATTTCGTGCATCATTACCTAGATAAATCAAGTTTAATACAGCAGATAAAGAACTTACGATTATTTGGAAATAGTTCTCGAATAGCTGGTGCAATTTCGGTCCTTAAAAGATTTAAATATGTTTCTCCAGTTGGTGTATTTTCCATGAAGAAGGGACCGATTACTTTTGCACTCTTGATACCACACCAAACATTTTTCTTTTAAGGAAGTTGGGTACGATTTTTAGGTATCCAATGTGGATTTTCCTTGGCCCAATATCTACAATTATGCCTGTTAACTTTTTCATTCAAAGAAAAGTTGCTTCGTCAGATAAAATAATTTGATTGCTAAAATTTAGATTGGTATTGCCACGTTCCATCATAATTTCACAAAATTCCAAGCGCCTATCGTGATCATCCTCAGACAGTTGATGACGGAAAGTTATTGTTTATGGATAAAACTTTTGGTTTTTAGTCGGTCAACGGACATGTGTGAGACGTGATTTTATCTTCCTAATGTTCTGGTAGAAAGGTGCGGATTTTCTTCTAAACTGATTAAAACATTCAGAGCCTTATCACCATGTATTGCGCTTTTAGGCTTGCCAGAACGTACAACAACTTTTACTTTTCCAGTTTCACGAAATGTTTGGTTAATTTTACTTACGGTGGATTTAGTTATTGAATTTCTATTAGGATATTGGTCATTAAAAATTTTACGAACATCTTGCAGGTTTCGCATATCTCCATAACCCAGTATAATTAAAATTTTATTTCTTTAGATTTCAGTTAAACGATTCATTTTTGTAAATCTACAAAACTGACATTGTCAAACATATATAACATATCAAGTATGTTGTCGATGTCTCGACGAGAGTAAACGCACGGTTCTGTGCTGCTTATTTCAAGGCGAAAGATAAATAATTGGATGGAGTCCCTAGTAGAAAAAATATCTGACCGAATGGAAAATAAGATAAAAGCCTTGTTTTCCCAACAGGAAGAAAAAAATCAAAGGCTTTGAAAAATCCATTGATTCGGAAGTTGATGAGCTGCGTAACGACGAGGACAATGTTGAGCAACACACTAGGAAAAATACATTTAGAATTTTTGGTATTGAAGAAAGAAACAATGAAAATCTGGAAGACTTATTGATAGATGTGTTTAAGGTAAAGCTAAAAATCGAAATTTCCAAACATGAAATTGACTACTGTCGTCGAATTGGTGGAAAAACTGATGGGAAAACAAGACCTATATTGATTAGGTTTCTAACAAACAAAGTAAAGGCGAAAATTTTCTTTAATAAAAAACTTTTAAAACGGACTAAAATTGTCATTAGAGAAGACCTAACAAGAAATAGAAATGAAATGGTGAAAATTGCTGTTGACATTTTTGGTTCGGGAAATGTATGGATGAAATATGAACTTGTACATATTCGAGTGAATAATGCTACCAAAGTTGTGACCAACATGAAGAAACTAAGCTTGATTTTGGCTGAAAATATTTAAGTTTTACTACGGTATGCTTTATTGTATAATAAAATAAAACCCAAATGCCTTCTCATGACACATGAAAAAAATACATTCTACTTATTATGTCATTATTTGTACCTCTCGTTACTAAGTTATGGATTACTATATTTATGGATTTCATATTAGAATTACTACAAGCGTATTTTTATATAATTAATGTTTCTCTTTTTTCTTTATTTTTAAAAATTAATTAGATAATACATTAAATTATGGATATTAGACCCTTATGTTCGCAAAAACTGTTGACATTCATAAAAAGTGCTCTTAATAAAAAGTATTGAGTATTTTACGCAGATTTTAAAAAAGTAATATAATATAGGGTGTTACATTAAAAAAATAATTTTCAGCATTATTCATAAGCGATACATGAGATAATCCTACTTTTGTTACACGCTGTATTTCACTTCTTGTATGGATTAATTTGGAAGGGACATGTTTCAACCACTTACTATTTTTATCTTTTCCTGTCGCTGTCATATATATTCTGCTCGTTGGCTTTTTATGATAAACTTCACTGAGTTCATCGTCTTTGAAATCGTCATCATACGTATTTGCTTAATAATACATTATCATCAAAATGCAAAAATGTATAGATAGAAAAATTTTCACAAAATATATTTACACATAAAATTGTGTGTACGGGTGCGACGGTCTCTGAGACTCAATAATTTCGGCGTACTGGGAGAAAGAGTTAAGTTAAACCTGCGCGCCATGGAATTAAAAGACTATACGTTTATAAGCGAATATATTTTAGCGTTTGTATCGCGTCGATCTGGCAGACGGAATGTGCGCACCCTAGGACTATTTGGATTAGGCCATTTCATAAGGCACAATCTGCTTGCTCTGCATGGTGACCATAAACAGATTAGACTTAAGAAAATACTTTAGTATAAATTCAAAATTACTCAAAATAATGCTAAATAATTGTTCTAGCATGCTAGCATTCTTTCTTGTTGGATCTTTTATGCGGTTTTGTATGACTTGACTACGTGGCAATTTCGCCACCCTTGGAAAAATTTAAGCCGGATTCTATCAAATAGTTTCTTTTACAAGTGATTTAAAAAAATGATTTTAAAATTTTAACAGTTATATGTGGAGAAGCAACAGTTAAAATAGCTATGACGAGCACCCTAAAAGTTTTAATATTTTTCACAAAAGTCTTTTTTTTTGTGCTGTAAGGTTTGCTTATCGATCGAATTCTATTATTCCAAATAATTTCTCAACTCGATTAACTAACTTGATGTAAAACTGAACTCAAATTCTATATTATGTCTTGGTTAAAACATTTAAACAGCAGTATTCCTTTTTCCTAGAATCAAAATTATTTAAAGATGTCGGATAAAGTTGAAATATTTGTATTCTAGCTACTCATTATTGCCCCCTGCAATATACAAATAATGATTCAGTTTATTTCACACTTTAAAGTAACTGTCTTATTACTTACTATTTATCAGTCTCTTCATTTTCTGGCAGATATCTGTAAAAAAAAACAATCATTTACTACTATAATCACAGTGGCGTAGAGTGGCTTTTTATTATGGGTATACAGGTGCTATCATACATTTTTTAGAAAAAAACATTACTTACTATTATTGAGTAATATTTAATTTTCCATTTAAAAATATAATAAAAGGAATCTTAATTGATATTTTTTGTGAAAGAAAATTGGATTTTGACCACCAAATAACAAAATGAAAACACTTTCTGTTAACCTCTTAAAAAAATTGTTTGAAATTCGTTGGATTTAGAAAAAGGTATAGTTGTGAAGGGGCAGTTTAATTAGTAATTAGTGAATGGAAACAGTGTAATCTTCCTCGATCCGCTGAAAACGATTGTTTTAACTTAGTTGCAAATACGAATAATGAGTTAGAACTAGTTAAAGAATGGATGGAAGTTAATAAATTGAAAATTAGTGTACTTAAAACAAAATGTATTATTTTAGGATTCCAAAATAACTGCATTTTTTTTAATAATTTAGGTTTAGAATTTAAAATGAATAACTGTAAAATTAATCGGGTTGGTTCATATAAATATTTGGAAGTAATAATAGATAATAACCTTAAATTTGATAAATACGTAAACTACTTATGTAAAAAGATTTCTAAAATAATTGCAATTTTGAATATATTGGTTATATTAGTTTATATTTAAAGAAATTAGTATTTAACTATATTATTATTCCACATTTTACTTTGTATAGTATTATCTTATATATGTGTAAACATTCTGATAAAAGCAGACTACAAATACTACAAAACAGAGCAATGAGAATAATGTTGGCCTGTAATAAATACACTAGAATTTTGGATATGCTTAGCAAATTAAATTGGATGAATATAGAAAACTTTTTAAAATACAACTGCTTGGTTTTTATACATAAAAATACTCAAAACGTGTCTGCTCCATATTTCTTAAATATAATATCAAAATTTAATCAAATTCATATTAATAATATAAGGGGAAACCCGAAATTTATTTTGTCAAAAAAATTAAAACCTTTGTAAAATCCAATTTTTTGCAGGCGTTTATTAGAATATAATAATTTAAATAATTCTTTGAAACATTATGTTTACCTAAATTAAAAAAATAAATTTTATCATATGGGTTATAAAGCATAATTTTAAATATTTTATATACAATCAAATTATTATGATATTAAAGGATATTGCAAATAGCTATTAAGCTAAATAAAAAAAAATTAAACGCCGCAAAGACTTGTCACTTCCCCCTTTTCCCAAGAGCACATTGGGCATCGTCTCTCCCTTTTTAATTTTAAATTTATTTTTAAGGACAAGAAAGTGTACCAAATAATATAGTAAAAATAATAAATACATTTATTACTTTCCGTATGCATAGAAAATTCGGCATGAATAGAAAACAGTTTATAGATAAAGGAAAAATGGGGGTGTAATCTTCCTTGATCTACTGATAGTGATTATTTAGTTGCAAATACGAATAATTTAGGTGCAGATACGAATAATAAATTAGACTTGTTAAAGAATCGATGGAAGTTAATAAATTGAAGATTAGTTTACTAAAACCAAATGTATTCTTTTAGGATTCCAAAATAACTGCAATTTTTTTAATAATTTAGGTTTAGAATTTAAAATTAATAACTGTAAAATTGATCAGGTTGATTCATATAAATATTTGGAAGTAATAATAGATAATAACCTTAAATTTGATAAATACGTAAACTACTTATGTAAAAAAATGTTTAAAACAATTGGAATTTTGAATAGATTAAGTGGTTAGATTAGTTTAAATTCAAAGAAATTAGTATTTAACTATATTATTCTTCCACATTTTACTTTTTGCAGTATTATCTTATATGTATATGTGTAAACATTCTGATAAAAGCAAGCTACAAATACTCCAAAATGGAACAATAAGAATAATGTTGGCCTGTAATAAATACACGAGAATTTTGGATATAAAATATTTTAAAATACCACTGCCTGGTTTTTATACATAAAAATACTCAAAATGTATCTACTCCATATTTCTTAAATATATTAACAAAATTTAATTAAACTCGAAACCAGAACTTTATTTTATGTCAAAAAAATTAAAATCTTCATAAAATCCAATTTTTTTCAGGGGTTTATTATATATTTTAATATAATAATATAATAATTTAAATAATTCTTTCAAACATTATGTTTCACCCAAATTTAATCAGATATGAGTTATATAGTTTATAGCTTATATATAAATATTTTATCAAATTATTATGATATTAAAGAATATTGCAAGTAGCTATTAAGCTAAATTCCCCAATAAAAAAATATGGCAGTTGAGTAGAACCGTCGATAAAACTCATCCCAACCATGATATTGAGTTAGGCAGACGAAATTTTGAAGCCTGAGATTTTCCTTCTCGTAATAACTCGTTCCATACATAAAATATTGTATCTTTATATCAGTCACATTTAGCCGTTGACTTAGATGTAAAACTATTTACTCTGAGAACAAGAACAGTAGCAAAACCGACATTTGTGGTTACCAAGAGAACATCCGAAATCTTCGCCGAATCTCATACTCTATTATTGTTCTTGCAGCGTTAATAATTTCTTACTTTCGATTTGATTATTCTTGGGCAATGAGTTTCACCACAGGTGGCTTCATGCTGCTCTGTGGTAATAGAGTATCAGGTCCGGCGAAGATTTCGGATGTTTCTTGGTAACCCCAAATGTTGATTTTGCTCCTGTTGGTGCCTCTCTAAAGTAGTTGACTGTACTGATGAAGACCTTAAGTGAGAAACACGTGTCTAAGGTTGGCTAAATTTCATTGTTACTTTAGAGGTCATCCTAAAAAAGTAAACTTTTCAGTAAACAGTTCTTGCCTATTTTCCTACTTTTGATTTGTTTATTCTTGGGTAATGGCAAAGTTTACTGAATAAAAATATAAGTTGCGGCACTTGAACACGTGACTCGATTTACCTATTCTTCGCCTCCCGCCACGGTTGGTACATTCTGGATACCGGTCGGGTCTCCGGCACATACACAGTTAGTCAGGCTTCGTGATGTTCAGTGTGTTATTGTGCTCTATAGAGAGACATAAAATATTTTATTTCTTGGACAAATATGAGCCAATATGCCTATTAGATTTTGCTCTGTAGATGGTTGCAAAAAACATGTTTTATCAATTCCACTTAGTCGATTGACTCCGAATTTTGACCAAATATTAAGGGTCATATGAGGATGACCTAGTAGTATGTTAAAAAAAATTTTTAGAGTGGTGTATTATTTGGGGTTAAGATCCAGTAAAAAAAGCAAGTCTTTTTTTAAATTGTCGATGTTTCCCAACTTTATTGTTCCATCCTCAGAACACATACAGATTCTATATCCGGCGTGAAACCCATATTATCAGTTTTTACCTACTCCGTTGGTCTGCAAATATTTCCAGGCGGATTTTAGGTTTCTAAATGGTTTTCGTTAACGATCCTTTTGTTGTTATGTTAGAGTGGTGTATTATTTGGGGTTGGGATCCAGTAAATAAACAATAGATTTTTTTAAACTATCGACGTTTCACTATTTTATTGTTGCATTCTCAGGACACATATGTAAATTTTATATCCTGCCCAAAACCCGTATTTTCAGTCTTTACCTACTACGTTGGTCAGCAGTTATTTTTCAGATATTAAGTTTTTAAATGGTTTTCGTTAACGATCCTCTTGTTTTTATGTTAGAGTGGTATATTACTTGGGGTTAGAATCCAGTAAAAAAGACTCTATCTTTAAATTGTCGACGTTTCGCAACTTTATTGTTGCATCCTCAAAACACATACATACACACACACACACATATATATATATATATATATATATATATATATATATATATATGTGTGTTTTCATTCCGGGTGTACATCCGTTCACTACTGTCGTTCTGAAAAGAACAGTTTTGCTGACGTTTCGCCAAAATCACATTTGGCATTTTCGAAGCTTTCTTTCTCGCGTCCAAATAGAGACTGAAGTGTTGGTGACTGCGACGCTTCCTTTTATACCCCCACTCGGGGCCGAAGGTTATATCTGCGCAGGCGTTGGTCGTTATTTATGTTTTCTGGATGGTGCTGTTGTTGTTGCGCTAATTGCGCTTGAGTTAATGCGATTTTAGATTTGTCTATTATTGTCTTCCATACTGTTGGTAGTTTTAATGATTCGTCCCTTTTATTTAAATCACCTTGCTTTTCAATTTCTATGGCTTCTCGGATTATTCTGGTCTTATAATGTTCTATATTCGCAATCTCCCTACACCCATCGAAATTTATTTTATGGCCGGTTTCCTGATGATGTAGGAATAAAGCTGAGGTTGTTTGTTTATTTCTGATGCTCAGTTTATGCTCTTCCACTCTTGCTGATATTCGCCCGTTAGTTTGCTCTACGTACAACTTTTCACAGTCCTGGCACGGAATACTGTACACTCCGTGGTTTTCCAGTTTGCTTTTATCTTTTGGGTTTCCGAGTAGTTTACCTATAGTTGTTTGTGGCTTGTGTAATGTTTGTATGTTGTGTTTCCTCAGAATTCTCCCGATTCTGTCTGTTGTTCCTTTTACATATGGTAAGACTACTCGTTGCTTTCCCGGTTCATATTTTTTGTTGTTCGTTGTTCGGGAAACTTGTGCATTAATAGCTTTCTCTATGGTGCGATTTGTGTAGCCATTTTTCTTTAAATCACTAGATATTACCTTAAGTTCGTTTTGTCTCGTCTGTGTTTCAGTTAGTCGCACGGATCTAGATATTAGAGTATTTGCCACAGCTTGAATTTGTGCTGGGTGATGATGTGATTTTGCATTTAAATATCTATCTGTATGTGTTGGTTTTCTATACACGGTGTATTCGAAATGTCCGTTATGTAGTTTTGTGACCAAAACATCTAAAAATGGTAGTTTGTTGTTTTCCTCTAACTCTAGAATAAATTGTATTCTGGGGTGGATTGAATTTACGTGAGTCAGAAATTTTTCGAGCTCTGCATGACCATGACATATAATAAATATGTCATCCACATAACACATTTTAAGATCAAGCAAAACACCAAAACAAAACCTAAATGCCACTGAACAAAGGGCCCTAATAAACCTCCGAAAAAATAAAAACATCACAATCCTTCCAGCAGATAAAGGAAACGCAACTGTGGTTATGAATACTCAAGATTACGTACAAAAAATGCAGGATATCCTACATGACAATTGTTATAGGCCTGTTCCAAGGGACCCGACAACGTACCTAGAAAAAACAACTAAAAATAAGATAAAAAGTTCACCAATAAACCCCGAAATTCAACAAAAAATCATACCACGGGAAAAGTCGAGAAGATGTCCTAAACTCTATGGTTTACCAAAAATATACAAACCAGGCGCGCCTATCAGACCTATTGTTAGTGCTGTTAATTCGCCGCTACAAAAACTGGAGAAATACCTTTCTGAAATTATGCAACCAACTGTAGAAAAAGCTGATTCATTTGTAAAAAACTCGGAGCATTTCACTCGAATTATACGAGATATCGTCCTTGAAAAAAACGACATCATAGCAAGCCTAGATGTCAAATCGTTATATCCCAGTATTCCCATCGACGCAGCATTAGACAAGATTGCTATGAACGAGGATTTCCAGGCACATATAATAGAACTCTCGGAGCATTGCCTCAAAAATACTTATTTTTCTTTCAACGGGCAAATGTATAAACAAATGGATGGTGCTCCAATGGGGTCCTCGCTATCACCAGTAGTCGCGAATTTATTTATGATATACTTCGAGAAAGAAGCTCTTGAGAAAGCAAGTTTAAAACCCAAATTATGGATTCGTTATGTGGATGACATATTTATTATATGGCAACATGGTCATGCAGAGCTCGAAAAATTTCTGACTCACGTAAATTCAATCCACCCCAGAATACAATTTACTCTAGAGTTAGAGGAAAACAACAAACTACCATTTTTAGATGTTTTGGTCACAAAACTACATAACGGACATTTCGAATACACCGTGTATAGAAAACCAACATATACAGATAGATATTTAAATGCAAAATCACATCATCACCCAGCACAAATTCAAACTGTGGCAAATACTCTAATATCTAGATTCGTGCGACTAACTGAAACACAGACGAGACAAAACGAACTTAAGGTAATATCTAGTGATTTAAAGAAAAATGGCTACACAAACCGCACCATAGAGAAAGCTATTAATGCACAAGTTTCCCGAACAACGAACAACAAAAAATATGAACCGGGAAAGCAACGAGTAGTCTTACCATATGCAAAAGGCACAACAGACAGAATCGGGAGAATTCTGAGGAAACACAACATACAAACAATACACAAGCCACAAACAACTATAGGTAAACTACTCGGAAACCCAAAAGATAAAATCAAACTGGAAAACCACGGAGTGTACAGTATTCCGTGCCAGGACTGTGAAAAGTTGTACGTAGGGCAAACTAACAGGCGAATATCAGCAAGAGTGGAAGAGCATAAACTGAGCATCAGAAATAAACAAACAACCTCAGCTTTATTCCTACATCATCAGGAAACCGGCCATAAAATAAATTTCGATGGGTGTAGGGAGATTGCCAATATAGAACATTATAAGACCAGAATAATCCGAGAAGCCATAGAAATTGAAAAGCAAGGTGATTTAAATAAAAGGGATGAATCATTAAAACTACCAACAGTATGGAAGACAATAATAGACAAATCTAAAATCGCATTAACTCAAGCGCAATTAGCGCAAAACAACAGCACCATCCAGAAAACATAAATAACGACCAACGCCTGCGCAGATATAACCTTCGGCCCCGAGTGGGGGTATAAAAGGAAGCGTCGCAGTCACCAACACTTCAGTCTCTATTTGGACGCGAGAAAGAAAGCTTCAAAAATGCCAAATGTGATTTTGGCGAAACGTCAGCAAAACTGTTCTTTTCAGAACGACAGTAGTGAACGGATGTACACCCGGAATGAAAACACATTGTATTTTTCCATCCGTGAAGGAGTAAAATATATATATATATATATATATATATATATATATATATATATACATATATATATATATATATATATATATATATATATATATATATATATATATATATATATATATATATATATATATATATATATATATATATATATATATATATATATATATATATATATATATATATATATATATATATATATATATATATATGTATATATATATATATATATATATATATATATATATATATATATATATATATATATATATATATATATATATATATATATATATATATATATATAATATATATATATATATATATATATATATATATATATATATATATATATATATATATATATATATATATATATATATATATATATATATATATATATATATATATATATATATATATATATATATATACATATGTATATATATTTATATGTTGCTTCTTGGTCCTTCACGGATTTTATATCTTGCATGAAACCCATATTTGCCAGATATTAAGTTTCTAAATGAGTTTCGTTAACGGTCTTCTTGTTGTTATGTTAAAGTAGTGTATTATTTGGGGTTAGGAAATATCTGAGGACCAACGGAGTACTGATAATATGGGTTTCAATTTAAGATGGCGAAACGAAATAGCGGCCAAATAAATCTTTAAAAAATCATCGTAAAGAAATTTTGTTCAATTGACTTTAAATTTTGCAGAAAAATTAAATGTGCAAATGGGATAAACTGGTACGAATTCAACATGACGTAACAAAATAGCGGTATGTGTCAATGTAAAAACTATTTATTGAATTTATTTTAAATTATGCCCAAAAATTAAGTGTGACATAGGTAGAAAGAAGTACTGAAGTAAACTGTACACTTCACTATTCCGAACAAATGTAAAAAAACGAGGGAAGTTCCGGGTAAAGGAAATTTACCGATTTTTTTATTTATATAATAAAAATACTGTATTCTTAAATTCGACTAGCAGATAAGTAACAATTTGTTATTAAATTCATTATATTTAAATAACATTTAAAACTGTAATTGTAAAATATTAAACTAGTCCGACAACAAAATTCAACTCAATAATTTTTGTCTAAAGTTGTTATTTATACTTTTGAAATTCCCTGGTAGATAAAAATTCGTAGCGCGAAGCCAAACTACTTTTAAACAGCTCGGTAACAGGAGGCAGTGTCGATGAGATTTGAAACTAGAAGGCTCGCCTTTTATCTGCGATTTTCAAAGTGCCGACGGCCCAGTGCAGCAACTTATATTTTTATTCAGTAAGCTTTGGTAATGGTTTCGCAACAGGTGGCTTCATGCTGCTCTGTGGTAATAGAATATTAGGTTCGGTGGAAAATTCCGGATATTCGCTTGGTAGCTACAAATATCGGTTTTTCTTCTGTTGGTGCCTCTGGTGTGGTTTTGTTGTTTAGTATGGCGCTAGTTGTACTCTTTTCTCAACTAGTTGACTGTGCCGATGAAGACCTTAAGTCAGAAATACGTGTTTACGGTTAGCCAAATTTCATTGTTGCTTCAGCGGTCATCCCAAAAATATCCTTTTTCTGCTATATAATAGTTCTTGCCGCGTTAATCTTTATCTACTTTTGACCATCACGTCCTTTAATTTTTGGAGGTAGTAATGTTGGTATTTACAGTTTGTATTAAATTAAAATTTATAATAATCTTTAGAACCATCGGTGTTTTCGCAAACATTAACCGTCTCGGGTCCGGTCATAATGTCAAATCAAAATCTAACAGAAACCAAATAGAAGTTCTATTAATTACATAAAGCTGTTACTCGTGCATCGCACACGTTAGAATCGATAAAATTTAGCAAAAAAATTAAAAGTGGTTGATGTATATAGAGGTTTTTAAGGACTTTGATAAGGAATCTAATATATGATATTAAAATTTTAAAATGGTGGCTCTTGTGTTTTTTGCTAGAATGCGGAATTTCCGATAAATTAAAATATAACAAAGATGGTTTTAATTACGAAATTGTAGTGGCGGATTCATGGTTTAAAACTATTTTTTGGGTTTTTCCGCCTTAGAAAATTGAAAAAAATAAATAAAAAATAAAATATAGTTACCCTATAAATTGAATAGATAGTCTTGAGTTCTGGGTCCACTACGAAGGTACCCGAGGAACGACACTGAAAAATGCCTGCTTTCTGGACGTTTCGAGGGAAAGTCTACCCCCGTCTTCAGCAAACCTACAAATAAAATACTAAAAGCAGAATATGTGTTATGTTTCGTATCAGAAATATAATAAAATAATGGTTATATTTCTGATACGAAACATAACACATATTCTGCTTTTAGTATTTTATTTGTAGGTTTGCTGAAGACGGGGGTAGACTTTCCCTCGAAACGTCCAGAAAGCAGGCATTTTTCAGTGTCGTTCCTCGGGTACCTTCGTAGTGGACCCAGAACTCAAGACTATCTATTCAATTTATAGGGTAACTATATTTTATTTTTTATTTATTTTTTTCAATTTTCTAAGGCGGAAAAACCCAAAAAATTGTTTTAAAAGATGGTTTTACCTATGCAGGTATTACTTGCAACCAGGGATTTGACGTTGAAGTTTCAACATACCTACAAATAACTTCTTTTAGTTTCTATTAAACTCGACATTATCCGATTTTAATAGTCTAATGGCAAAATACACAAACACTGAAATGGGCAATATGTTTTATACGTATGGCAATGGTAACTGCTTATAGACAAACAATAAAATATTCTCGAAGTATTTTTGTAGGTTTTATGTACGTTGCGCGGTGTCAGCTGTCAAGCAAGCACCATATACTATGTCACAGTGTGTAAAATTTTACAAGATCAAGAAACTACATACTTTTTTTACACTTTTCAGATTTTTACTAGGAATCTGCCTAGAATTATATGATCCCTTTAGCTTTCTGTATGATTTTTTTATACATACATTTATATGTTTATCAAATCTGAGTTTGTTATCTAGGATTACACCCATATATTTAGTCCTAGATTTTATAGGTAACACCTCATTTTCTATTTTATTATCTATCTGCCAAACAAATGTAGCACATGGACTTTTTTTTCAATTGTCTCAAAGTCTTAATTCTCGTTGTTAAAAACATTTGCTAGTAAGGACGGTGAAAAAGAATGATAAGATAAACTTGTATAATAAATACACTAATTCAACAAATAAAATAATATTTGTTTGGATAGAAATAGTCAGAAATATTAGAATAGAGTTGTTAACAAAATTAAGAATCACGTGTGAAAATAACGAACTTTTCGCCATTATTATCTTCAAATTAATAACCGCAAAAAAATATCAAAACAAGCTTATGCCAAGGAAGAAAGGTCAAAAAAAATCCGTTAGATCATTGCCAACTTATGAAGCATAAACTACTAAAACAATAAACATATTAAGGGAAACAAAAAGAAAACATTAACGATTACTAAACGACTAACTCTAAAAGATCAGTTGAGGAGCACTGCAATGCGAGAAGAAGTGATGATGTAGGGTGTTGTAAGGTTTGTCAGATCGAGACGCATGCAGTAGAGAGACCATGTCAGTAAAAAGGAAGAAGAGCAATGGGCAAATTGGGTAAAAGAGAAAAGACTGAAGAAGGCCCTCAGGCCAGCCACCAAAAAGAGGACGTAAAAGATATACGGACACATCACAATGGGTTCTTGAGAGTTTATGATATTTTCCGTTTTAAACTGTACAAAGGTTGTGTCTTCAGTTTTTTGCTAGAATGCGCAATTTCCGACAAAGATAAAATAAAACAATGACGTTGAGGTAGTGCTTCTACTAGTTTTTATTAAACTCGATATTTTTTTATTATTACTTAAATGCCAAAATGGACAATAGGTTTTTACGTACGAGCTTGCCGATAGTAATTGTTTGTAGGCCAGGCGTATCTACATTGAAATATTTCTCAATCAAGTTTCTAAGTAGAAGAATCACGGCATTTCAGTCCTTTCTGTCTCTCGGTGGAGTTTCTTATCTCAATATCTCTGACGTCAGATATTTTTCGCCCACGTGGACTACGTTATTTGTCAAGGTCACTTGTTAACTGACATTTATCAAGGTCAACTGTCATTAAAGTGTCAACTTCAGAAAGGTCAACGGAAATAGGATTTTTCTAAGAGAGGTCCATTAAGAGTGGTGCCTTAAATGGACCTGAACTAGAAGAAGAGGACTCCGAAGTTAGCTTGGAAGATCCTTAAATTTGAACTTTTGTCTTATGAACTAAAAAATACAGGGCGTTTTAATTAAAGAAAAAAGGTAGGCTGGGTCATATGTCAAAAAATACACGTCATTTTAAAAAACTGATAACGCAGAAAACAAATCCATTTCTTACCCTCCCGATAAGTAAAACGACATCTGACAGTCATCTGCAGTTGTGACGTCAGAAAGTTAAAAATGTGCCATATTATAGAGACTTAATTTATATTTAAATTAACTGATCATAAAAAAAATAAAAGAAATTATGACCTAAGGCATCGGTCGAGGGGGATCCAGAACCTGCTCGAAGGGGGCACTCAAGACCAAGACAAATACAGATTAGTATCGTAAGAAAAAAAATCTACAAAAACGACAAATTGGAAACATTTAACACTTCCCTCGTAGAAGAGAAGTATTGTAATCGCGAAAAGATTACCCTAGCAGGTTTTTCACGTTTTCGAGTCCCTAGATGCAAAAAAACATGTTTTCTCAATTCCGCCGGTCTGACTAGCTAAAGAACTACTTACATGAATAACTTCAAATTTTGGTCAAAAATTAAGGATCTTATGGGGATTACCTGGTACCACTAATAATTACTTATCGAATTTACGTGAGAATCAACTGGTAAAATTTTGGTACGCATCTAAAATTGCGAAATAAAACGGAGGCTTAATACAATTTTAATCAGTCTGAAAAACTTCTTATTAGATTGATTTTAAATTCTGTGCAAGAATTAAGTGTGATATAAAGATAAACTGGTAAAATTGTGGTCAAAGTCAAAAAACTACGTACATGATTCAGTGACTTCAGATTTTGTATAACGGCTCATATGGGGATGACATGGTAATATTTTGGTAAAAATTCAATATGACGAAACAAAATGGTGGACTGGTGAAATGTTAAAAAAATTATTATTAAAAAAGTAATTATCCAATAAAAATCAAATTTTGCACAAAAATCTGGTATTACGTACAAATATGGTCTATATATGTATATATATATATATATATATATATATATATATATATATATATATATATATACAGGGCTGCCCAAAAGCCCGGAATTATAACTTCTTGAAAAAACGCTCAGACCCGTTAAATTAGTTTTTTAATTGCTCACATTTTGACGTAATTCATTTGTTTTTTTATTGATATTTGTCAACGTATGACGTCATCAACCTTTTTTTTAAGGCAACATACAGCTTGTGATACATCATTAGAAAGCTCTTATCTCATACAGTATGTTCCTAAATTCTGACGCGATTCTGTCAAGCTATTTCAAAATGGCTACCGTTTAAATTAAAAAAAAATTATATGGTAATATTTTGGTACAAATGTTAGATGGCTACCTAATAAAATATTTAAAAAATCAACCTGAAAAACTCTTTGTTAGATTCATTTAAAATTTTGCTCAAATATTGAATGTGGTATAGAGTAAGTTTGTGGTACGAGATGACGGAAAAAAATAGCAGTCAAATAAATTGTTTAAAAAATCAACGTAAAAAATCTTATTCAATTGACTTTAAATTTGCACAAAAATTAAATGTGCTATAGGGATAAACTGGTACGAATTCAACACGACGAAATAAAACGGCACTTCCGGAAAAGGAAATTCACCGATTTTTTTAATAAAATGTAAATCGCATGTAAAAATTTTAAAATAATGTAATCATTTGCAACTAATTAACATAAAAAACTCTAAAAGTATATAATGATAATTTACCAAACAATGATTCTTAGAAACTAACAAAGATAACATGTTTGTTAGTTTTTTTGGCCCTATTATCTCTCTCGGACTCTTTTTTCGGTTTGTCGAAACCCCACATTAAAGAAAAAATCGGTAAATTGACTTTACCCTTCACTTTCCTCGTAATGAACCTATCAATTTATTAAGGGAATATAAAAAATTTATATATAATTATAATTTATAAATTCTGTATATAATAATACATTAACGGGAGTTGAAAAAGGTTCTTAAGAAAGGAGGTCATGAGTTTTTTTATGTTTGAACATACCACGAAGGCCCGTGGTTCCCTTATTTGGTGACTTATGCCCTGCATTACAAGGCGCGGAGTCGGACTTTCCGTCGGCGTTTTCCAAATACCGAAATACGCATTTGCACTTCACGGTACCTTTATATAGAACGCGGTAGTACTACCACAGTCGTTATTGTATTTACAACAACTACTACTTATTGTTAGCAGACCGTCTCCAGACGGAGCAGGGTCTTCCCCGGGTGCTTACCCATCCAAGTACAGCCGCGCGCGGTGATGCTTTACTTTGATTATCGTCCGAGATCGACCAACGCAAGTCACCACCGTAGTTAGACATAGACATAGATGGAGAGCCCGACAAGGGCAGCACTTAGGCTCACTGGGGCCCATTGTGTTATCCACCCAAGTAGGCGTGTCAGACCAAGAGCCCACTCTTTTTAGAAAGGAAAGGACCCTTTCAGGTCGTGCACGTCCCACAAGCTCGGGTTCCACATAGGTGTCACCCAAGTAAAGCAATCTGGCGTTGACTAAAGCATCATATCGACAGACTAGGTGCTCGGTAGTTTCATCTACCTCAGCACAAAATGCAGTACGGATCGTTGTCGAGTCCAGTCTTAGGCAGTTAATATTTCACCAGCCAGTGTCCAGTTAGGACCCACCACGGTTATAGATTGTACTTGTTTTTTTCAAAAGTAAGTTCAATTTACCGATTTTTTAACGTTATTTACATGGCCTACAAAAAACAAATTATGTCATTTACTATTTTCCACTATAAAAAGATGGTTTTATTCCAAGAAATGTAATTTCACCGCTTAATTGCAATTTATTAGGACGCCATTTCGTTTTATTACATTATGAGGTCAAATGGATAAATACCTTTCTGTTACCGAATTTTTAAACATTTTATTAGGCGGCCATTTTATTTCGCTATAGTGGCTATATCACACTTGATTTTTGTGCAAAATTTAACGTCCATTTGATAAAAAATCTCTTAAAATTGGGTTTTTTAACATTTGGTAAGGCCGCCATATTGGATTTTGATCAAAATGTTTCCATCTCATCCTAATATCCTAAGTCGATAGATAAGTTGAGCTATACCTCGTACAGGCAGATCGACGATAATGGGAAAACATATTTTTCGGGATCTAGGGACACTGAAATGAAAAAAAAATCTCAGAGTATGATTTTTCACGCTTTCAATAGTTCCCTCTTACGAGGGAAATAAAGTTTTGTCCCAGATTTTCTATGGTTGGTGTCGTCTTGGGACAATTTTTTCTTGTGTTAAATGACTGAAATTGGGGTACAAGTGTACAAGGGAGAAGAAACAAGGGAGCGAAAGGGACATTTTAAATTTAAATGAGAGCAACAAAAACCAAAAACACAAATTAGGAAAACACTTTGCATGACTGATCAGTTCTTTGTTAGACGTAAAAGTGTCGTGAAAAGACAATTAACGTCAACCATAATTTATTAGAAGCTATTTAATCATACACAATTAAAAAATAATTAGTCAAGTGTTTTCCGTCACTGCGAAAATTGATGCAATTAAGCTTATATTTAGTTTTATAACAGAAAATCACGAAAAGTCCTAGAAACGCAATATTCTACAGTAGCGGAGCATTCCATTAGGCTACACAATCTTTTTATTAAGAAATTAATAAAAAATCGGTAATTTTCCTTTACTCTGAACTTTCATCGATATGAATTTTTGCTTTTATTAGGAATAGTGAAGTGTGACCCAATTGTTTCTGCACATTTCTGGCATTTAGTAACACATATATACTGTCGTTTCAAACATTTTTGTTGGGCGCCATTTTGTTCCACTTTAGTAGATTTGTATCAATATTTTACCAGTTTGTACCTGTTCAACAGTTGATATTTGAGTATAATTTAAAATAAATTGAATAAATAGTTTTTAAACTGATTTTTCTTAAGAACGCCATTTTGTTCGGTCGTGTTGAATTCTGACCAGCTTATCCCTATATCACAGTTAATTTTTCTGCAAATTTTGTCAATTGAATAAGAAGATTTTTTACAATCGTTTTTTAAACATTTTGTCCATCTTAAATTCGTACCACAATTTTACCAGTTTATCTCTATATCACTCTTAATGTTTTCACAAACTTTGAAACTAATCTTATAGTGTTTTGTAGTTTTTCGGGCTGATTTTGTAAGTATTTTATTAGGCCGGTATTCGGTTTCGCTATTTTCGATTCGTACCAGTTCTTTCCTCTATAACACTTGATTTTTGTGCAAAATACAAGGTAACACGATAATCATGTTTTTAACATTTAGCTAATCCATCATTTTGCTCCGCCATAACCGATTTTCACCAAAATATTACCAGGTCATTCCCCAACCAGACCGACAGGCAGATCGACGGAATTGAGAAAACATATTTTTGGCGTTTAGGGAAGCCAATAAATTGAAATTGCAATGTGTTTAGGGCAACCGAAAAAGTTTAGTTTTCGCAGTGCCGATCCACACTAAGGAAGAGTTACGAGATCGTATATTCCTGCAAAGCCATAAAAAACACTGCAGGAATCTTTGAAAATGTACATCAGTCCATGCGAAGAAGAGTTGATGCTTGCATACGTGTAGGTGTAGGACACTTCAACAATTCCTGTAAATAATCTGTGTGTTTACTTTGTTGGTGGTTTCTTGTAATTTTAAATTATAAACGTTCTTTATTAAAAAATGAAGTTGATTTGATCTGGAGTTTCACTCAAAAACGAAGCTTCAAGCGGAAAATGCCATAGTAACATTCTAACTTTTTCATATCAATTAATTAAAATAAAAATCAAATTAATATATTTATTTCAAAAATATAAGCTTACTTGCTCTTAAATAAATTAAAAGAATAAAAGATGTGTCGGCATTGTGCACATAAAATGAATTTTATTCATCGTTGAGAACAAAGTCAAAAGGTCATTTTTATTATACAAATAATAGGAGATAATGAAAGTAATTTTTATTTTGGAAAAAAATGCAGTGGTGTAACTTGGGCATGTTAGAGAGGGCGCCACTGAGGAGCTTTTAAAAAAATGTTTGCCTACAAAATGTATTTTTATACATGCTTAATACCTACCAAAATTGAAAGAAGGATCAAAAAGCGTTTTGGAATTACTAGGTAAAAACAATTTTTTTTATTTTAACACCCTGTCTCTCGTAAAGAGGCATTTTCGAACCCTTGTTTATTTGAACTTCTAACCTTAAAATAATCCAAAGAATTACCTCCTTCAATATCGGCATTTAATTAATAAACACCCTGTATGTATACATTTTGCATTTAATCTTATATCTAAGGGAATGTGTAATCTATTTCGTTATTATTAAGGACAATATTATGATTATTAAATTTGCTGTATTTATAAAATTCAATTTGACCTTGACCAAAAAATAAAATAATATGAATATAGAATACAAATGACAAACGACTATTCTATAGTTAGCCTGTCTGCTTAAATTCAGCTTTTATCCCATTCTGAGAAACGTCCTGCCTTACTCGGCGTAACGGTATTCTTTATTTCAAAAAATCGTGCTTCAGAAAATGATATATTGTGTCACAAACTAAAGTCCTCGTTAAAATATACGGGAGTTTGCCATTTTATCTTCAAAAAGGTTGCAATTTCTTTTCCGACAAATCCCATGTAAAAGAATAGTTTCCAATTTTAAAGACACTATCAAGAAAAGTGGTATATCTTACGGAACAGTCACACTTACAATTTTATTTTATTATAGAGTTTTGAACGGCGCTAAAGGGGTACATTTAATTTGATAAAAAAATCTTATTTAACTGTTAGATATAAAAATAAATCAAATAGAATATTACACTGTATTAACTACATTAATTTAATCGGAAACACTTTAATCGTTTAGTGATTTTTGGATTTTCCCATTCAATGTTAAGATCTTAGTTATTAAATGAAATACACAGGGAGAAAGCTCTATACTGATGTTTATTAAACAGGCTTTTGCGTTTTTACTAAACATTATTTAACTTCCCAAGAATGGGTACAATTTTTTGACATTATCCTGTATTACAAGGAAACTAATATATCCAAGCACGTAGAGTATTTTTTTTACGAAACAAGATATTTTTAGATATGGAGTATTTATTTGGCTACAAAAAAAGCTCTTATAACATTTCCCTTTAAGTACTTAGCAAGTGGGTGAAAATTATACGACGCGAAATATCAGGTGGCCTTGGCCTAGGATGATAATAAAATTTACAGAGATATTTGACATGTCAGTTGTGGTAGATGTCATGGCTGAGTTTTGGTTTATTTAAAGTAAATATTTCTCTAATATTTTTTATCGCTTCGATTAATGTTTGTGCAGTTACGCGTTAAAGAATCGTTTTCACGATTTGTATTTTATACTTAACTTATGAGTTTAAGTATATGTGCATTTTCATTGTGCTCAGAGAACTCTCTTGTGAGAAGAAAACTGTGTTTTTCAATAAGAATCTGAATTTGAGAGTTATTTAAAAATCGAAGAAAATATAAACGTGGGTCAAGACCATCTGCCCAGGCAGTTTCTGTGTGACCCCCATCTCCGTTTTATAATGTAATTGTTTGGTTACTAATTTTTTTTTTTAAACAAAAGTCGAATTATATTTTACATATATTTGATAATGTCGTTGTATTTTAACAATATGATAATTATGTATTTTGTTTTGAACCGTTTTTATTTGATTAATAAGTGAAAATTTGAATAAGTTCATCCGAAAAAGTTGGACTTTTGAAATTCTCATTTTCGTTACTGATTTAGCCAATGTTTGAACTGAACTATTAAAATTTGTATACTTATTACCGGAATGGTTAGATTTTCGAGCTATTTGATCTTTATATTTTCAATTTTTTATCTACTTTTAGCGATTATTTCTGAAAAATCTTAAAATCGTGCATGTATTATGAGGGTTATTCATAATTAGATTTTCAGAGTATTTTCTTATGAGGTCTGATCAGATGCGTAAATGTACCCATTGTACTGACTATATTAGACAGCCTAGAAGACAGACATATAGAGGGTGTTACAAATTTGAGGTACGCGCATTTGGGATCTCAGAAACGGTAAGAGATACAAGGACGGTTAAATAATTAAAAAATAGCCGTCAAGGATATGATAATAGTAAAATAAAATCGAAAATAAGTGTTTACGACCAGACCTAAGGGCACGTACATTCTTCATTTCTTGGATGAAAGTCATGTTTATTCATAATCTTAGTCACTTCACCCCAGAGGTTTTTTATTGGCTTGAAATCATGACTCTTCGATGGCCATGGTGAAACTTGTTATTTTGTTGAAAGTAGTCTATATTACTATGCGAGCAGTATGAATGGTAGCATTATCTTGTTCGAAAACATAATTTTAACCGAATATAGCGCCAACCGATAGTACCATAATTTTATCAAAGATGTTGCAATAAGTTACAACAGTTAGCCGCCCTTGAATAAATTGAGACAAACTCCTGGGCCCCTAGCGCTTTAACTCCAACCATTTACCGAAAAGCGTCTAATTTGTCTTTGTCTTGTTCGTGCAGCTTTCTTCATATCTTGTATTTATTGGCATATTCACTCGGACTCTTCCCTTGTTATAGACCTGAAACGTTTTCTCATCTAAAAAAACTACAGACTCCCACAGTTGGTTTTGACATTTTTATGTACATTGTAGTAGCCTTTTTTTATTTAGTTATGTTAAATATATTTTGTTTGCAGGACACCTATTTCTCCTCAGTTCAGACCTTCGAATTCTTCTTCGAACTGTAATTGCAGACTCAGGGAAATGTGTTTCTTCTCTAGCCTTAATAGCGGCCTCGAATGGTTGTACCTTAAACAATTAATCAAAGCTGTACCGTCAGTGGAAACTTTTGGGCGACCGGAACCTGGGTTTCCTATAATACTTCCATGCTCGCGAATTTTGGATTAAGCCAACAATACTGTTTTTTTTTTATTTATGCTTAATTCGCCTACAATGTCTCTTAGGGGAACCCCATTCTTTAATCGAGCCAGTATGATCGATTTTGCTAGCTGTTATTGACACTGAGATTTAGGTTGACAGAAAATATTGTATACTAGACCAGGAGATTTTGGTTGTACTATAGTTTGCTGATCGCAATGGTACATATGTTACACATTGATGACTGGTTTTAATCATACAGCCTTCAGGAACTTCATACACAACACGTAAGTCACCCTACGTCACATATTTTATATTTTCGTCGTATTACTGATGTTTATTGATATTTTTTGATATCTAAATACCTAATCTAACATATCTACACCAAGACAAAACCAGCTATTTTAAAAGTTCATTAGCTATCGATGGTGTTAATTCCCCAGACGCTATGAATTCTAATCGGTTAGTTGTAATTCCTGTAGTAGATGAATTTTAAATGAATGGTATTTATGTTATTTAATAGATTAATTAATGATCTACTAATTCCCACCTCTTCTGCAATGGTTTGAATTGATATATGGGGATTTGTTCTAACGGATGCTAAAATATTAATTTGCGTATTTCCATTTCGCAATGGTGCTTAATGATATTGCTCTCAGTTTATCTGCAATACGCGAAAAGTTCATTCGTGATGGTACTTGGCTGTAATTTTCTCGGTAAATGCGAATTATATCACAACAGTTTTGTTGGGTTCGCCATCAATTAACGTAAGTGTAAACAAATAAGTGAGGAAAGAAAAATGAAAAATAGGGAATCAGGTAAACTATTTTAGTTTAGATAGACAGGTATTCAAATGGATGGGTAATAGAGGTTCTATTCAGTGTCCAGCCGGTTCTACAGATCTGAGCTCTTTGGACTGTTTTCTTTGGTGATATTTAATAACTTTTGTTTATCAAACGCCATCTTTTAAATTTAGCTGATTTAAAGAAAAAAAAAAATGAACAGTTAATAACAGTATCACTCCCGTTATGATTAGAGCAACTATTTGTTAGTTTATTATATGCGCTGTTTTGAACAATTCGAACACGTATTTCGGACTTTGAAAATTTCCTTTTTGTCATTTCAATAATGGAATAAAGTGTTTTAAGGTTGTATAATCTAATAAAACATGTCTAATAGTCAAAGTTAGGTATATGTTATTGAGCAACAAATATATTAAAAATATACCGCAGGGTTCGGACAATTGGAAATATACAGGTTATGTCACTTAAAACCAGAATTTTTTGTAAATCAATGATATGTAAATGTCGTGTACCTTCCGAACTGTTACCTTTAAAGTAGTTACATAGAATCAGTCATCAAGAGGTATTTGACTAAAAGGTTCCATTGATTCTGAGATGGTAAAACATACCTAAAGATACAAAGATATACAAAAAAGAAAATTAATATCCTTGTTAAAGGAACAACTGGTAATAGTATGAAATATAAACAAACTTTTTCAAATATTCGAAAAGCGAATACTGCATTAAAGTACAATGACATGTTGTTATTATCACGATGTATTGGACGTCACTCCAAAAAAGACTAAAGTTCTATTAATTCTGTTACGGGTTCAATTTATAACAAACATTTTTTTTACAAATAACACTAACTTTTTTTAAATACTCAGTAAAAAACAGCTAAGATTTTGCCTTAACACATCTGTTATAAGACTAACTCTAAAGGGACGACGCAACGCCTCGGCCTTATACAGTTGGAAATTACGACAAACCTCCAAAATGGTCTGCCCTCATCTCGGAGATAGAATGAAATGTAGGATGGCGTGTTTGTTTACTTCTAGCTAAACGCACACAAACACTAATGGGTCAACGGGTGATTCGTGAGCCGCCACCACGGACAGCCTAACAATACCTCCTTCTAAAATCTGGTCGTCTGGACAAATGTATTACCTTCATTTTGTTTCTAGGATTTTTCTGGATCCGATAAACCAAGTCATTAATCCTCTTTATTATTCGTTATGATCCTTCCCAGTGTTGAGCGAATTTTGAGATAACCCTTTTTTCTTGTGGGATTGTACAACCAAACCAGGTCATTTTCGTGGAAACAAGCTAAGTCGGCCCTGATGTCATATCCGGTCTTCATTCGATCACTAGATGCTTTAATGCTCTCGTGATTTCCAAGAAGGCGATTGTGCCAAATAAAATTCTGGCAAAACTCTGATGCGCGGAATTATGATCTCATGTTCGATAAGCCAACAGAAACAAGCCAGGTGTTGCGCTATCGTACAACTGATAAGCAATTCGTTAGAACGTGTACATATTCAAACCGATCAGTATCATAATCACATCACATCTTCGGCACCCAGTAGAATCGTTTTTGAACTTTATCCAGAGTTCTATTTACTCCAAGTTGCGCTCCGGATTTTCCACCCTGTTGAACTATTAATTGCGTTCTAGTGTTTTTTTCATTAGTACTTTCGCAGACTCGTTTCAACAATCTATCCTCAAAGACCAGTGAATCATATTGGGCCCACAGTATCTTAATGCAAGGTTTTTGTCAGATATTTCTATCCATTTTTGTCTAAATTCGGTACTTTCTGTTTCATGCAAAATTAATCCTCTTAATAAGCCTATTTAACAAAGGGCATTTTCTTCGTCGCTCCAACCATTGCTTGTAGCTGCGGCCTCAATCTGTAGCACGTACATAGTCTAGAAAGTTGAGCCATCAAATTTTTTTGGTTGATTTTATGTTCAGTAACTACTATCGGACTAGTGAGTATTTGCTTTTTCAGTTTACTCTTATTTCTTTTTCAAGATCTTGTATTTTGTTGTCAACTTGCTTTACTTTCACTTGAACTTGTTTTATTTCTATTCCAAGATCATCTCTCACCCACTGATATGGGGAGTTTTAAAAGAATAACTGATCTCATAGGAAGACGTAGAATAGTAAGAAGTGTTCAGATGTAGTAAGTCGTCCTTAATTAAATATAAAAAATCCGGATAGAAGTACCCGAAAAATTACACATCTATTAAATATTGCCCATGTACTAGTATGGTAAATGTTAAGAGAGCAGCAACTTTGAACTTCTCACATGCAAGTGAGTGTTCAAGCTCTTTCGCTTAGTAACTTTCCTAAATGAGTCGCTTCCAGGACATGGATACAAATTAAAATATTTATGAGCGCACGATTTTTATCCCAGATGGTTTTCCCGTAAATTAACTTTTACAATCTCGTATGGGCTGAAGACAATCTTCACGCAATAATTGAAAACCACTTTCAAGAGCAATTTTCTGTTAACGTGTGGATTGGAATTTCATTACATTTTCTAATTGGGCGTCATTTTCTCCCTTCTATACTATATATTATATGAAGAACAATATCGGTCGTTTTCAGGATCGTTCTGCCTGAACTTTTAAAAGATGTTCGATTGTTGTAATGAGATCGGGTATGGTGTATGTACGATGATCTGCTATCGAACTTTAGCTTAGTTAACAGTGAGTATTTAAACCAAAGATATTTTGATTGCTGGATTGGACTTGATGGATCACAATCATGACCGTCTAGATAGCCAGATATAAGTCATTTGGATTTCTTTGTTTAGGGTCACCTGAAATCGTTCGTTAGTGTATAAAATGCAACTTCAAAGTGAGAAGGATTTAAGGAACAGAATACAAGAGTGTTTTCATAAGAATAACCCCTGGTATCTTCGAGCGAATCCACCAATAGATGTTAAGACGTGCAAAAGAATGCATTGTGGTCAGAGCAGTGATTTTCAACGGTATCTAAATAGAAGTAGTTCATCAATTAGTTTTTAAACTGTGAAATATTTTTTTAAAAATATTTAACCAACGGTAAAAGTTATGGTACGAGCGGGGAACGAACCTGCACCTTTGGATCTCTAGCACACTGCTCTAACCATTTGCTCTCTCGTACCACTAATAAGCAATTCGTTAGAACGTGTACATATTCAAACCCATCAGTATCATAACCGTTGTTGATCCTGCCAAATAAACGAAAGAGCTGTTGGTAAATGGCGTAAACGAGATGTTTTATTCATTCCCACAGAGTATGATGATGAGATGCTAGAAATTCAACGGCATTATGGGGATAGGGTTATGAAACCGAAGGCCGTACTAAGTATAATCAATACATATCAGGAGTAGATCGCTAGGATCAAATGCTAGCTTATTTTTCAAGCGAGAGAGAGGCCATGAGCTTTCGCATATCAATAATAAAGAAGCTTTTCTCAGAAAAAAAAACTCAAACTTACAGCACCGTCTCTGGATCGTGCATACTCCAATCAAGCTCGAAAAGAAAAATGGACAGCAAGTTCGAAAAAGCTGCAGGGTCTGTCATAAAAATAGGAAGGCACTCCCTTTCATTGTTCATCATGCGAGGATCCTCCAAGACTTTACTTGCGGAATGCTTTACAGTCTACCATAACAAATAGATTTTTAATTTGTACTGAATGTTTTACAATGAGTTTATTTTTCATTTATAAGTTTTTCTCTTGTAGAAGTAGAATATATTTTTGATAATTTGGTCTTATTATTTACATTTCAATTATTACAGGCGACGCATTTCTCAAGAAAGAAGGACACAAGGGTTGTTTCATATGTTGACATGGCAAGGGGTACATGACACAGGACCGGCAGGGAATATGTTGGAAGTCAAGGTATTTGATGATTCTGTGTAACCTAATTTTGTCTTAAAATTTACCTCTTTAAACACATGTTTTTAATTTACATTCTGTTCTTGTGTTAGTCTGAAAGTGTTCATGGATTTTGATATTATGTTAATAGCAGTGAGGACGACGATAAAAGTTTGCTAAGATTGTAATACACCTAACTTTCACCTAATGCTGAATCTTTTTTGTTGAAGAGTGAAATTTAGCCACAATAAGCGGAAAATCTCTATTTTACATTTAAAGAATTAAAGTAAGATTATTGCCTTAGGTAATTTTAATATCTTACTTAAGAGATATTCATTAAAATAAATAATACTTACTCGTCGTCATCATCAGGGCGTTCCCAGTGTTTTCTGAAAGAAAAAAAGAACATTATCACATATTGCGGTTATCATCGATTTTGATATTCTGAGTTTACTTTTTTCTAAATTTAATTCACAATTTTATAGCATAAACTGGAGAATCAATGTCAGTTATATATTTTTTGTCTGGCATTTTCAACATTCCATATACAGTACGGCTATTTTATGTCTATAATTGCCACCCAAACAATGTCATGAGTCAAAGCATAGGCCCGAGGCATTAACTTGCATTGCAGAATGCACTATTTAACAGAAGCGTTCTTTATAACATTTTCGGAAAATACTTTAACACTATTAAGTTAAAACCTGACAACTTAAGAAAGTATTTTAACGTGGTTGTTAAAAGTATATTTGGTAAAATCAAACTACATTAAAATCCAATATATGGACTCGGTCTTCTGAACATACCGCCTGAGTGCTAAGTAACTTAAATATACTGTATTTTAACGGGGTTTTAAATTATATTTCTTAAAATAAAAATATATTAAAATCTAGTATGTATTTAACAATGGAACATTTAGGATCCACACTAGGTCTTACGCATAGGAATTTCAGTATCTGCGTGAGAGCTTTTTGGCGGCGACCTTTAAAAACTTTTTCTTTCTAAAACATTACCTCTTAGAATGTGTTTATACAAACCTCTCTAAAAACTATCACAACTATAATATTAGTCTTTCCAGCAATGTTATAAAATCAATTTAATTTTAATCCAGGGAACAATTAGTGTGTTTCCATCGTATACAGGACAGAGGTTCACCTATTTATTATATTTCAATCTTTAAGCAATTTTAACCTCACTTCTCAGGTAGTGAATCTGAACCGTATCAATAGTTTTGTTTAAAGTCGATCCGCATATCAACCAAACAATTTAAATTCAGTAACAACCCGGAAATGGCAACACCGCAGGAGGGCTGTAGTGTTTGTGAGAACAACTTCATCGTCAACAAAAAGCATATACCATGTTTGTACAGCATCGAGAATTTGCACAATATGTGCGTTAGTATAAAGGGTAATATTTGTCGCAGAAACTAAAAATATATTATGGATCTGTAATACACAGTGACTCACAACTTGAAACTGTTAAATATACTTTGGGAACTTGAAGAGAAAACAGAGTAGATTATAAAACAGATATCTAACTATCTAAAAGCAGTGGAGTTGCTACAAGGTGATGTTGGTGATAGTCCTGTAGATGTCCCTCGAGGATAAAGTAAAGTTTAAGAATCCAGAGGAGCAAAGTTATGCCAATGTAGTTCAGGAGTGGTTATTGTTAAACCTACAAAAAAATGCGAGAGCAGTGAAACTGAAACCTAAACTCAGCATAACTGATAGGAAGAACTGCTCTTGAAAAAGGAAAGGAAGGTGCAGTAGTAGTTAAATGCAGAGACAGTGGTGAAGCAAGAGAACTAATGGACGATATCAAAAACGCTTTGGGGCCTCTCTACATCTGTCCCACATAAGAGAAATCAATGCGTCGAAATTGTGGGGATTGATCAAAAAATATAACGAGAAGGAACTTGTGCAGGCGCTAAAGCTGCAGAATGAGAAACTTCTTGCAGAAGATTGAGCTGTGTGACCTGGATGATTCTGAAGTGTGACCCCAAACACTTTTAAATAGTATCAAATCAGGAATGATGGTTGCTGTTTGTTGGTTGTAGGCTGTGCCGGTGCTTTGAGTATGTGCGCATACAAAGGTGCTTTACATGTAATCAATTTGGGCATGCTTTACGAGATTGTACCAAAATAAAAGTTTGTGGAAAATGTTGCAGTGAGGAGCTCAAAACCAAAAACTGTAAGTAATACCTGTATATGCACAAACTGCAAATTCAATAATAAAACAATAAGTACAACCAGGGACTAGACTGCAATAACTCAGCCTATAGCCTGAGATACCCAACATATTTGCACCTAGTTCAACTTGAAAGATCAAAAATAAAGTATAATACAGAAGCGTAATAGCAGCAGAGGATTCAAATATCCAGAACGATGAAGATACACAAGCATGGTGACAACAATTTTTGATGAATGATGGGCTAGCAAACAAGCCCTATGTACTTCTGTTAAGTGAGCATTGATTAAAAGTAGATGAGGAGCAATATATCAAGCTAGAGGGATACAGATTAGTATGCTGCTATTCACTAACAACAATGAAACACGGAGGAGTATGTGTTTATGCTTGTAAAAATTTTAAATTTGAAACGAACCATTAATAGTTGCCAAAAGCATCGAAGGTGTTGTTGAGTTTGCAAGTGCAACAGAGAGACAGCTCAGAGTGATATTATGTGTTTACCGGAGAGACATAAGCTTAATTGACACTTTTCTTGAAATTTTGGAGCAGGTACGTAACATAAGGTGGTTATTGGAGGTGATTTCGCGTTTTATATCATCAGAAAACTAGAGGGTAGGTTTCTAGTATTTGTTTTAAACATATTGTAATAACTTAAAAAGGGTAATATTAGAGTCGAAAAAATTAACAAACAAACAGTATATAGAAAATTCAGAAAACAAAATAAATATCCCACCAGAAATGTAACAGACCTTCTTCCTGATAAATATAACAGAACCGGTAAATGTATGTACACTTTTTAAACCAAAATTAAAGACTGTATTAAGGAAATTCTTACGTAAAAAGACCTTTTACACATTGGAGGAATCCTATGCTTCTGACAAAAATGAAATAATTTAATGAATGTTTCTCCCCCACTGACATATTATTCTTGCCACACTTGACTTGTAGGTATTTTAATTTGTTAATGTATGTATTTTAATCTATAATTTTAGAAACTGTAAGTACAAATTTGAAAACTGGGTATCCTTATCTTAATTTTATGTTATGTCTTTTCTTTTAATCTAAATTTATTTTCAATGCGGTTTTATACGTAGTTAACTCATGATTATATTTGTGATATGGAGCTAAATAGATTCTAAAATGCAGGAAAAGAGCAATGTATTTTACATCTGTCTTTATTTATTAATTGTTATGCTAATTGTTGGCATTGTTCCACACCCACTAAGTTTTGTTTGTATAACTATTTGTTATATTTTGGAATAAATAAACCTGTATTTATCTATCTATCTGTATTTGTATGTTCTATTTTCTCATAAAAACGTTTCAGATTGTTATATTTTATTATTCAAAACAAAATCATAAAGCAGCCACTAGTCTTTCTAATTCTATTATGAGTCCAAAATTAGAAACAAAAGACTGGTGGAAATGATTTATGTAGACCGTATAGCGTTATTAATTTTTACTAAATTGCGTTGACAGCATTTGTACTTGGTGGATTTAATTGAAAATTATAAAATTCCGCATACAACAATGGACAAGAGCGCACAGCAGGTCTTTACACGAGATTAATACACTGACTGATATATTACCAGCCAAAACTAATTATCCTAAATGTAGCAAAACAAATTTCTTAAACTAATTAATTTTCACATAATCGCTGTAAACTTTCACCTACTTTTATGTTGCAGCATTATAATTTATTTATAAGCGCTCTCTAAAGATTAATTATTTGTGCTTATAAAGCTTAAAAATGAAAAGAAAAGTTTTTAAATCGTAATTATATAAGATATTTGCTTCTTCAACTACTTCGGTAAATTTCCTTTACCTGGAACTTCCCTCATTATGAATCTTTCCTTTTATTAGGAATAGTGAAGTGTGACCCAATTAGTTCGGTACATAATCATTTAACAACACATATATGTACTATGTTTTTAAAAAAATTTATTGGGCAACATTTTACATATTGGATTCCTACCAATATTTTACCGGTTTCTACCTATGTCTTACTAGATTTTTTGTTATAATTTAAAACAAATTCAATAAGCAGTTTTACATTGACAGACATAGCCATTTTGTTAAGTCATGTTGAATTCATACCAGTTTATCTCTATGTCACATTCAAACGAAAAATATTTTTTTGCATTGATTTCAAAAAAACATATTTGGCCGTCATTTTGTTCCGCCATCTTGAATTCGTACCAAAACTGTACCAGTTTATCTCTACGTTACACATAATACTTGTATATATATTTTGAAATTAATCAAATGTGTAGTTTTTATCAGGCCGATTTTTTAAATATTTTATTAAGCCATTATTTTGTTTTGCTATACAGTTTTCATACCAACATACAAGTTCGCTCCTATGTAACACTTGTTTTTTGCACAAAATTTAGGCAAATTGGATAATAAGTTTTTTTAGGAATATCTTTTTAACGTTTCTCTAGGCCGCCATGTTGTTCCGGCATGTTCGATTTTTACAAAAATATTACTAGGTTATACCCATATAACCCTTAATTTTTGACAAAAATTTGAAGTCAGTCTGACAAGTAGTTTTGAAGTTACGGTGCAAACTGACAGACAGACAGACGAACCGACAGACGGACCTACAGAATTAATAACACATATTTTTTATGCTGCGAACTGACAGACAGACGAACCGATGGAATTGATAAAAGTATATAGGGACGCTAAAACTTAAAACTATGTAAAACCTGAGAGGGTGACTTTTCTCACGATTATAAATATTTTATTTGGCAGTCATTTTGTTCCGCCATCTTGAATTAGTACCACAGTTTTACTAGTTCTTCTCTATACCACAATTAGTTATGGCACACAATTTGAAATCAGTCCATTAAGTAGTTTTTCCAGGCTGAATTATTAAATATTTTATTAAGCCGACATTTTGGAATTCGTACCAAAATGATACCAGTTGGTTACCACATAATACTTGATTTTTTTTGTGCAAACTGAGATAAATTGGATACGCAGTTTTTTAGTAATATTTTTTTAACATTTCACTAGGCCGCCATTTTGTTTTGACATATTAGATCTTTACCAAAATGTTACCAGGTCATCCCCATATGACCCTTAATTTTTGACCAAAATTTGAAGTCATTTGGATAAGTAGTTTTTAGCTATGCCGTGAACAGACGGACCGACAGACAAACCAACGGAATTGAGAAAACATATTTTTCGGCTTCTAGAGACCCTGAAACGTAAAGACCTGAAAAAACATCGGAGGGTAATTTTTTCACAATTACAATACTTTCTTTTTACGAGGGAAGTAAAAATTATTTGGCAGCCATTTTGTTCGGCCATCTTGAATTCGTGCCTCAACTTTATCAGTTTATCTCTATATCACACTTAATGCTTGCATACATTTTGAAATTAATCTAATGAGTAGATTTTCAGGCTGATTTTTCAAATATTCTATTAGGCCGCAATTTTGGTTTCGCTATCTTATATTCATGGCATGTTGCCCATTTATTTCTATGTAATAATTGTTGTTTGTGCAAACTTTGAGGAGACTGAATATTTAGTAATAATTTTTTAACGTTTCTCTTGGCCGCCATCTTGTTCAGGCATATTCGATTTTTACCAAAATATTTCCAGGTCATACCCATATAACCCTTAATTTTTGACTAAAATTTGAAGTCACTCTAATCAGTACTTTTTAAGCAATCCCGTGAACTGACAAACAGACGAGACGAGGGATTTGATAAAAATATTTTTTGATATCTAGGGACGCTAAAACCTAAAAATATGAGAGGGTGACGATTATAAATAGTTTATATGGCCGCCATTTTGTTCCATCTCGAATCAGTGCTACAGATTTACTAAGTTCTTCTCTACACCTCAATTAGTTAGGGCACACACAGTTTGAAATCAGTCCATTAAGTAGATTTTCAGGCTGAATTTTTAAATATTCTATTAAGCCACCAAATTATGGCCAGGATTCGGGCCATAATTTTACTAGTTGATTCCTACATAATACTTGATGAGGTCTCTGAGGGTGAAATAGGATCATAATCGCCTCTATAATCGTCAGTATCGAATAAAATCTCCACCAACGTTAAAATATGAAAAACAAAGTCCCAATTAAAATAACTAAAATAAAAAAAAACTTTATATTCAGGGCTCACGAAAGCGTAAACATATGTAGCGTTAGTTTTTTTACCTTTCTTTTTAATTAGGCTAAATTGACGCACAGCTTAGTTGTACTTTTTATCACATGCTTTCTTTTAGAATTGCTATAGCGTTGTAAATACTATATCAAATAACATTTTCCAGATTACATTTACGTCCACATATTTCCCGGATAAAATTCATATAAAGCAGCCTCACTTGTTTTAAAAAATAATTAAATACATAATATTATATTTCGTTGCACCGTGTTCTAGCTGACGTGGTTTAATTTACGAGCGACAGAAACATTCTTAATTAATGCAATATACTTACATTTATAACAGAACATTGTTTTATTCAGGGAAAAACGGCTGGGCTCGTTTTTAGTCTAGTATTATATTTTTAATTTGCATGGCAGGAATATGGAATATTTTTTACTCTAACGTAATAAAGACACGTTACCTTTCTATAGTATCGTATCGTGCCTTAGGATATATAAATTAACTAGGGTGCCTAGATGTTTTCTCAATTCCGTCGGTCTATCTGTCTGTCTGTTCGAGTCATCATAGCTACAAAAATACTTACCCGATTGACAAATTTTGGTCAAAAATTAAGAGTCATATAGACATAACCTGGTAGCTACAACATGGCGGCCTAGTGAAATGTAAAAAAAATAATAAACATAGCCGAACAAAACGGCGGCCAAATAAAATGTTTGTAATCGTGAAAAAATTACTCTCTCAGGTTTTACATATCTTCACGTTTTAGTATACCTAGATGCCATAAAATATGTGTTATCAATTCCGTCGGTTCGTCTGTCGGTCTGTCTGTTTGTCTGCCAGTTCTCAGCATAGCTTAAAGACTACTTACCTGATTGCCTTCAAATTTTGATCAACAATTAAGGGTCGTATGACCCGATAATACTTTGGTAAAAAATCCAATATAGCGAAACAAAATGTCGGCCTAGTGAAATGTTAAAAAAATTATTATTAATTATCCAATTTATTTCAAATTTTGCACAAACATCAAAGCATTATGTTGGAATCAACTGCTAAAATATTGGTACAAATCCAAGATGGCGGAACAAAAAAAAATATTTAAAAATTCAGTCTGAAAAAAATAATTTAACGGAATGATTTCAAATTGTGTACCATAACTAATTGGTGGTATAGGGGTCAACTAATAAAATTGTAGCACAGCAAGATGACCGAGCAAAATGGCAGCCAAATAAAATGTTTGTAATCGTGAAGAAATGACGACTTCAAACTTTAGTCAAAAATTAAGGGCCATATGGGGATGACCTAGTAATATTTTAGTAAAAATCCAATATGGTCAAATTTTGTACAAAAATCAAGTGTTTCATAGGATCGGACAGGTATCATTTTGATATGAATCCAAGATAGCAAAACCAAATCCCGGCCTAATAAAGCTTTTAAAAAAATATTCTCATTAATCTCTCTCAAATATGTTTCTGCCACTACGCGCATGGTTGGTGACAAATTTAAGAATTTTGACTTTTTCTTTGGCACAATGACAGTACACTACACGTCCTTTAAGTTTGCAAATATGCATTACATTTATGACGAATGCGAATGAATAAGTGAGAAGCAAATAATAATAATTCTCCACGTTAATTAGGTAACGCCAACGCTGCCGCAGAACTCTGCCAAGGGTAAGTGGGAACTATCCAAACGCCGGTCATTCTGACTACCCTATCTTCGTTAGAGTTGCACTCGAATAAACTGAAGAAAACCCGTCCATTTGTGAACGTATCATAGAATAAAGAATTGGTTTCCTAAAGCAACAGTGCACAAAATTGTAAAAATTTAACAGTATCATCCATATCATGTTTTACGCGTACAAACTCTGCAGCTGACGAATTACCTCATGAGAGTAGCTTTTTGTTATGTGGAGTGATGAGTCAAGTTGGAAGTTTTGGAAACCATAAATTGACTTAATTTATGGACTGGAATACTATTGGATGAAGTGCCACTAGCACTGCCATGAGAAATGTATCTGCAGAATGATGGATGTCCCCCTCAAGATACCTTGACCATGTGTACGGGCGAAGGCGGATTGGTCATTTGGACACAATTCTGTGGCCACCAATTTTGTTACTAGGGTTAAAACATTATCTACAAAGCGCAAATCCCCTTTGCAGATAAGCAGCAGCCGCTCAATTTATTCACTGTTATTTTGTTTAAACTTTATCTTTGGGCTGTGTTCTTTGGCGTAATGGCAGTACAACGCACACCCCTTAAGTTTGCAGAGGTAGAAATAAGCGAGAAGCAAATACTAATTGTTGTCCGCGAAGGGAGGCCTGTAAGACGTAACGATGATTTTGTACTACAACAAATTGAAAAAAACCCGTCCATTTCAGTACGTGCCCTAGAACAAAGATTCCTAAAACAACGGTTCACAAAATTGTAGAAATTTACCAGTATCGTCCATATCATGTTACACGCGTACAAACTCTGCAGCCTCTGCACGGATTATCTCATGACAATAGCATGTCGACAAGACGGATTTTGTAAACATACAGAACCTTTACAGCTGGCAGACTGAAATCCGCATTTCATGAAATGGAAACTAATACTAAATGAAAGTTAATTTGTGGACTGGAATCATAAACGGGAAAATAATAAGTCCTCTTAAACATGCAATTCCTAAAGAACAACTTCCGAAACTATTACATGTGCCACTAGTACTGTGAAAAAAAATGTGTCTAAAAATGATGGATGTCGCACTCAAGATACCTTGACCGTGTGTACGGCGGATTGGTCGTTTGGGCTCCATTCTGTGATCACCGCGGTCACCCAACCTTAATACATTAGATATTTTTACTGGGGTTAAGACATTATTTACAAAGCGCAAATCATAAACCACCAGCATCTGCTAATGCTGCAATTTATTCAGGACGGTTAAAGCGCTCTTTTATAAGACGTTGCAGAATGCAGGGTCTGCATCAGAGCTGAAGGTGGACATTTTCAATTTTTGTTATGAGGTTAAGGAAGAGCTGATACAAATAAATGCATTGGAATAAATAAATTATTCTCGTTTTTTTTTTTGGTATTTAAATGGCAATAAACTTATTTGCAGTAAGAAGAACTACGTGTTTTAATACCAATTCACATTTTGGACTAAATAGGCATTTTTTTTAAATTAATCGCCAGTTTGGATAGTAATAATCTTTTATACACTCAATTTTGAAGAGGACAATATTTAAACACGTATTATCTAATAAAAAACATTTATTTTCGAACACACCTTGTATACGAAATTGAGTAGTGGTCTTAAGCGCACGAGGAAATTACTGTATTTGCAGCGGCGTTACCCAAAAATGTAACCAAAAGTAGGTAAGAAAAGAAAACGTTCCAGTGACTCGAAAACCGTGGATTTTTCATCAAGGTCAAGTTATTATATTCTGATAGTTTTTATAGAATATTTCCTTGATGTGTCATACAAAAATGTATGCAATATTAAAGTAGACATACTACCTTCCTACTGTTTTTAGAACAGAAATAAATTAATCACTTAACCATTTTCTAGAGCTTAATATAAAACTGAAGAAAAAACTATTTTTCTGGCTTCTACCTTTTTCCGCTCTCTTAAATTCGAATCGTTAATTATCTCGTAAACTGAAGTTGCCGAGAGAAGCTAAACGCAATTTAAGGCATAACATTCGGAAATAGCCTCATTGAGGGAAAACAGAACCTCTTATTTCCAAAAGTAGCACTAACAGATTTATATTAATTTTCTTTATATTTCACCACTACATAATTGTTCTAAAATTTCGTAAATGCCTGAATAGTTTTCAGCTATGTGAACAACGAAGTTAACAACACAATATTAACGAGAGAGGCATAAGCGTATTACAAAGATTTAATTAAAAATGAGTTAAGTCTGCGTGATAGATTTCCATGCCAGAACGACGAGTAACGAGAATTTTCAAGACTCATTGAAAAATCTGATGTTCCTGACAGACAAAAGATGCATATAAAATATACCATAAACTTAAAAATGTATACAAGGCAAGGTAAATTACATCAATATTTTTTTAATGAAATCGTTTGTTAAATAAAACAAGTCAGCTGGCGGTCGATGAATTTAACTAAAAATGTTATTTTAAGATATTTATAGCGTAAACTAAAGCTGGGCTAAGTGAAACTTGCTGCAAAGTTTCCCAGTATTTATCGCACTTTTGGACGCACAACTTTCTCGCAAAATAAATTATTACTTAGCTTTGAAACGATAAGATGGTGTTTTAAAATAAAATTATCAGAAAAGTGATATCCTTTCAAGGTTTAGTAGATTAAAGGTTTTTTTGAAGAAAAATTTCTGATGTCATTAACATCATGTTATATCTGTAAATTTAACGTTTATTAAAGGTTGTTAGTTGCTTTTTCGTAAATCATTTAATGTATTGTTGATTTGCTTACTAAAATTTAAAAACGATATATTTACGGTAATAATTCGTTATATGACAGTTATCTTCACTACGTTTAAACATACAGCCTGTAGCAAAATTAAGGAAGCGGCGAAATATCTCAGGTACCGCTTACCTGAATTAATAAACATAACACACTTAGGTATGAAATTATGCCGGATCTAATAGCGAGTTTCACATTGCTGCCAAGTTTACCGTTTTGCGGTTATAAGGGGAAAGTATTTTTTTTTAATGGAACACGCTTTAGTATATTTCTTTTTTAAAATCTGTATAAAATTCCCAATACTTTTTATTAAGAGAACTTTTTATAAAAGTCAACAGTTTTTGCGAAAATAAGGGTCTAATAACCAGAAATGATTGTATTACCTTTTATTAAAATACCTGCTCAAAAGAGGTTACCTGATATGTTTGACAATGTCAGTGCTGATGATTTACAAAAATGGATCGTTTAACTGAAGCTTCTAAAGAATTGAAATATTTATTATACTGTGTTCTGGAGATAGAATGCCAAACCTGCAAGTTGATCATTTTGAATGACAAACATCCAGAATCTCAGAAAGCCAATAACTAAATCTACAGAAAGTAAAATTAACAAAAAAATTCGCGAAACTGGAAAGGTAAAAGATGCTGTACGTTTTGGCAGACCAGAAAGCACAATAATTCCTCATCTTGCTACCAAAACACTAGCAAAAGAAAACAGCGTCTCAACTTTAAATGTGGAATGTAAAAAACAATGGTAAAAATACAATAAAAAAAGAAATACTTAATACGACAAACAAAAAATTTATGAAACTAAGTAAGATGTTCATAAAATGTTGTCCATTTACTTTCTGACGTAGGCCGAATACTGTGGGAAAACATTTAATACATTAAAAATAATGCCGGCCTCCTCGATTCGATATGTTAGCTCCTTTAAATATTTGAGATCGTTGGGCTTAGTTTTATACATCATATTTTTTAAAGTGTTCCCATAGCGTCAAGTCCGGAGACCGAGGAGGCCACTCTATTGCACCCCTACCTCCAAACCATGTTCAAAAAAAGCATTGTCTATATTCCCGAACATTCCGAGCAAAATGCGGCGGAGTACCATCCTGCTGAAAACATATTTCATCATATAGTGCACCATTACCTAAAAGAATTAAGTTTAAATACTTAATACATCAGGTGAAATAATGAACTTACGGTTATTCGGAAACAGTTCTGGGACAATTTCGGTCCTCAAAATTCAAATATCTTTCTTAAGTTAATATGTCTTCCATGAAGAAGAGACCGATTATTTTTGCACCCTTTGTACCACAACAAAAATTTATCTTCTGGGGAAATTGGGTATGATTTTCACGTATCCAGTGTGGATTTTCCCTGGCCCAATATCGACTATTATGCCTGTTAACTTTTCCATTAAAAAAAAAAGTTGCTTCGTCAGAAAAAATAATTTGACTGACAAAATTTAGATTGGTATTTAATGTTGCATCATGATTTCACAAAATTCCAAGTGCATATCGTGATCACTCTCGGAGAGTTCTTGCACCAAAGTAATTTTGTATGGATGAAACTTTTCGGTCTTTAGAAGTCGGTCTACGGACATGTGTGAGACGTCATTTTCTCTTCCTAATGTTCTGGTAAAAGGATGCAGATTTTCTTCTAAACTGATTAAAACATTCAGAGCCATATCCCCATATCTTAAGCTTTTAGGTCTACAAGAACGTACAGCCTATTTTACCTTTCCAGTTTCACGGAATTTTTTGTTAATTTTACTTACGGTAGCTTTAGTTATTGGATTTCTGTTAGGATATTTCTCATTGAAAATGTTACAAACACCTTGCAGGTTTCGCATTCTATCCCCATAACCCAGTTCATATAAAATTTCAATTCTTTGGGTTTCAGTTAAAGGTTCTTTTTATACATGAACAAAACTGACACTGTCAAACATATCAGATAACCTTTTCTGTGCAGGTATTTTAATAAAAGTTAATACCTTAGATGATGGATTATGGAACTTTATACTCGCAAAAACTGTTAACTTTCATAAAAAGTGCTCTGAATAAAAAGTATTGAGAATTTTAAGCAGATTGTAAAAAAGTAATATAATATAGGGCGATCATTTAAAAAAAATTCTTTTATAACAGAAAACTGGCAAACAGAAAAGCGGTACCTGAGATATTTCCCCGTTTCTTTACTTTTGTTACCCGCTCTATTAAGATGAAGTTAAAGTTTTTATAATTTACGTTTAAAGAAAACAACCCACTAAGCAGCGTATTATGATAATTATTATTGTTTATTTTTCATAACTTTATTTAAATAGTTTATAAAAACCAAATTAATTCATTTATTATTTTCCTCCATTAAAATATATTTTATTCCAGGAGGTCCATTCGATAAGTAGTTTCTTAATAATGATTTTTTTAACATTGTGTTAGGCCTCCATTTTGTTCCGCCAAATTGTTTTTTTTTCAAAATATTCCCCTTCCATCCCCCATCCCCCTGATTTTCGACCAAACTTTGAAGTCAATCAGATAAGTAGTGTTTTTAAGCTATGTCGCATATATACAGAATGACACAGTGTCGCAAATGGGAGAACATATTTTTCGGGGTCCAGGAATCCAAAAACGCAAAGATCTGCCAAAATCTCGGACTATGAAAGATAATATGCTGACTGGCTGCCTAAAAAAAAAGAGACCAAGACTCCATATTTATTATTCTATGTAAGTAAAATAATCTTATATATTCTAAGCTTTTCTCTTAAAGATAATTCAGTCAATAAAGTCAGTTTGTCTTCAGTTTTGATCACGATGGGATGGGTCAGAAATAGGCAAAAAGGACAAATAAGACAAGTTCGCTTTCATAAAAATATTTTGAGAACAAAAACTTAAGATTAAAAAATTATAAAAACATTTTTATTCTTTTTAATCAGCTAATTATTATCTTTTTATCTTTTACAGTCGGATACATGCAGTCGGGATTGTTGTTTTTTTTTTGTAGCTATTTAACATATCTATTTAAGTTATTTGCTAAAATCCCCTTCATATTAATGCCTTTCAGTATTTTATATATAATATCTCACTTTAATAACTTTTAGCAACTTCATTTTAAGAAACAAAAGTTAACTTATTTTAGAACAGCTGAAGGAAATTCCTGTTTTCGATCCATTGAATTTATTGTTTCCTTTCGATTTACCGCATTCTACCTCTGTAAATCAAACCATATTATTTCCTCATGTCCGTTAATACGTCTTCCATAATGAATGCTTGGAGTTATCTCTTGTTCTTGGCTTATTAAATTCGCTTGATTAAAATTGATTAATTTAATAAGTTATAAGAAAAACTTATATATAAAATATTGTTTCTAAAAAATTCTCATTCAGCTAGATTATACATCAACATCCTGTTTAACTAATAACAATAATATTGGCGATTATTTTTGCTACAGTTTATATTGCCTTTTCTTTATTACAATAAAAATCTATCAAAGTTTGTAAAATTTTAGGTCATAGGTCAAAATTAATATTTCTGCTTCCATAAGTCTCTCTAGACTCGAAATGGATATCATATTCGTGGCTTGCTTTATTTTATTGAATCCACGGTATGCAACAAAAGGCGTACAGAAATTAACGAACCCTGTTTTTTTTTTTGGAAAAAAAATCATATCATATATCTATACCACAAGCAACCTATTGATACTACTGTTTGTATCTAACCTTCTATATATTTTTTTTTTAATTTTGCCATTATCTTTGTCCTTGCAGAAATCATGACTTTTTTAAATTGTTTCGTCATCTGCGTCCCAAAATTCTACTAGGGTGCTAGACAGCATCAAAACCCGATATGGTAAAATTTACCAGATTTTGACAAAAGATTGTGATTTTTGAGTTTTGACTGTTCTTATTACAAGTTAACTAGGGCAGTTATTTTAAGCTTAATCTAGAAATACACTTTAATGGTAGCATAGTACTTTGAGCTTCATGAAAATTGGATTTTCGTCAGCGGGTAACAACTTCATGAATACATAAACATAGAAATAATTATAACGTAAACATGTTAATTATCCTCAACAGTGCAGTGTAATTACTTATCTTCCTCCTTCTCAACTGCATTGAGAATTAATAAAAAATGTGTATCAATCATAATACTTCTAACCTCAATATTTATATAAAATAATTGATTGTTTGGTCTTTTTTCTTACAACGACATTTTAATGCGTTCCTATTTGTTAAATAACAAGCGAGATGATAACAATATTTCATAAAAATTTTTATTAATTTTAAGAAAGGGCCCCTCACACCGCTTATGGAAAATGACTTTCAGCAAATTTTTTTGAAAATTTGATGTTATAGAACTCAACATTCTGAGCAAATGTCTTCATAGTCACAACATAGTCTAATGGATAGTTTCGGAAATACAGAATGTTCAAGTTACAAATTTGTGAGTTTTTATTTTTTTACATCGTTTCAATGTTCTTACGTTTTTTCTACTTTTATGATTTTTCTAGTAAAAGGTTTTAGCAATTTTAACAGCTTTCCTAGCCATCCTTCAAAGCTAACTGGAAAACACTTTTTTTTAAATATTATTTGGTAGTCATTTTATATAATTTTTAAACAAACGGTTAAATTTTAATATAATTTTAATATGTTATAACATTTGATAAAGACAAATAAAAACAAGGACATTTTGCTCAATACAAAGCTAAAAGAATTTTTTTCTACCTATAGTCTGAATGGCTCCGATTGTATACACACCTAGGTATATATTGTTTTACAGAGACTCTTTTAAACTATATAAAAACCTTTTGATATTAATAGTTTTGATAGCTCTATAGCTATTCTGCAAACCTAAGTCGAAATAATTTGTTGAATATTTATAGAAACGGTGGCTGCACGACAATTTTAAGAACCTATTAAATGCCGTTTTTTATTTAATTGTTTGTAGTCATTTCATAGGTTTTGTAAAGAAACGGTGGAATTTTAATCTAATATTAATAAATTGTGGTATGTCATATAGTATGAGATAAAAAAGTAGTTTTTTTTTATTTAATAATAAAAATTGGTGGATCATATTTTTAAGTATAGCTATTTATGATTCCCCATGTTTATTCATTAAATGATATCTAATAAAGTAATAATGTCGGCGAGACAATTAATTAAATAGTAGTTGTTTAGTATTAAAAAAAACATATATTTTTCAAGGTGTTTCATACACTTTGGCTATACTTTTTTTGTAATTAAACACTAAGGAAACACGTAAACAAATTTACTTCCCATCTTGGAATAGACAATAAAATGCCTAGCAGAAAACTGGCATTTACCTCACTGTAGGGACATAGCAAATAAAACTGGCACCATCATATATACAGGATTCAATTAACAGACGGCCCGAACGAAACGAATTTCAACTAAATTCGTCAGCCACAGATCCATTTTTGTAAACATTTGCGGATTTATTCCCGACATAGAAACGCCACATGTAATCAGCCGTGGATTTTTTTTTCAAAATAATGACGAACGCCAATTACTGGGTATTACTGTACATGTAAATCTGATGCCAGAACTTTAGGCACCAACTAGCGCATATAGCCAGTTTTATTTGATACCTGGGGTACGCTAGACATGTAGAAGATATTAAATATCCATCCAGAGGTAATATTAGATGTACAGAACGTAACAGTAAAAAAAAGTGTTTTTTTTTAATTAAGTTTTCTCTATCGTTTTGTATTTTTGCATTCAGTTTCAAGTGACATAAATTAAAAAATAACAAGTTATCTTAAATTTATTATTAATTAAGTTTGTTTTAATATGTTCATATTTATATAGTACGCATTATTTTCTATTTACTGTACCTTTTTTTCTAAGTGGCCTAGTCGACCAATCTCCACTTCTTGAAAATATGAATGTCTAGATCTGAATTTACGAAATTTCTTTAAATTGTGGTAAATATTTTATTTGTAGTGACAAAAATCTCTAAATATAAGTAAGTGTAAGGTGTAACTCTCCATAATAGTGACCGAAGTATTTTGTTAAACTGTTTACGTAACGATATTATTATATTGATATGTAATATTATTAAAATATTATATTATTATATATATTAACAGAAATACTGTTTGTTTTGTAGGTTATTGTTGTTTCAATTAGTAAATACGTTAAGTTTTGCATTGTACACAATTTTCTTCATAGTTTAAAGTGGGTATAAAAGCATTTGAAATGTTTATTTACATAATTTACATATAGGCAATAATAAACTATAGGTGTTCTAATTGTATATTTAATATTTTTTGGTTCCAGAGTATATGTTACGCCTTATATATATTCTTTGTATTCAAAACGGTTTTAATGTCAAAAGAGGTTTGTATCGTTTAAAAGAGTCTCTATAAAACAAGCCATTCATAGTATAGTTAGGGAAAATTCATTCAGCTTTGTATTGAGCAAAATGGCCTTTTTTATTTGTCTTTATCAAATGTCATAACTTATCAAAATTATATTAAAATCCAACCGTTTGTTTAAAAAAGCAGTATTTTATGGGTTATTCAAAATTGTCGTGCAACCACGATTTTGATGAACAGTCTGTACAAAGAATTTCCAGTTATGTTTGAAGGCTGACTATAGAGCTGTTAAAATTGCTTAAATCTTTTATTAGAAAAATCATAAAAGTAGAAAAAACGTAAGAACTTTGAAGAGATGTAAAAAAATAAAGATTGACAAATTCATAACTTTAACACACTTTATTTCCGACCGCTGAGTTCTCCAACATATCAAATTTTCAAAAAAAAAGCGGAAAGCCATTTTCCATAAGCGGTGTGAGGAGTCCTTTGTCGGTACACCTACAACTTTTGTATTTAAAGTGTTTTTTTATCTCTTATAGTAAAGTACACGGTTTGCGTGACAATATGATTTTACACTTTACTGGAGAATCGCCACAGGTATCGTGAAACAAAAACTTTGATTCCTTGAATTCAATGTATGAGTACTTATTGTAAGAGTTCAAGTTGAGGTGGAATTAATTTAAAGAATAATTTCTTAAGTAAAGTTTTCCTGTTGATTTCATTAGGTGATTTAGATTTTAATAAAAGATACCGTTATCGTCCTAATCGTTTCAATATTTTTTTAATCACGTTTTGTTGTAATATTAATATTAATGTGCCACAGAAATTATAATAGATTGGAAAGTTTCGAATATCTCCAAACTCAAACGTTCAAATTAGAAATAAATTGCATATTTTGGGGCTCAAGAATTTCCCATTCAGAAATTTTGCAATTTCATTTTTTGTTTCTCCGCCTTTTATTTAGAGAAATGACAAAGCAGACTTTACAGCATTACAGCAAATTGCTAATAAATGCACGAGTGTGATACTTTATTAGTTTTGGGAGGTCCAAAGCTTTTCAAAAAATGAAATAAAAAATACCGGTCTGCTTTAAAAAAACATAGACATTCAAAGACGACCTTCAATTAAAAAATTCTAAGCCCATTATCTTATTTTTACTTGAATTTAAAAATATGGCAAAATGTTCTTGAAAAAAGTTGTAGTCAACGTCTGTTTTCAGATATGAAATTATAGCCTCCTATTTTTTCTCAACCTACTACCATTGATAATAAGATCATACAGTACGTTATTAGATAAAAACATTAAGATACTAACATTTTGAGTGAGATTCCAGTTTTTCCGTATGCATGCTAAATTGAATGAACATTTAACATTTTATAAAATTTATATTCAAAATTCTGAAGTTTAATTAAATGTCCTTGCAACAGACAAATATATGTGTTGTTTGATTACTTGATCTTGCTTAACTTTAATCACAGAAAGTATAGCAAAATATGGCTTAATGCAGCAGATAAGTAATCAAATGGTGAAAACGGCATGAATTGTTCACGGACTTTCTTGAGCCGTTGAACTTGATCGGAATACTTCGGTAATGTAGCAACGTCGTTGTCGTTTATTCTGGAAACTTAAGTAAGTAAGTGTTTGAGATAGAAGTCCATATAAATATAACCATGAAAAACCAATGCGATTGTATGTACACGGTACAGTACACACGTGTTCCACTATAAAATTTTAAATAGGGCACCCTGTATTTTTGTTAATTGTTTGATTCCTTGTCAAAAATAAACATATCGTTTTGAACCTATAGTCGATTTCTGTATAGTTTCCGAGATAATTAAGGTTATGTGTGATGTTTTGAAAACTGGAGCTATTTTTCAAATCACTATAAAAATAGCAAAAATCTAAAATTGGGCATTTTGGTGGTAACTTCCAGTTTATAAAGCATCAATGTATATACGGAATACAAAATGTGTGTTTACACTCATACAGGGTGGACATACTACGAAATCAATCTTGTACCTTTTTAAAGTGAAAAAAGTAGATTTTTTATAGAACATCCACTATGTTACCTATATATATATATATATATATATATATATATATATATATATATATATATATATATGTATAATATATATGTATGTATATGTGTGTGTGTTCTATACCTTAATTCAGAAATTTTATAGAGACAATCGTAATTTAACATAAAATCTCAATTATTTCTTGAATATTGTGAAGCTGCATACTCAAAAAAAACTGTTGAAGGACATGGAATGGATAATATTTCTATTTGCATAACTACAGTCCTAATTTGATTCTATGTTTATTTATTGCTAAACTTTAAATTTAAAACCATTATTTAAAATTAATATTAGAAACAAACTTCTTGAGTGTTACTCAAACATAAACAAGATATAACAACAGATTACATTACCGCGCCACAGCGTCTCGGACGGCGTCACTGTTATTAGGACTAATAATTTCTTCATGAATTTTTGTTTTAATTCGTTTACAGAACAATTGTTTCGATTCTTAAACACTCTATCTTTAAGTGTGCCCTCACAAGAAATAATCTGAGGGTGTCAAATCGGGACTTCGCGGCAGCCATGGAATCTCACCGTTACTCTACATACTTAAATAAATTGCAGGTTTAAAAATGCTCTTATATCTTCTCTATAGTGGCATGTAAGATTACACAAATATGTCCTGAAAGATCATTAAGTTTTTTCATAATTTGATTTCTTAAAAGGTTTAAAAATATTTGTCTATTCCAATAGTGATCAAAAAACATAGATCCTATTATGCGGTTGTTTATAATACCACACCACACTTTAACACTTTGGTGTCCTTGCCTTTTAATTTGCTTTACCAAAAATGTATTTGTCTCAGAATTGTAGTGAGTATTTTTTTTGTTAAGCATTCCCGCAGTGGAAAATATCGCCTCATCTGTCCAAAGGATTTTATTTAAAATGACTATCCAAATGCAGGTCTATCATTTGCATACAAAAATCCAAGGTCTGATAATCAGCTTCACTTAAAAATTCAACTGGAAGAAACTTATATGGGGATATTTTGTTTTCTTTTAATACTCGATGTACGCTTGTCATAAAAAAATTCGAATCCGTTTGTGCATATCTTAAAGAGTTGGTAGGATATTCAATGAAATATAACGAAACCTCCCTTTGAAAATCTTCAAAGACTACTGAACGGGCTTTTTCACTTTTTGTATATGTCAAAACTCCATGAGTTGATACATCACTGCAAATGTTGTCAAACAATTTCTTGTTTGGTATCCTTGCCGTGGGAAATATTCGGCGATACTCTCTTAATGCAAGTGCTGGACTTTTATTTTTTTATTATTTTCGATGTAACACTTATACAAATTTAGTCGCTCTTGACTTGAATATTGAGCCATTTTTTTAAAATAGAACAAGTAAACACCGATACAACGAAACTTTTTTAAAGTCTAATTATTTTAAATTTAAATGATTTCAATAAAACAACAACCACTAAAAACACAAATAAATTGAAAATCTGTCAGTTTGCAGTATCACAATATTCAAAAAATAATTGAGATTTTCTGTTAAATTGTGATTGACTCTGTAATCATTGAATTTAGATATAGAACATATTATATATATATGAAAAAATACGTATTTTTATGATCATTTGCATAAATAAAAAACATAGTGGGTGTTCTATTTAAAAAAATCGACTTTTTTCACTTTAAAAAGCTGCAAAATTGATTTCCTAGTATGTCTACCCTGTATAGGTGTGGACACAAATTTTGTAATGTTTATATGCATTGATGCTTTATAAACTGGAAATTACCACCCAAACGCCCAATTTTTGTTTGTTATTTTTTATGGTGATTTGAAAAATAGCTCCAATTTTCAAAAAATCACACTCAATCATCTCGAAAACTACGCAGAAATCGACTATAGTTTCAATTGGTAACTTATGTTTATTTTTGACAAGGAATCAAACAATGGACAAAAATACGGGGCGTCACATTTAAAATTTTATAGTTGATGTAGTTTCAACCAAATTGGGACACCCTGTGTACATGGAAACATTGTATTTTAAAAAAACTTTTGTATGAAACTTTTTTTTCGCATCTATTACGGATTTCCAGATAGTATTGTGCAATGCGGCCGAAATATTTTGGGCGGGATGCTTTCGGGAGGTGTTATTATAGATGCCAATATTTAATTATGGAAATTCAAGAAGGAATTCCACAGTTAGGTTTTTTAGGTTTCCTACTGCGTATAAGAATATTTGTGTAAAATGGATTTTAAATTGTTGTAAGTTATTAAGGCCAAATGCATGATGCAAGAAGTATGAAGCTTTATTGTTAGAGGAATACATCTTCGAAGCTCATTATGGAGTATTCCATATATTTTTTTAAATATTTGATTGAGATATATTGCCAATCACACATTTCACACTAAATATATTTTCATTTTTTAATTAAAGATTTATTTGTGGAAAGGTTTATTTAAAACTTATGTAAAATAAATGTTTTTATTAATATTTAGGGATAGTAGGGCGGTATCTTTTTTAATATTAATATTTTAAATTTATTGATTGATATTATTTGCGATATATGCAATTTACCTTAGTGTAATAAATTGTCCTTAAATGGCGGACAACAGTCAAATAATATACTATTACGCAACAACACTTAAATAACAATAAGGACACCGTTTTAGGACTGAATTTAGTCTCCCCCGTTTTGGAAAGTAAGAGTACAATGCAGAGGGCTGCAAGAAAATAATATATTCTTTACCTTCCCCTTCACAATTTTCAGTAACGTCATTCTTAAAATTTGTAAAAAAATTAACCACAAGTATTGTTTAGTTAGTAAAATATAGGCTGTTGCTTGAATTAGTATAGTTTATACTTTCTTACCGCTTTTTAGTAAACTATTTTATTGCCACATATTTTCGCTTTTATTTATTTATTGCTCTAAAATAAATGTATATTTAAGTGTATATTTTCATGTTTTTCAAAGAGTATTTGCATATATATTATTTGATTTTTAGATGTATGATTATCCTAAGCTCACTAATCAATGACGGTTTATTGAGGGCGACACTTCGGAAAAAGCTTCTAGTATAACTCGCACAACAGTTAAGTGTTATTTTAAACAGATTTTATGCAATTTTTTTTTTTGAAATCGGCTGAATATATATTTTTATTGAATTTTTCATTTTTGTCACGAAAAATTAACATTCGAGTTTTGTGTGTGTGTATCTTAAATCTACAGTTACCTTGTTATTTTTAAATCTGATTTTTCTAAACCTATAATAATACTTACAATTTTACCTTAGCTGTATCGGCTGTGTCGGTATTTTAAGTCTATATATGCGAATACAATTTTATAATTTGCCTTCATAATTATTTTTTAGATCGTTAAAGAATAACATTTGCTATATATCATTGTCTTTCCTTTGCCATATATCTAAATATTGATACTTATTTTCCTACAACCTTTCCAACAAATACCATTTAATAAATAAATAAGCTCTTTTTCCAAATATATTAGATTTTTAACTAAAGCTACCGTTGGCTCATGAAACTTTGAAAACTTTGAAAGTCTAACTGAAATTAAGATTTAAAACAAAACGTGGTCTAGCTCTATATTTACTTTTAAGGCAGCACTGATTAAAGATATTCATTTTCACAAACTACTTAAAAATTTCCAACTTTGAGCAAAGCCACGTAAAGCTGCAATGCGATATGTTTTTGTTCGGTCTAACTCTCTGAAAGAAAATTTAGGAAACCGAACAATTTCTTTTCGTCTGGTTCAGATATGCTATAAGTATTTCTCCTCGAGTAATTAAAGTTAGGAGTTATTAAGTATTAACAACTTTTCCGAAGTTGCTTTTTAATTCACCGAGATATGTAAGTATTTCGTTCTTAGTTGTAATCCAACAAAAATGGTATGAAAGAGAAATTAGTATTATCAGATTACTATAGCCAAGGTTATACAAAATTTATTCTATCAAACTTTTTTACTACATAGAACATTTGCGCCATATTCACAAAAAAAAGACCCACCGGATATACAGGTTTAAAAGGGAATGTTAATACGGTTAAATGTGCAAGAAATTTGGAGCAAAAAAGTTCTATACAATAGAGGCTTACCTACCCGAGAGCTTTCTAGTTACAACAATTTTAAAATTTATGATTTTTTGACAAAACGACATTATTGCAATTATGCTCTCTAAGTCCAACACTATTTGTTATTTGATACTTTTGATTTAAAAATAAAATTTTAAAATTTTTGTCGGCTAATTACTCTAAAAACATCTATTAGTTATTATTATTTTATCGCAATTGAATGTATTGTTTCTTATAATTAAGTTATAAATACTTAAGTAAATATAAATTATTCATAAGAAACGCTTATAATTTTCGTAATTTTGCGCCACCCTCAACACATAATAAATTTAACATCAACTAAAAGATTTTGAAAATAGTGGTGATAATGCTATTTACAATGCATAGCAATGGGTAATCAAGTTTTCACAAACTGCTTGCAGAATATCTGGAGTATTTTTATCTGCTCTGCTGGAGCAGATATGCAATTTTTTTTGTAAAAATTATGTTTTGTGTTCATATTAGTCCAAAAATGAAAATTTAATTCATTTGAATTATGTTTCCGGTTTCTGATACGCGTTGATACTGATGCGATGATTCTAACACAACAATTATTACCAATATTGTTGCAGCATAATGTGCGTTAACAAGCATATTTAACTGTGGAATACATTTTCAAACATACACATTAACAAAGGTAGCTACAAATAACATCATTTTTGTTTATGGAAATATTTTCTGTTTATGGTATTAAAAAAAAACAATAATTTCAGCTGCAGGTTGCGTGTTGCCAGATAGGGTATTCTGAAGTAAGGGTCATTTAATACCTAAATATGTTTTACTTAATTATTTCATTGATAGTGATGTTACTAATAGTCTTGAATGATAAAATGAAAAAAAAATTACCTAAATAATTACAACTGAATTTTGCTATGTATTTTCCTCAGAAATCTTTTGATCCCCAAATATATAAGATTTTTTGCTTAAAACGATCCGTACTTTCACGTTAAAATATTTGCAATAATTTCCCTTTCATCTTGTATAAACAAGGTCCAAACTGCAGTGGCTAAGGCTGCCAAAAAATAGTACCTTGAGGCACAGTGGACAGCTGACTGAATCTGCACAGACAGCTATTTGGACCCATGAAAAGCCAGACTTTCAAAACTCGAAACGCTCATCTAAATCAGTTTTCCGGGTTTTCAGTTTACAACATTTTGATGGTTATGGAAATGCTTTATTGATTTGCCTATATTTTTGATCAGTTTACTACATTCAGGGCAAACTAGCACCTAAACCCAGTCCAATAAAAGTTTTATTACTTCCCTCGTTAAAGGGAATTATTGTAATCGTACAAAATCGTCGTCCTAGAATCTTCGCGTATTAGGGCTCCTAGATGCCAATAAACATGTTTCCTTAATTCCGTCGGTCTGTCTGTCTATCGGTACGCGACATAGCACCCCCTATTGACTTCAAATTTTGGTCAAAAATCGAGAATCGTAAGGGGCTGAAAAAATTTGGTAAAAATCCAATATGGCAAAACAAAATGGCGGCCTAGTGAAATTTTAAAAAACTACTTATATGATTTACTTTAAGTTTTGGTCAAAAATTAAGGGTCATATGGGGGTAACAGTTCGGTAAAAATCTAATAGGCAGAACAAAATGTAAAAAAATATATTATTTACCTGAAATATTGCACAAAAACCAAGTATTACGTATAAATCAACTGGTAAAATTTTGGTAGGAATCCAAGGTGACGGTTTAAAAAAATTTAAAAAACTCGGTTGACCTCAAATTTTGGTAAATTTGTCACAAAAATTAAATGTGATGTAAGAATAAATTGGTACGAATTCAACATAAGGGAGCAAAATGGAGGTCTTAAAAAATCAGTGTAAAAACTCCTTATTCAATTTATTTTAAATTATGCCCAAAAATCAAGTGTGGCGTAAGTTGAAACTGGCCAAATATTGGTACGAATCCAATATGGCGGAATAAAATGGCGCCTACTAAAAATGTAGTAGACAGTATATGTATATAAGTTACTAAATGTGCGGAAAGATTCGTAACGAGGGAAGTTCCGATTTTTTTTGAAGGTTTGTTGTACTGTTAGGCCGAATTAATTAACTGATATGTGACCATTTAAAAAAAGTTGTTTGAAAAACTCGGTTTAAAAAACGTTGCAGATGGCTGCATGATTCGTTTTTATTTATAGATTACGTTAAACATATTGGCAAACTTCACTTTTTCATTCAAATCTTTATATGAAAATTATTTAGTTTAAAAATTATTACTAGGAGTTTTAAAACCTTTTAAGTAGCAAAACCGCTAAATAATTTTTGACCATAGGCCCCTTCGTATATTTTTAATTGGGTCATTCGGATGGTTGTGAAACATCAACAAGCGAGCACAAGAGCCCTGTTCCAAAGGTTAAATCAAGAAAATATTCTGAAGAATATTTAAATTTTGGATTTACCAAAACTAAAGTGAATGGCAGAAAAAAGCCTTTGTGTGATTTATTCTAAAATATTGGCGGCAGATAGCCTGAAACTTAACAAGATTAAGTTTATAGCGGGTATATTAGAAAACATAGGGTACAATATTTTGATCTCGTGCAGTGAAACGACGGAAAGTAGTTTTAATTTAAGACGGTCTAAACCCTAGAACCATGGTTGCTTAGTTGACTCCAAAATTTTAAAATAACGGCAGCTTTCGCGGCTCTGGTCCTCTAAAGAATAATTGTTAGACTGTGTAAAAATAGAAAGAATCACTTTCCGACGTTTAGTCTTTCATTGCACAAGGCATCTTCAAGGATCTTCACTTACGAATGTTATTCCGAACTCGTGGAGTAAATATTCCTAAAGATGCCTCAAAGGCCAAACATCGAAAGTAGTTCCCATTTTGACAAGGTCCGATATAAGTTCTTAGCGAACAAGTTTGATAAAAATTTCGGACGCAACAAATATTGTCAATCATTTAAAAAAAATCCAACCATTAGTTCATTTTTTTGCAAAATAGGTATATCGAAAATGTTCAATTTTTATCCATCTGACTGTGTATAATGTGTACTTTAAGATTTTCATAATCAGGCAGGTATTGAAAAAATAAAAATCAATAAAGCGATTTTAAAATATCATATGTATTTAAAATTCTGTTATTTTTACTACTATTAAATAAGTTGTAATTATATAATATGTAGGTGTAATATAATATGTCCTAGCATGATTATTGTTTCTGTTAATAATACAAAAATTTTTTAAATAATAAAACCGAGTTCAAAAGGCACTGAAAATTAGAAAATAAATTTTTAAACGATTTAAAACTATCAATTACAAAATCTAATAAAACTACTATTTAATTACTAAGTACTAAGAAAAACCATTTATTTTACATCAGTATTTTTTATTTCGAATTCGCACCTTTTAAACACATAATATTTCAAGAAACATCTATTTATTACTGTTTAGCAGTTCAACGCCGACTTCCTAAGTCAAATTTTTAAGGGTGCCTAAAATGTTATTTTTTACTTTTCAACGATTTTTTGGAATTCGTTTTATTTTTTCCAAATTTTTCTTTATTGTTTTTAGTTGTTCTATTTTTATTATTTTTAATTTCCAATTTTTATTTTAATTTTTAAGCTTATTATTTACTTTTTTTTATGCTTACTATTATTTCATTTGTTTTATTTTTAATTTTTATGAATATATTTAAACTTACGAATTTTTGCTCTGCTTTATTTTTCAACCATATCAACTGCGCTTAAAAAGTTCAAATTTCACTATTTTTTAAATGATTAATGTTTATTTGAATTAAGTTATTTTTAATTTAATTAATTGGATCTAAATGGCGAAAACTCCCTTCTTAATACAATATATTTATATATTATGTTGTCAATTAGACAACACAAAAACAGTCAGATATTCACGTTTTTCGGCACATTTTCTATTACTGTCCATGTCCCTTATAGTTTAGCGTAAGTACTGTACTAGTACCCTGGAATGTTGCTTTAAAACACCATGAAAACTCCAAACACTTGTATAGAAAACACGGACATATAAACATACACACATACCTACATACACTCATACAGGTCGAACACAGAACATCCTTTTTTGAATTTGGTTAAATAAAAAATGTTTGTGTAGATCATTTTCTATATTATTGTTCAGTTTTAGGGTTATTGCATTTATTAATTTTAACGTGTAAAAGCAATATATTGTGTTATTACGAATAAATATTGATTTATACTGTCTTTAGTACATGTTTCCTAACATTTCCAAGGAATAAGATTAATCAAACAGCATAAGAGATATCACTGAAAATATATTTTATGAATTGAGGAACATGTTTGCACAGCATGGCACTTTTCCGCGCAAATTTTTATACTATTAGTGACATAAATCTGTTTTCAATAAGAGGATAAGATTTATCTTCAGTTTGTTCAATGTCAGAGGCATTGCGCTCAGTTATCGTTAGCTATTCTGTAAAGCAGTTTGATTCGTTTGATAAATCGTACTTGATGCTATCAATATTTAAATTAAATTGTGTTAACTAGAAACATAAATCTCATTACAAAAAAATAGAAAATAGGCATATAAATTTAATGTTTCCAAGAGCGGGCTAAAAAGATAAAAAAATTAAATTTGATGCGTTTTATATTAAAAGCCAAAGTTTTTATCGAGAATTTTCTAAGCTTTTCGTACCACCTCAAAAAGTCTGGGGGTATTCATTGTAATACTTATAACAGAAATATATAATTTGCGTACAGTATGACAAGAAAACTCTAAAGTTATATCAGTCACTAAGGCGACTTCCATGTTTTAAAGTGAAACAAATAAATTTTTTCCAAGCAAAAAATAATTAACTTATAAAGCAACACATTCAAATAGGCGGCTTATCAGGGCATGATCCTAACTCTGTTTCTTTAAATTAAAGTAAAGAAATGTCCTTCACTTAAAACGATATATTTTTCTAAGAGTTGTTGAAATTAGCTAAACATGCCCTGTACCTATTTATAATTATTAGCCAACTAGCAAAATAAATGTTTAATCGAACAAAAGTATTAAATAAGTATTTCATAGTGCTCGAAGTACAATTCTACATTATTAAATCAGGAAATCATGGGATTAGATTTACTATTCGACGTTTCGCCTTCGATTGCACCAGGCATCTTCAGGGATCTCTACTTCACGAGATGTGAACACTGAAAGTCATTTCCACAGGCCAAAATTTCGAAATAGCACCAAAGAGCATTCCCGTAGAAGAGATAATATCCGGCATTGAAGCAGAATCAGAAGATTACCAGTAGAGCCAGCTGATGAAGTCAGATATAAAACAGCGAAGGTTATTAAAAACTTAAAATTACCGAAGTTGAATTTCTCCGCAGCCGAGAAAAACAGCAAAAGACCTTAAATGGAGATGAAAACATTCTGAAAACTTTCTGGCCCTTCCAGTATATAAAGACAACGCTACAGTCGTCATGGACAGAACGGAATACGTGGAAAAGATAACTCAAATTTTGGACAACAACACCTGTAAGGTTATGCAGACAGACCCTACAAGTAGAATAGAAAGACGCGTTACAAATCTGATTAACGCACCCAATCTACCATCAGCGGAGAAGAAATCATTAAAACCAAGCAGCTCCAAGATTCCCAGGTTCTATGGTCTTTCCAAGATGCACAAGAACAATGTACCACTTCGACCGTTCGCCAGTGCAATAGACTAGCCCACATACAAACTAGGTAAATATCTTTCAAAATGTCTTAATCCATTTACTGGAAAAAACAGATTCTTTTATAAAAAACTCTACAAACTTCGTGAAAAAACTTAAGGCAATCCAGTTGGATACCGGAGATATTTTGGTCAGTTTCAATGTAGAATCACTATACAGAAATGTTCCTGTCAACGATTTAACTTCCATTATATCAGACATATTGGATTATAATAATCTTGATAACAACCTAATACACCTAGTGGAAGCTTATCTTATATTTACTTATTTCATTTTTTAACGAACTATTTATGAACAAACTTCAGGGGCAGCTAAGGGATCTCGTCTATCATCTGGGATAGCGAATATCTTTATGGAAGCCTTTGAAGATATTGCTCTAACAGCCGCTCTACTAAAACCAAAACACTGGTTTAGATATTTAGTTGTATAGTTTGGCCTCATGGACAGGATTATTTCCTCATATTTCTGGACCACCTTATTCAACAACATCATAATCAAGTTTACAATGGAAATTGAATCTAATGGAACAATTCCCTTTCTAGATGTATGTGTTGAAAGGAAGGAAAATGGCACATCAGGACATTCTGTGTATAGAAAATCGACGCATACAGATATTTACATGCAAATTCCCATCACCATCCGGCACATAACGTAATCAACTCACTAGTATTTAGAGCCATTTCGATTTTTGATTCAGATCCTCAAACATCGGAAACATGAACCTCCGTTAGGTAGTGTTGTTCTTTCTTACATACATGGCACTACAGTCAAAATAGGACGATTACTACGGCGCGGCGGTCCAACATACGTACATTCTTCAATACACATAAGAAGATTGGACAAAGCTTGCGATCCCCGAAAGTTATTGTACCGTTTCAAACAGAAGGAGTATATAAAATTCCTTGCTTCTGTCAAGAAGTGTATGTGGGAGAAACAGGACGCTCAATATGAACTAGACTTAAGTAACATGAATGATGTATTAAAAAGAAAAACATATTTAAACTGCTGTAGCTGAACACCAGCATACCACTGGCCATATTACAAATGTAAAGGAAACCAAGGTTGTAGTATCGATTCCAGGATTTTATAAACGAAAAATTAGGTAATCTATTGAAATTTTTAAACATACAAAAATTTTCAATAGAGATACGGGTTACGGTCTACATTACACGTGGAAACCGATCTTAACCTAGGATCATGGTTCGTCGGGTTTAAAAGCCAGCCTGAATCTCTCCGAACTCATTCAGTGTTCAGATCTCATGGAGTAAAGATCCCTGAAGATGACTCATGCAATCGAAAGCGAAACGTCGGATAGTAACTCCAATTTGAGTAAAGCGGTGAAAGCTTCCGTATTAATATATTAATTAGCCAATTCCATATAACGAATTTTTTAACGACTCGTTTCGCTAACACTGGAGCTGTAGCATACAAACTTTCGAAACTCCTAATTGACAAAGTAAAATATTACTGTAAGTTTTCCCCGAAATCTAGGGTTAAAATTCGGGTAAATTAATTAAAAACATTGCACACATTTACTTTGCTAATAACGCTAAGCTAGTTTCTTTCGATGTAAAAAATCTGTTTCCTAGCATCCCCCGGAAGAAACAATAAACTTAGTTGAATCGTTATTAATAAAAAAACAAGGTTCATTACATCATTATGCAAGACATTTTAGAGCTACTCAAAACATATCTCAGCCAAAACTTTTTTTTTCAATAAAGTTTATTACACTAGTAGAGAAGGTCTGATTATGGGATACTGGCAGATATTTTCTTGGATAACATTGGAAGCATTGATTCAACAGCATACATTGAGTTATAAATGTGCCCATTGGTATCGGTATGCGGATGACATTATTATTTGTTTTACAGGCACAAACAGACAATTAAATATATTTTTAGACTTTTTGAATTCACAGGAATAGTAAATTCACCTTAGAAGTTGAAGATAGCGGTTCCATTAACTTTTTAGATTTATCAATCAAGAGAGAACTGCATAAACATTCATTTAAAATTTCCCATAAACCATCACATACTGATACTGTCATCCATGTTCAGAGTAAAGTATTTTAATGCAAGAAAACCATACTTTCGATGAGAGTTTGAAATTTTGCATGTAGAACGAAAAAGTAAAAAACTTAATTTACTGAAAAGTATGAAAATAAACAAACATAAAAATAACAACACGTTATTAAACGACCAATTGGACCTAAATAGTTTCTCATTGTTAAATCTTTATTAGGCTATAACGGAAAATCCAGAATAATTTGCCTGTATAATATCCGCAAAACGGGTTCAGGTATTTATTACCTACAGTTTCCGTTACAGTTTTATTTAAGATTTAACAAATGATGAAGCTACAGTGTTGGCGAGACAATTGTCATGTATTGTATTCTTTGGCAAAATAAATTAAGTGAAACTTGTAAATAAGTATTTTCGTTTACCTAGTTAAAATGGATTTCCATCAAGTAACGGCTAGTTCTGTTCAATATATGAAATTATATTATAACAACCATTTGCACACCAAAAGGCTAATTTCCTACAGCTAACCAACAGAAACACGAAATATTACAAAATTAGAAATAGAGATATTATTGGGTATATTTAAGGGTAAACTAAGAGAATCTAAACTATATCTCGAAAACTAAATAAATAAATTAATTAATTAAATAAATAATAAACAAAGTAGTACAATCAAACGCTCTATATACGGGCGCTGATTTGCTTCGAATTCAACCCAACGGGGTAGGTGACCATAGGTTTCTCATTTTCTTTAATTTAGTTTTATACTTTGCGTCGATGAAGTTGTATGTTTTTGTGTTTTTTATAGTTTTGTATTTTGGAAATTCAAGTGTAAGTAGCTCCCAAGAAAGTAGGAAATAAAGAAATAGCCTTGCGTGACCAAGCAAAATAAATAAATGGTCGGGTCGCTGCATTTATGCAAAAAAAAAGCAGATGAAGGTCTACAGGTTCCCTAAAAAAATGTGGCTAAGTGTAATCTATTATTTCGTTCATCATTTTATTTATAAAAAGGTTTTTGCAAAATTGTTTCGAAACGTGCAGTGTAACATTCTATTACAGGGAAAGAATATTGACGGTAATATGAATCAGCAAAACTACCCTTCAAGCTATTAAAAAAGAAAGCAGTCTATGCCAATTTGACCACTACATATTTTTCTAGCCCCAAGGCCGATAAAGGGAGAAAAAGTTTGGGCTAAACACTAACCACAACTATGAGATAAAATATATAATTTGTAAGTTTTACATTACTGAGAAAAGATCACCCATGGTTAAAGGCGAGTATTTTTACGCAGAGAAACATATATTATTTTCTCAAGCATAAATTTTTTAATAAAACATACACACACACACACAATTTTTTAATATCAAATATTTTTAATTTTTATAGTTTTACTGAGAAAAATGCAGGAACAACAACTTTGTTCAAGAAAGATATTGAAAAAGCTCATGATATATCTAGGATTTATGGTACTAAGTAAAAACAAAACAACTTTTACTTAAAACTTCCACTATATTAAAGAGAAAATCAGTTCATGACATGTTTCGCCAACACTGTGGCTGCTTCAGATGATGCAATTAGAATGAAGTGAAATATCGTATACCTAGTGTACAATGGGTTTTTTCCATGTGTACCTAAATTTATTTCAACAAAACATATTGCGAATTGCTCAGGTCAGTTTGATTGTTAAGTGATAAACGTGTGTGTTTAAGTTTATTTATTTCTAAACATTCTATAAAATTCAATTTTTTGGCTTTTTTTCTGTATGTAAAACTTCAAAATTATTATTAAAATGGTGAATACAATTAATTAAATGAGAAGCATAATTAGATCTGTCATCACCCTTCTACCTGTCTGTCCTGTATACGTTTTTGGGCAATCTTTACGACAAACGTTAATTTATAGACACCAGATTTTTTACTTAAATGTGTTTTTGATTTGTTATTTTTTATAAATTTGGCTATGGAATTATTGGTCTTATGTGGAACATTTATATTAAGTTTTTTTAAAAGGTTGCCTATTTTAATACTGGATTTTCCATAGTACGTATTGCATTTATAGTTAGCAGAAGGGTGTTTTGAACTGGGGTAAGCCGAACAAATAGCTTTTTAGAGCTTTTTTCCTTAAAATATTATCAACCATATTTAAAATATAACCATTATTTATTGCAAATTGTTTAATTAAGTTAAGTTCACTTTGAAAATCTTGTTTATTTAGGGGCAATGTGATTAATCTATGGATCATACTATGAAAGGTTGCTAACTTATGTTGCATTGGATGACATGAAGCGTAATGTATTGTTGTATCTGTATATGTTGGTTTATGAAAAACTGAAAAAATGTGTTTATTGTTCTCCCTTTAAATAGTTAAATCAAGAAAGTTAACATTTTTTAGTCATTTGTTTCATTTTCTATAGTGAATTTTAAATCGGTATGTAATTTTGTTTAATATAGTGGAAGTTTTAAATAAAAATTGTTTTGTTTTTACTTAGTACCATACATCATATCAAACGTTATAGATTTCCACCAAGTAGGCGGCCGAATCGATCCAGTTTTTATATATGTAGGATTTAGTTGTGTGATTTTTGATCTATCTAAATATCCCTAAAAATATATTACAAGAAAAAAATATCCTATTATTATTTTTTAGTCAACGCAGAAATAAATTATAAAATTTTCAGGTGGCAAAAAATAGAAGATAACAGATCTGCTCTAATAGAAAAAGACGTCATTCAATTAAAACGAATCCAGTTCTTCAAAAAAAAAATTCAGTACAGGGAAAGAGGAAAAAATATTATCTATGCAGACGAAACTTACATCCATAGTAACCAGACACAATCTTACCGGTGGTTGAATCAGAGTAACAGAGAATTAATGAAACCCATCTCTAAAGGCAGAAGATGTAATCGCTCATTCCAGAGGAGAAATTGGTTTTGTACCAAATCACTTACTCATCTTTAAATCATGTAAAGGAAAATTTAAATTTTTTTGTTTGCCTGAAATGTGTCCCCTTCTCCCCCCACTCATTATTGGATATATCTATTGTAGTGGAATTCGGGAATTTTCATCAACCATTCTAATTTTATGAAATTGGTTAAAACTCAGCTGCTACCAAATTTGCCGGCGAGGTCTGTTTTAGTACTCGACAATGCTTCCTAATACATTGTAACGATAGAGAAAAAACCCTTAAATAATAAAAATATTTCTTTCGAAGAAAACTTGAGAAGGACACAACAATAATTCAAAACAATAAAACATCGATTTCCGCCTATTTATGCATTTAGATCAGATATTACAAAATAATGATCGCACAGTTCTACGATTGCCGCCGAATCATTCAGAACAGAACCCTTAAGGATCCTTTCTTCCTGATTTCAAAAATATATAATTTGCCTATATTTTGATAAGTAGTTTTTACAATATTTAATTATAAATGCACTATACTCTGGAATTCATGCATTATACGAATAGTGGGCTTTGATTGAAATTGTTTTTTTTATTACGGCCGCTAATGTCAAATTTCGTGCAAGAACAAATTGTTATAATGGTGTTTTCCGATGTGTAAAAAGTTTTATTATAAAAATATATTATATATATATATATATCATAATTTAACTGAGGTGCGTCATAGATATTTAGCAGAATTTCCAAATAATTTTGCTCCATGTAAAGCAACAATATTGAATATAGTAAGAAACGAACGAGATGATTTTCAAGTACTAATATTTTTCCAAGGACAATATACAGTGCTGGACAAATGAAACAGGGCAAGCGAATTTTTAGATAAAATTGAAAGTCAAATATTTTCAAAACGAGAAAATATTGTATAGGCGGCTGAAGGCTCTTGCAAAACTTATCGCGGATTAACGGTTTTAAAAACGTAAATCTTACCTAAACTAAAAAGGTATTTATACAGGGTGGTAATCAAAATTTTTTCGTTTACCTTTTTGTCTTTTTATTTCTGTTTACCACCCTATATACATACCTATTCAGCTTAGGTAAGCTTTAAGTTTAAAACTATTAAAACGTGCGTAAAAAGTTTTGCAAGAGACGCCTAAAAATAACATCTTATTATTTTTTCTCATTTTAGAAATATTCCACTTTAAATGCTACCGCTTGTCCGGTTTCATTTGTCCAGCACTGTAGATAAACGCACATATTTATCGTGGTGATATCATACTTCTTATATTATGTGTTACTATTTTCAATAAGGTGGGCGACAGACTTGCGGCAAAACGATGTTGCGGTTTTACTTGCGGTTTTACGCGACTATTATTTCATTAGCGTAAAACAGTTTTTTTGTTACAGAAAACCCAGAAAGATCTATTCGTGATGCGGTTCATGTTTTTGAAATGTATAAATAGAAAATAAACAACACATTAAAAAGACATAATTTTAAGCCATTTAGGTTCACCCCTGTCCAAAACTTATCGGAAGAAAATAAGAGACAGAGAGTCGAGTTTTGTCGCGACATATTAGCTCGTCGGCAAAATGACCCGAATTTTTTTACAAAAATTATATTTACCGATGAGTCTGCATTTACGAGGGCAGGTATGTTTAATCGTAAAAATAAATATTTTTGGTCTAGTGAAAATCCAAAGGAAAACCAAGTAGTTAAAATTCAGGGCCGCTAGTCTTTAAATGTGTGGTGCGGAGTTTTAAATAATAAAGTTTTAGGCCCCATTATAATTGATGGTACATTAAACGGCCAAAAATATATAGGTTTGTGGACGAATGAAATAGAGGACTACTTAGAAAACCTTCCTGTTGCGACATACAACCAGTTAATTTGGCAGGAAGACTTAGAAGGCAAGGACATATTCTTTGGCCTGCAAACAGTCCCGACCTTTCCCTTCTAGATTTCTTTTTAAAAAATAAAATATATTACACCACAAATTTAGAAGAGATCATAAGATTAAACGAAATACATCCTGACTATACCTACCACTCCGTTACGCGCAAATTTGAAGAAAATCTTCAAAAGTGTGTTGCGAATGGAGGAGGATGGATAAATTAACTTATTATTATAAATAAATTATTTTGTTTTAACTGCAATTTCTTCTTGCACGACACGATGAGCCCTCATTCATAATTAAAATTTAATTGAAATCAAATCCTACTATTCGCAAGTTGCATGAATATAAATATTAGCTTGAAAGTTTTTTTTGTTTCTTCAAAATGTATATCTATATATTATATGTATATGAAAAAATATTTTAAAAGGAGCTTTATTATTTGGCAATCCTGCTAAATATTGGTCGGGTTGCTTCTAAATGACGCTGAGCTGCAGAGGACTTGGTAATATATTTCTGTCAGAATGTGGACATACTTGCTTTAAAAAATCCGCAATTAAAAATGCATTGCAAGTTGGCCACCGACAACAGATGCTGCTCACCACCATGGACGTCGATCATCTTATCAACTCCATTAAAATGGGGTTGAAAATTTGTGACTTCAAATGAATTAATGCCTATTACAGCAACTTGTCCAATTGCACCAGTGGAATGTAACCTAACTCCATTATGTAACCTAATTCTATTTCTTGTAACTGAAAAATAGGATGCCAAGGGCAGTACGGGCATTAATTATTTTCTTCTTCTCTCGAACACCAGGCCAAAGTTGTAAAAATGTCGAGAAGAATGTTACCTATGTCAGCCATGAAAAAGATGACGGTTTAGAGATTGATTGAAAATTTTTTGTCCGTAAAACTAATGGAATATTTTTTTGTACACCATAGAATAAACTCTGGAGTGAAGAATATGCAAATGCTATACAAACTCAATACTAAGGTTAACTACATGAAACTAACTCACTTTTTATATGGGAAAAAGATGACGCTTTAAAAGTACACTAGATTTACACGCTAAAATTAGATGTATATGAAAATAACGGTTTTGGTCTGTAATTCAGTACTTCAAAACTGCAGTCTTATTAATGAGTTTAGTAAGGTCGCATTTCTCTCATTGTAGATAATGCTTTTGATAATGTGTTATATAATTCTCTAACCGGAGGTGTAGGGCACGATTGCGGAAGCAATATATAAAAAATAACTAAATCAAGCGATTTTTTCCATATTTTCGACCACATTTGAATCGCCATATCTCCTAAACTAATTATTGCATCGAATTCTGCGACCTTTTTCTTTGTCACTAAATAAATAAAAGTGCTCTACAACTTTGGCAAATTTTTGCATAACTTTGTAGATATAGTACAAAAAGTGAAATATTTTATCTTTGTAGCTTATTTTAATAGTCTTCGCCTCTGATATTATCAGTGTTCAATTGACAATCAAATGAATTCACTAATCGATAAATATCTCTGCTATTAATTTTCTAATAATTAACTTGATTTTTTATCTCTGAGAACTAGTCTATAATTAATGACATAAGGTGTAAAATACCTCCTATAATACACATATGTATGTACGGAGACACGATGCAATTAGGCCTAGCGAATATTCCATGCAGCCATGTTTCCGAGGATACGTGACAATTTACCCACGTGTGCTGACATCAATATCTTCTACGCTAGATTTACTCTATATTAACCTCAAAATCTATTTACCACACATATTTGATTCCGTATTCTTGTCCTCGCTTTGCTTTATGGAATTATTTATCTAATATTTAGGCAGTTCAGCATCAAGTATCAAAAAATATCCTAATATGCTTTAATGTCATAAAGCTAATAATGATGTGGACAAAGCATTACACTTAAGTTAACAGAAACTAAAAAAGATACCTAGTATACACATTTAATTTAATTAATATTCGAAAGGCTGGAAATGTAACATTTAAAAATTACTAAAATTAACGAAAACAGAAATAAAATTTTAATAATACATAAACTATTATACGAATATTAATTATTTACTAAAATCAAATGTTGAAAATCCTTCAACAGTAAAAAAACTATGGCCAACTAAAAGCTTTTTTAGTCCGCGTCTAAACCTTTTATATACCCACTTGTATTTTTAGTCCTAAAAGTGGAAGGGTATAAGGTATTAAACATTTTTTTAATGTTATAAAAAAATTGGGTTCTTTGTTAAACATTAGAATTAGAATTGATAAATTGATAATATAGTCAATATTCATTCTAATTGCAAGACACCAGAAGATAATTTATTTAAATCGCAATTTGTTAATGTGATTTTCAAATTGAAGTTTATTATCAATGTATAATCCTAAAAATGTATATGTTTTCGTATACCGATTTTTAATAAATTAACAAATTTCAGGCAAACAAGTTTTTGACATTCTCTAAATTTATATTGATAAACTGATTAATAATCACTGCCTTATTGTGATACTAAAGTAGAACCACCAGCAATGGAAGTACATTTAACACTTATTAAAGCCTCCAAAATAGATTCTTGTGGTACAAAAATCTATATTTTTTTGCACTTGCTCCACAATGTTTATATGTGTTGGAAGCAAAGATATCAGTGAGTAGTCAGAAGCTGAGTTCTTTTTACCAACCTTACATTTTAAGCAATTAAAGAATAGATGCCGATTTTAAAATAGATGGAAAATAACAAATTTCAATAGACTGGTCTATTACTTTTGCAATTTTGGATCGACTTGATTTAAGGACACTTGAAAAATACTTTCAACATCCTTTATTTTATAAGTGGTGTTGTGCCATCCTTTATTTTAGAAGAGGTGTTGTGCCATGCCACAAAATCTTTAACTTCAGCCCAAACCATTTCTATTGGATTTCACAGTGGTACGGAGGAAGTCGAGGTTCTACAATATTTCGCTTTAGAGAGATTTCATCAACCTTACATTGTGTGCAAGGGAGCTTTTTTAAATAAACAATTTCAAGTAGCAACTTTTTATCATGTTATTTTTGTATGTTATTTCATTTAAGGTAAACATTAGATAATATCATTTTTTCTCCAAGAGGCATTTGGTATTTTTCAACTATAACCGACTGAGAAGGATTAAGGTCCAGCATCTGCACAAAAATATTTACATTTATGAGTTCGTGATAATCACCAATAGTCTTTTAATTAAGTGCAGTGCAATATTTTACGAAGAGTGTGTATATTTCTTTAAAACGAAAAATAGGCACTACGCCTAGGAAATAGCGTACACCTGGTTTACATAAATAATTGACAACTCTCTACTATTTTGAAACCAAAGGCTTGCAGCTCGTATTTCTAGGAGGTCGGTTCTCTGTATAGGGCACTAAGAATTTAATCTTAGGGGGGGGGGGCTTGAACCGAGGTTTTCGTTAAAAACAGCGTTTTTGTTGGTTATTTATTTCAATTAATAGTAAAATTTCCGAATAATAAAAATCGAGTCTAGGGTTTTGGAGGGGGGGCTGTGTCCCGATAGCCCCCCCTTCCGGAGTGCCATTGCTTAGCATTTTCTTTAAGAAAAAGTCAAGTAGGTCGAGCTGTCCCTTTTACATTTTAAATTGCACAAGCCACAATAAAAATAAGAAAAGAGCACTTCGATTCGGTCTCGTTTCGTTCGATTCGTTTGTATGTACTTTATTACTGTCACTATCAGATTTTATAAGAAGCTTACCAACTTAACACTGGTGCCAGTTAGTTTGGAATTCGGGTTTCAGGTAACTCAAAACAAGATTCATTACCTGTTGTTAAATTCTTTCTTATATATATATATATATATATATATATATATATATATATATATATATATATAAATATATGTGTCTGAAAGGTTCTTATCAGATGGAAAACTTTTTTATTTTTCATTTTATGAAAAAATGTTACTCTTCATAAAAAGTTCTAAAAACTAAAACTTAAATTGTACAGGGTTGACAAAAACTTAGAAAATCTAAAATTGCCTGAAGAGAAAATTACCCATAAGTTTATTTTTAGAGCAAAATGTCATAAGAGAATTATTCTGAGTATTCCGTGGTGTGATAAAATAGTAAATTTCGTAAAGAAATTCAAATTTAAATGCAATGTACAGGGTATACAAAAAGTTTCATTTAACAATATCGTATAAAAAATCAACTAAGAATGACCAATGAACAAACTAAGTTTCTACGTGAGCGCCATCCCGTTCCATGCAAATTATGGTTCTTCTACTTAACTCTGCTATTGCAGCTCTTACCATAGCTGGCGTAATTTCTTGTACATACTGCCTGATGGCTGTTTCCAGGTAATCGACGTTTTCGAATGGCCTGTGAAGATAAACCTTTTCTTTTAACAGTCCCCAAAGGAAAAAGTGCAACGGTGTTAGGTCAGGAGACCCGGCTGGCCACTGGATTGCAGAATACCTTCCTATCCAACCATTTGAAAAAGTCCTTTGTAAAAAATTGGAAACTATCTGTGTACTATGACATGGGGGTCCGTCGTGTTGGTATCAAAGTGAACGCCTAATCTTTAGTGGCAATTCTTCAAAATTCAAACAATTGAGTGTTTAAAAAATTCAATAAAGTTTGGCTTGTCAAATTTTCACAAAAGTAATACGGCGTTACTCTTGGGTTATCCCAAATACCGCACCAAACATTTGCTGTAAATGAGTATTGATTGCGACACTGTATGAGAAAATTAGGATTTTCGTCACACCACCAGCGGCAGATCTGTGAGACACGGTAAATAATATTTTTTCTGGCGAAGAAAGAATCACGTACAGCTTCTCCTTGGAACCATGCACCGAACAGGAAACGAACTTCAAAATCTCTAGGTGAAACTGTTTGGATATATCTAGGTTTGTAAGGATAGAATTTATTTGCTCGTAAAATCGTGCTGACTGTTGATGTTGTTACGTTACCCAGAAGTGGTTCTGATATTTTCCTCACCGAGGCTTTAGGATTTTCAACGACCGCTTGCAAAACTTGCATTTGATTTTCTTCGGTAGTAGACCAGGCTTTATGTTTTTTTTTTTAAACCTATTATCAACAGACCCAGCGGATTTAAACTTGGTCATGACATTTGCAACAGTAACATAGCTTATTTGTTTATCTAGATTATTAAAAGTTTCAGCCGCTTCACGACATGTTTTATAATAATCTCCAACACTTAACACAATTTTAATTTTTTCCTGTTTTGTTAATTTAACTACCATGATAAAAATAACAGAAACGTATTCAATGTAATAAAATAACCAAACACCTCAATTATCTACTGGCAGTACAATGCAAGTAACAACAACATGTTCAATTTTTTTTCAGCCTACTCAGTTTTTTTAGTAAAAAAGCCACAACCAATAACTTTTTGAAAAAAAGCTCAGACCCGTTAAATTAGTTTTTTAATTGCTCACATTTTGACGTAATTCATTTGTTTTTGTATTGACATTTGTCAACCTATGACGTCATCGACTTTTTTTTTAAATGGCCACATACAGCTTGTGAAACATCATTGGAAAGCTCTTATCTCATGCAGTATGCTCCTAAATTCTGGCGCGATTCTGTCAAGCTATTTCAAAATGGCGACTGTTCAAAATTTAATAAGAAAAGTACGGCATAAAATTATTGTAGCCTCACTCAATAACTTTCAGAAAAAATGCTAGGACACGTTAAATTTGTTTTTAATTGCTCACAATTTGGCGGAATTCATTTGTTTTTTTATTGACTTTTGTCAAAGGTATGACGTCATCAACCTTTTTTTTAAATGGCAACATACAGCTTGTGATGCATCATTGGAAAGCTCTTATCTCATGCAGTATGCTCCCAAATTCTGGCGCGATTCTATCAAGCTATTTCAAAATGGCGACCTTTCAAAATTTAATAAGAAAAGTACGGAATAAAATTAATATAGCCACAACCAATAAGTTTTTGAAAAAACGCTCAGACCCGATAAATTAGTTTTTTAATTGCTCTCATTTTGACGTAATTCATTTGTTTTTGTATTAATATTTGTGAAAGGATGACGTCATCGACCTTTTTTTTTTAAAGGCAACATACAGTTTGTAACACATCATTGGAAAGCTCTTATCTCATACAGTATGCTCCTAATTTTTGGCGCGATTCTGTCATGCTATTTCAAAATGGCGACCATTCAAAATTTAATAAGAAAAGTACGGCATAAAATTAATGTAGCCTCACTCAATAACTTTCGGAAAAAAAAAACTAGGACCCGTTAAATTAGTTTTTTTAATTGCTCACATTTTGACGCAATTCATTTGTTCTTGTATTGACATTTGTCAAATTCATGTTTTTTACCTTTAAAGGGGAAAACCTGCATTGCTTGACATTTTGTGACAAGTATTACTTAGTAAAAGTGATTTTGGTACTGTTAAAGTGTTCTCTTATAGTTTTTTTTTTAAATGGTGTTGTCTGAAAGGCAGCGTATCGAAGTCTTAATATGGTTAGGATATGGAGATAAAATGAGAAGTCAAAAAGAAGTGTGCGCTTTGTTTAATGCTACATAACCGGATAATCAAATCTCACAAGGTACTGTTAGTAAGCTCGTTATGTCTTTCTGAATATATCCACTGATTTCTTCAAAGACACAACGAGCTATGGAGAGACAGATGCTAGGGATATCTTTAAGTCAAAGAAAAAGAAACGAAGTTATACGAGGGATAACGAAAATAAGAGACATCGTGAAAGCTATTGCTGAACTCAAATGGGACTTCGCAAGACATATTGCAAGGTGCCAAGATAAACGATGGAACAAGGTCATATTGCAGTGGAGACCCTATTTAGGAAAAAGATCCAGAAGACGACCACCAGTGCGCTGGACGGATGACATCAAGAAAACTGCAGTACTACCGTGGATAAGGGTGGCACAGAACAGAGACAACTTGAAGTGAGTGAGGGAGGCCTATGTCCAGAAATGGACCGACGCGGGCTAGAGATGATGATGTGATGACTGTTAGTAAGATATTCCACAAATTTGAGGAACATGGTACAGTAAAGGACTTGCCCAGAAATGGACGGCCACGTGTTTTAGTCGACAATGAAAAATTGAACATTGCATTATCCCAGCAGGAAAATCCACACGTTTCAACAGTTTCTTTAGCCCAAAATCATTTTACGTCTAGAAGTGCAATTGGCAGGTTTTTGAAATACCATCCTTATAAAGTATATCTTGTCCAAGAGCTTTTAGAAGATGACTATGACAGGCGTTTGCAATTTTGCGAGGAAATGATGAGACGGTGTGACGATGAATGTACCTTCTTTTTAAACGGACTGGTTAACAGACACAATTATCGTTTCTGGAGTCAGGAAAATCTACACTGGATATGTGAAGCTCATACGCAGCGTCCCCAGAAAGTAAGTTTATGGGCAGGTATAATTAATAACCGAGTTATAGGACCATTCTTTTTTGAAGAAAATCTTACAGCTGAACGATACCTGGACTTCTTAACCTTTGAGTTGATGCCTGCTCTAACTGTTATTTTTCCTAACGAAGTAGATCCAGATAAACCTAATGAAACAATTTGGTTTTAACAAGACGGTGCTCCATCACATTTTGGTGTCAATGTGAGAGGATATTTACATAAAGTTTTTTCAGGTCACTGGACCGGACGACGTGGTACAATTGAATGGCCACCTAGCTCCCCACATTTAACGCGTTTAGACTACTTTTTTTGGCGACATCTGAAAAAGAAGGTTTACCAAAATAAGTCTAATAATATTGGAGATTTGAAAACCAGAATTCGAGTGGAGTCGAATAACATACCGGCTGAAGCCATTCGGAATCCCGTGGACGGATTTTATTATCGCCTGGGAGCATGCCAAGTAGCGGGTGGCGGACATTTTTAGAATTTGCGACATTAAGCAACCTTTTTATTTTGTTTTGTTTTGCCTTGCTGTTTTATTAATTTTAATTCTTTTATTTTTGACAAACAAACTATTATAGAGATTTTGAATGCACTAAACAGATATCTAGTGTTAAATGAAAAAAAATAAATTCATTAGTGAATTTTTTTTAATTTCAACGGTAGCCATTTTGAAATAGCTTGACAGAATCGCGCCAGAATTTAGGAGCATACTGCATGAGATATGAGCTTTCTAATGATGTATGTTGCCTTTTAACAAAAAAGGTTGATGACGTCATACGTTGAGAAATATCAATACAAAAACAAATGAATTACGTCAAAATGTTAGCAATTAAAAAACTAATTTAATGGGTCTGAGCGTTTTTTCAAAAAGTTATTGGTTGAGGCTATATTAATTTAATTCCGGACTTTTGGGCAGCCTTGTATATATATATATATATATATATATATATATATATATATATATATATATATATATATATATATATATATATATATATATATATATATATATATATATATATATATATATATATATTCTTGTGTACAGGGTGTTAAATTAATGTGTATTTTTTAATATTCCGTTTATACCGAATAAAACTTCCGAAACTTCAAACGGAAAATTTAGTTTTCTAAGAAAGAAAAAAAAAAATTCCACTTCTTATGAGCGAATAAAAGATGATAATATAAAATCCATTATGAAGAAATAAAAAAAAAACAATACAAGAAAATATGTACTACCTTTCTTATTGTTATTTTGCCCGCTTCCCTAAATACGCTCCGTACATACATACATTTGGGCCTTAAGGTGGTTTCAAACTTCTATATAACATGTGTAAGGAACTAAATATTTTGGGTTTTTAAGTTTTTTTAATAAAATAAGGCACATCGCATTTAATTATAAAAATTAGACAGGCATTCATGATTATGTCTAATTAGTTTTACAAAAAATATTGTCAAATAATGAAAACCTAAAACTGCAACTTATCAGTATGAATTTTAAAAATATTTTTTCTTTATTAAGTAGCAACATTAACACTTTCTATATGCAAGACCCTTTTTATTTTTAAGTAAATATCTTTATAATTCAAGCTAGAAGGTACCGTGTTTAAAAAACGCATAAGTTATTTAAGGGACAAATGCAACTAAGAAATGTTTTTAACTCTCTCAAAAAAGAACAGGTAGAGAATGTCCCTTAGTAAAATTTTAATGAACTTTCGACCTAGTTTTCTACAATGCCTGTGTAGCTGGTATGTATTCACTTCAAAATTTAACTCCACGAAAGCAATTACCAACACTGGCAAAGCAAATATCAGAATTTGCGATCCTTTTTCTAAATCTGACTAGAAATTATTTTTTTAACTACTTAGGTTTCAAGTTCAATTTAGTGTCGTAAAGTTTTCTGTTTACGTTGCATCACAAGTAAATTTCGGTGCTATCTAAAACCTCATGCTGTCATATCCGACACAGGAAACCAAAATTTATGATGTCTCGTCGTGAAGCTGAGCACAATCTGAAATATATCTTGTTGCTCTAACTTTAACGATGTAGATTTTAATTAACATTTCACATCTAGGATTATAAGATTAAGTTAAATACAGAAAACTAATTTAATATCAAGTGCTTAATGTCCGTGCATAAGACATGCTACTATAAGAATCAAAATTATTTAGTTTTTAGTTTTTTAAAATAAGCATTAAAATAAGAAATACCTGTTGTTTTGAAATATTGTAATCGTGAAAAAAATCACCCTTCGAGATTTTTGCAGATTTTTTCGTTTTAGGGTCCCCAGGTCCCGGAAAACATGTTCTCCCCTTTCTGTTGGTATGTCGGTCCCTCGGTCTGTATGTATACGCCGTAGCTCAAAAACTACTTATCCAATTGAGAAGAATGGTTACATTTTGGTAAAAAACCAATATGGAGAAACTAAACCGCGGCATCACAAAATATTAAAGCAATTACAACGAAAATTTTGCACAAAAATCAAACGTAATTTATAAATAAACTGGTAACATTTTGGTGTCTACCCATTATGCTAGAACGAAATGGCCGCCTAATGAAATGTTAAAAAATGTAATATTAAAAAATTACGTATCCTTCCAATTTACTGGACATTTTGCAGAAAAATTAATTGTGGAACAGGAATAATCTGGCAAAATTCTATTGCGAATCCTATATGGCAAAACAAAATAGCGGCCTAATAAAATGTTTAAATGTTGGGTAAATTTCTATTTCTTGGAATAAAAACTTCTTTTTATGGAGAAAAATAATAAATGACAATTTATTTTTTATAGTTATGTTTATGTAAAAAATAAATAATATTAATAACAATAATATAAAAATGATTATCTGGAACTTTCCCCGTATAAACCCCTCCACTTATTAAGCTATAATAATTTGTATAGGTACTGTACATATTAATATATTATTACGCGCTAAAGGAAAAGGGTTCCAAGTAAACCCAATCTACCGACATTTTTTTACTGCCTTCGTAAAAGGGAAATTTTTTTACATTTCAGTGTTCCTAAATGCCGAAAAACATGTTTTCTCAATTCCGTCGGCATGTCTGTCTGTCTGTTCACGGCATAACTGAAAAACTTCTCAATCGATTGATTTCAAATTTTTGCCAAAAATTAACGGTTGTATGGCGATAACCTGGTAATATTTTGGTCCGTCGACGAATCTAAACCCAAGAAACTTAAGTAAATCACGGGGAATTCGGTCAGGAAATGTCTTTCTTAACGTTTTATTATATTATTTTTTTATATATTATATTTGAAAAAGCTTTCGAAATATTTTTATTTCTTCGTCAAGGGTCCTTAAAATTTAAACAATTAAATTTAGTTAATAATATTAGTAATATATGCATTTAGACTTACATATAATAAAAACGAAAAAGACTTGTAGTATTTTCAGAAAAATGTTTGTTTAAAGCAATCATTGCTATACGTAGAATTTTTTTGTCAAACGTCAAATGACAATAAATAATTTGTTTTTTGATGACAAAAAATTTTAAATTTAAAATTAACATTTTTTGTCATAAAAAAAAACGTATAGGAAGGTCTAGTGTTACAATTTCAGTTCCGCAAGGGTGGAATATAAGATGCATCGAGACGGGTTAAATGAGAAGCGATAGTTTTTTTGAGTGCATAGGAAACACGCAAAATTTTCTGTCATTTTGTTCGTTGACTGACAGTTCATCTAACTATTCAAACCAGTGAGTTATATTCGAGAATGAAAATAATTCTGGTCGTACTATATCCAAATGCAACTAGAATTATGCAGCCAGCCTTTCAAACCACTGAAAGGCAACTGGAATCGGTCAGTTTTAGGAGAGAAAGGCCTGCGGACTATATCCATGGGACCTGAAAGATTATTCAAAATGCTTAAGAAAGGCTAGAAACCCAATTCAAAACTCGATTGAAAGTAATATAGAAAAAAGTTCATTATCATACGATGCTTTGGTGAAAATAGTTGGCGGCGCGAAGATATTAGAGCAGGAAAACATGGGTAGCTGCGAAAATCTTATTGGAGATTCGAAATTGTTTTACAACTTTTTCAAAGAATTCAAAAACATACCTTCTACAGATGATTTACCACTCTACAAACAGCGATGAAATGGCATACGATATACAAGAATGGGGATACCATTCTAACAAGAGGCAACTGAGTCACCTATTCAAGCTGCCAATTCACGTTCAGAAATTTTATTATAAGACTGTAATGAAGGCACTACAAGTTCAAGGCACAAGTTCTTTTTCTGGCCTGATACACCAAATAGAAAGGGAAAAAACAAACTAAAAGGCTGCCATTTGTACTTAGTTCTTTCGATCGTCAAAATGCCGATATACGTAAAATTGGGGAAAGAATGACACAGGAAAAATTAAAAGAAGGCAGAAAGCAACAGCAGTTGGAAAATACATCGATGAGTATTGCTGCTAAAAAGAACAAGCAAGCAAAGAGAAAAATGATTAAGAAGAAAATAGCTGAAAGAAAAACTGGAGTCCACGAAACAAATAAGAGAAACCATGATTCTAGCGAGAAAAAGAAAGTTCCTTCCGTATGCAGTATTGAAAATACAAGTATAAAAAAAATTGAGTCCAGTACCAAAGAAATATTCCACTACAATTTAGAATATGATACATATGATCTAAATAAAGAAAAACCAGGAAACTCTGCGAATTCGGTCAAAGAGGAGAATAACATAGTAAATGATAAGAAGTCAATTATAGATTCATCCGAAAAAAACGTTCACGTTGAGATTTCTATCAGTTCCAGCCTACCGAACACCTCAATTCAAAAGAACTCTTTATTTTGTATGGATACTGTGGACGAAGCTACAACCAGAAAATCCCTACCAACGCCTACCAAAAGAAAATTATTTTCTGACGGAGACTCAAATCCAGCGTTTGAGAAAGTTCTTGTTATCTCAGATATTCTGATACACGTTAAAAACAGCAATAAATACAAAGGACAATGTCATTGCAGCTTATTGAACATAACTTTGAATTAAAATTGGAGTGAGACGACAGTTTTGTGTCAGAAGTTACCATATTACCTGCAAAGAGGAGTGTCCAAAACAGAAGTTGTTGATAGTATTTCTCGTGTAGGAATTCTAACTGTAAAATCGAAAAAAACCTGGAATAAATCCAAATTTTCAGCTCGGCCAATTGCTGTAATGTAATATGCTATATAACTATATTCATACGGCCAATAACTGTAAATTTCGTGTTTTCCTGAAAAACACCTCGATTATGAATAATTAGCACTTAGAAGTTGTTAAATAAATATTTTTATGTGAAGTTCGATGTTTCATTAATCAAAAAATCGCTTGAGAATAATATTTCACTAATAAAGTTTCAGTACAGATCAAAATGTTGACTGGCAAATCCTTAAGTGGTCAATCCGTTACCCTATAAAACTTGTTAATTGTATCAGATATTGGCAAGTAAATTTCCACAATAATCAAGAGAAGAAGAACAAAAGAAATGAGAGAACTATACCCAGGAAAGGATATACATACAGGGTTATTCACGGTGAGTGGCATATTAGACGTTTATGGAGAACCGATTTACGGATCGTTTTAAAATTTTGGTTACAAAATCTTATATCTTTCTAAAATATTTTCAGTTCCGTGGTGTTGCCGCTTCTACCCGAAACGGGTGGCAACATCGTTATTTTAAGAGGTTTGTTAATAACTTATAAAATTGGCCTAATATAAATTTTTTTAAACGGGACACCCTGTATATGATTAGTGATTTGAAATGCCGATAAATGTAGCTCCTCAAATATGTTTAGGTTTCCTATACCAAACTCGTCAAGTTTTCGATTTATAAGCATTTTTTTATGACTTTTCATAAAACATGTAGGGCTTAACGAGTTCGGTTATAGGAGGTCATAGCAGCGTCGTTATTTTAACTGGAACACTGCATATTTTTCAATTTTCAGAATCTACGTTCATTTGTGACCAACTTTCGTAAATATTTGTAGCCGTTCTTCAGATATTAATTAATTTAATTTTTTTTTTAGTAAAAACGGGTCTTTTAAAAAGCCTTAATTTTTCCATGCTCTAAAACAATCTGAAGCTGAAATTCTGGTTACAATTAGGTAATGCCCGTAAATATTTATTGCCTCCTCCATATTAATACCAGCTCATACAGGATGGTCCAGAAGTATAAGTTTGTTAATAACTTATGAAAAAACCCAATATGAATTTTTTTAAACGGGACATTCTGTATATAATTACTAATTAGCTAGCTCTTCAACTATGTATAGGGTTCCTATACCTAACACGTCAAGTTTTCGATTTATAAGCATATCTTTATGACTTTTCATAAAACATGTAAGGCTCAAAGAGTTAGATTGTAAGGGCTCATGGAAACAATAAAACTAAATGTTTAAATAATTTGTTAAAGTACGATTTTCATAAATTCGATACAATAAAGCAGCAGGTAAACTATCGAAACCAACAAATAGCAAAATCGTTATTATAAAACAAACATAAAACATACTATTTCCAAAACAATATTTTGATAACAGACTTGCTATAAAAAATAAATAAATATTTTGTTTGAAGTGATCTCTTTAGCAATTATGATTTGATTCCATATCATTAGCAGTTGTTGCCTTTCGAATTTTATTACCATCCAGTTGCTGACATGCGCGTCTCACACGATTTTCCCAATCCTCTCGCGTTTCCACTGGTGTTGAATAAACCCTTTTCTTAATGGCACCCCATAAATAGGCATAACACGGAGTAAGATGCGGGGAACGGGGGGCCGAAATCCATGGACCCAAACGTCTTATCCAACGATCTTCAAACATGTTTTTAAATTTCTGGCTTACCTCATTTGTGTAGTGGGCTGGTGCATCATCCAATTGGTATCAACAACTTCGATAAATTGCTAGCGGCACCCCATCCAAAAAATCGGTTACCGTTGTTCTTAAAATTTACAAATACTCCATCTAATTCAAATTATCATCGTAAATACAAAAACTGGACTGACTGTCTATCAACAAACAAAAAACATTAAAACTTAACTTGTGTTGAAACGCCTGTTTTCGTACAAACTTTGGGTTTTTAGAAGCCTCTCGTAAAAATTTAGATTCGCCAGTCCAAATAAGTTTCTTCAAAAAATCCGGGTCTTCCTGAGTTAATTAACATCATCTTACAAAATGCAACTCGCTTTGGTACATCTTCCGGTAGAAGAGCTTGCAAAGTGGTCAATTTATAGTTGTGCATATTATGCTTTTTTAAAATCCTTTGAATTGAAGAATATGATATACCTAGATCATCTTCTGCGCTTGGGATAGATGCATGAGGATATGCATGGAAACATCCTAATACGGTGATTTCGTTTTCCTCGAAGTCTGTGATGGGTTATGGTAGTTTTCTTTCGGCTCTATTAGTACGAAATTCGACATGTTCTCGATACAAGTCGCAGGCATTCTCCATGAATATAAAATAAATTTAGGATATCGGAATTTAAGTAACTATTTGCCATTCTATCTTAATTTACTAACGTTATTCAAAAGAAAAATGTTCAAAATTAAAGTAAACATACGGACACGAAAATTTCGACGAAAAGACAAATGTCCAATTCAAAAACAAGAACGCCGTCGCGAAGGCCCACTGCTCAAAAATAAAATTGTCATCAGTGCTGCCAATGTGCGGGTAATTACCCGTTTTGCGGGTAATTGGCTCACCTTTGCGGGTAAGAATTTCCGTGCGGGTAAAAGCGGGTAATTCAGGAATCTAAGCCACAAGCAAAAATCCCAGGTTTTAATTTTGTGGAGCTAGATTTTCTTTTCAGATACTCATGGCAACGTCGAAATGCACTGTTGTCGGTTGTACTCATCGATGTAAATCTCTAGACTGCTAGAAGAGGCCACTTTCTGCCTCTGTTACGTATGTTAGTGTCTAATGCCTCTTTCTACAGCCAAAACATGCGCTTGTGCGGCATAGGTAACTAGGTAAGACTCTAAGCATTCTAGAAATGTGTGCTATTGTTGTAGTTGAATTTCTATTTCGTCATTTGTCGTTCTCGTTCATTCTCTCGATTTTTATTAAACTAAGTTAAAAATATTAATTTGACTCGAAGGCTGATGGTTTCTTTTCTTTATTAATACCTACTATTGTTGAAACAAGTTGTAAGTGATATCGTGTTTATAAGTCATATTCATATTTGATTAATTTTATATATTGTATTCATCACGTTGTTTATATTGTAGTTTGTGATAGTGTTAGTAATCATGGATAAATGCTTAATAAAAGTATTAAGTCCTTAATCATACTTAGGTATTTAGGTACTTATATGGTTTATTTTAATTCTTCATAAGCTATTTGTATTTGCAATATGTATCTACTTTAGCTACGTAAACAAAATATATTTTTAAGTATATGAAACAATGTTTTTTCCTATTAAAATAAAAGTTTTAAATGTACAATTATTGAGATACACAAAATATATTTATCATTCATGTGCTTTGGTATGGTATCCCATTATCCCAATGAAAATGTTGGCAACGTTGGTATGGTCCATGCAAATTAACCTTTCGTTCGTCCTATGGGACCTCGAAACGACATCGACCACAATAATTCGTTTGAAATTAGTTTTATTATTGTCAATGAATTAATAAAATTTTATAATTGCCTCAATTCCATACTTTAAATTCTAATTTCATTCGTGTGGGTAAAATTGCGGGTAATTAGAAATTAGGCTGCGGGTAAAAGTGGGTAATTCGCAATCACACCCCGTACAATCCGAAATTTGAGATTGGCAGCACTGATTGTCATATTCAAAACTTTTGATTGTTGTTGGATGTTTAAATACTTGTAACTAGTAAAGAGGCAAAAGTAGGAATAGGAATTATCTTATAAAACATTTGATAGTTCGTATTGAGGATGGTTTCTGTAAAAATGCCCCACAACATTTATATTAAGATATTTTAAAAGCCCTGTTTTCGCTAAAAAAAGTTAAATTAATTAATATCTGAAGAACGGCTACAGATAGGTATAGGAAGACATTTACGAAAGTTAGTCATAAATGAACGTAGATTCTGAAAATTGAAAAATATGCAGGGTGTTCCATTTAAAATGGCGATGTTTGTCATAAATAAATGCTTATAAATCGAAAACTTGACGAGTTAGGTATAGGGAACCTATACATAGTTGAAGAGCTACATTTATCAGCATTTCAAATCAGTAATCATATACAGGTTGTACCGTTTAAAATTTTTCATATTGGGCCACTTTTATAAGATACTAAGAAACTTTTACTTCTGGACCACCCTGTATGGTCTGGTATTAATATGGCGAATAATATAAATATTTACGGTTATTGCCTAATCATACCCAGAATTTTAGCTTCAGATTGTTTTAGAGCATGGAATTTTTAAAAGCCCTGTTTCCGCTAAAAAAAATTAAATTAATTAATATCTCAAGAATGGCTACAGATAGGTATAGAAAGATATTTACGAAAGTTAGTCAGAAATGAATGTAGATTCTGAAAATTTATACAGGGTATTCCATTTAAAATAACGATATTGCTACTGGTTTCAGGTCGAAGCGGCAACACCGCGGAACTGAAAATATTTTATAAAATAGATCATAGCTGGTTACGTTTGTAACCAAAATTTTAAAACGATCTGTAAATCGGTTCTCCATAAACGTCTAATAGGCCACTCACCGTGAATACCTGTATATTAATGTCACAAACTATTCCAATCAGCAAAATTATACCTTCAAATATTACGAATCGAATTAATTAATGGGTAAGCACTTAGTAACTATGTGTGTAATTTGCAGGATTACTACTTTTTATAAATGCACCATTTATTTTGAAGTTTTATTGAAAAACTCGAATCAAAAACATGTCGATTATCCATGTATTCATGGGCTCATTGTGAATAGTTTTTATTTATATATTCTCATAAGCTAATGATGTAAGCAGCAAATAACCCGTGTTGGTTTTTACAAACTATTTGAAATGGCATATTCACTATGTAATATGTTTATTAAGTTGCGTGATTGAAATATATATCTTCTATTTATCCTAAAATTTAAACATGCGGGTAACACAAATACGGGTACGTCTGCCTATTACCAGTAATTAACAATAATTTGAAAACTGTAATTTTTTCGTGTGTAAATAAAACACAATACGTTTACAAAACGCTTTATTTAATTTAATTAAACGTATGCCGTGAGTTTTTCAATTTTTGTTATAGAACCGATTTTTACTCTACTAAATTTGCAATGGAACGAATTCACCAAGACAAATTTTATAAATGTATAAAATTTAAATATGTTACTATAGTATAATTTAAAAATTGTTTACCGATAAAGGGGATCCAATTTTATTAAAAATTTATTTTTTCTTGCTTATATTGAACAGATTACACCAAACTGGAGCGATTCAATGCATTTTTAGTATCTACAACATTATTAACGGCACATTATTAATTATTTACAATCGTAATACTTCGCACACAAACTATGGAATGGGTAAAAAAGGACGTCAATTTCAAATGGCTATATTTTCGGTGTAAATAATCCGATCAAGATGAATTTTTTTGACGAGTAGGTAATTTGGTTATCTCTTTAGAACGGTATATGCTTGATGCTTCCCGGCCTTGTTGTATAGGGGGATCAAAAAAATACAAAATAGAAAAGTAAACAACAAAGAAAATGGCTTCCAATAAAAATTTTTCAAAAGACAGAAATGACTATGTACTGAACTAAACTGAGCCACTCTCTGTATATATATATATATATATATATATATATATATATATATATATATATATATATATATATATATATATATATATATATATATATATATATATATATATATATATATATATATATATATATATATATATATATATATATATATATATATATATATATATATATATATATATATATATTCCTTTTTTTTTTCTTTAACCATATATAAATATTTTGTTAATTATTTTTTGGGCATAGGTTAACTCATTGAAAAGCAAAACTACAATTTAATCGACGTTTCGGTCATTATATTGAGCTTTTTCAAGATATTTTATTTTCTACAATAAAAACACGTAGTTAGTATTTAAATTGGTTAAAACATTATTGAAAAAACATCACTCAAAAAAACATTACATTTAAAACAAACTATGATCATGAACACAAAAATACATTTAAAACAACATTAATATTATACAGAGTACGTACCTTGGAAACATGTCATGTGTACGACTGTTTTGCGATTGCAATAATTTCGTGTTTTTATTGTAGAAAATAAAATATCTTGAAAAAGCTCAATATAATGAAACGTCGATTAAATTGTAGTTTTGCTTCGCAATGAGTTAACTTATGCCCAAGAAAATAATTAACAAAATATATATATATATATATATATATATATATATATATATATATATATATATATATATATGTTGATTTTTAGTCCTTCACGGATGGAAAATGCAATGTGTTTTCATTTCGGGTGTACATCAGTTCACTACTGTCGTTCTGAAAAGTACAGTTTTGCTGACGTTTCGCCAAAATCACATTTGGCATTTCGAAGCTTTCTTTCTCGCGTCCGAATAGAGACTCTATTCGGATATATATATATATATATATATATATATATATATATATATATATATATATATATATATATTTATATATATATATATATATATATATATATATATATATATATATATATATATATATATATATATATATATATATATATATAGTGTAAAGGAAATTTACCGATTTTTTTTTTAAATATGGACGAATGTTGATATGGAAAATGAAGTTTTTGATGCTCCTCATCTCCCAAAATCTATGATATATCACACTCATAAACTTATTCGCAATTAAAGCTTTCATAAGGAATTCGATGTAAATGTCTCTCTTGAAAACATTAAGTGTGATGGGGACTTGCCAGTAAATTTGTATGCTTTAGGAGGTCAAAACGATCTAAAGAATTAAAAAAATGCAGGTCCATATTTAGGAAAATAAAGTTGATGATAAGTACGCAAAAATAATTTGTCGGAATTAAAATTGGGCTATAAGATGTGATATTTACTTTACAATATCTCTTCTAATAAAGTCAGGAGGAAATAAAAATGAAATCGGGTAATAATCTGAAATTTTATAAATTCCTCACTTGGCACTTATATTATTAACGGCACATTATTAATTATTTATAAAATATTTGTAATCGTACAACGACATGTATATTTTAACTAAACTTCGCACAGAAACTATGGTATGGGTAAAAAAGGACGTCAATTTCAAATGGCTATAGTTTTGGTGTAAATAATTTAATCAAGATGAACTTATTTTGACGAGTAGGTATTAACTTTATCTTTTTAGCACGGTATCTGTTTGATGCATCCCGTTTTTGTTATATAGACGGGTAGGAGGGGGGGCCAAAAATACAAAATGGAGAACTAGAAATTTTGTATTTCGTGGAAATATTTATTAAATAAAATCATAGCAAAGCCCTTTCGGCTTTCGCCATTTTCGGTGCTACTTGTTACAGAAACACAAATAACATACATGGACAAGAACAACGACATAAACATTTTAAAATGTATATCACATTTCAATATTTAAATATATTGAAACCTTTGTTTTTTATCCCTTTTAGGCGATCTAGTCCAACATGGTCAAATTGTCCAAACGTACTAGATTCTAGACCTACATCTTATGCGCAATTTAGTTTTAAGTATGCCCAATAGATCTCAAACCACTATTAATACTAGGGGTGGGGATACCAGGTACTAAAAATCTTGAATATGTATTGAATTTATTTAGTGTTACAAATTTTTTAAATATCCTAAACAAACCATAGGCTATATTGTTTGTCTTCTTTGATACATAAATGAAGCTGTAACATTTTTTGTGTCTTTTTTGGAGTCTTTTTAAATATTAAAACATAATAATTATCAATCTTTTATATTCAACACTTTTTCCCAAACCGTGTAATAAAAAAGCTAGGAACGGCTGAAATGTGTCAAAATACCGTGGGACACTCTATATTTTAATGATAGCCTGTATTATTGTCAACATAGAAGGCATTAATTTTAAGAAAATCTAAACTAAATACACCAAAACTCTAATAACAATCTTTAAAAGCCATAGTTCTCAATGGCGATATTAAGTTTGTACAAATTTTGAATTACCCTGTAAAATTCGGCAAAATTCGCGATAATTTCCATGAAAGCAAACTTTCTTTACTTAGGGACCTTATTTGAAACAGGAAAGTTGGACAAAGCCTAGATTTTTAAGGGGAACTGCATAAGCAAAAAGGTTTTTTAAAAATTAAAAAAAAATAATTATTTATCTTTTATATTCAACACTTTTTCCCAAACCGTCTACTAAAAAAACTAAGAACGGGTAAAATTTTTTCAAAATACCATGGAACAACCAGTATTTTACTGATACCCTGTATTATTGTCAACGTAAAGGGAATCAAGTTTAAGACAATTTAGATTAAATACACCAAAGCTCTAATAACAATCTTTTAAAGCCATAATTTTGAATGGCGGTATTAAGTTGGTAAAAAATTTTGAATCACCCTGTAAAATTCGGCAAAATTCGCGATAATTTTCATGAAAGCAAATTTTCTAAGACTTAACGTGCCAAAAAATTGATTGAAAAAAAAAATATCCAAAAAATTTCTTTCTTTTTTCTTTCTTTTTCTTAATATCAACCAGATGCCGGAGTTTTTGGAACACCAAGTACCTCCCTGGAAACTTCACCCAAGACATTCATAAAATGAAAATATTATCACCCGGTGTATCCCGTAGGTCAGTTTTCAATGTAGTAAAATTTACATGGTCTTGTATTTTTTGCTCCATTTTACAACAAAGTCGGGATGCATCAAACATATACCTTGCTAAAAGGATACAGAAATTACCAACTCGTCAAAAATTCATCTTGATTGGATTATTTACGAAAATATATTGACGTTCTTTTTACACATTCCATAATTTATGTGCGACCTGCAGTTCAGAATCTGCTTTTAATCTGGTTCTCCTATTACAATATCGTTAAATAATTTTCTTTTAGTAGCAGCTTGTTCGTCTCAAACCTATCATGTCTACCTATTTCACTTCATTCAAAGACTTATTCAGAATACCAAGACACTAGATAGATGTACAAATGGTTGTGTGTGTATTATTCTTGCATCATAAAATGTTAACACTTTGATTATAACTACTGACAGGACATTACTTTGAATATGCGGTTTAATTAGAATCAGGGATAGAATGCGCTATGCTTTTATTGGATTTAGGAACAGAAAATTTTCTAGAAATATGTCAATGTCTGACATATTTTTTACTTCCCCGTATTTCAGTTCATATACAGGGTGTTACTAATTCGAGATACAACCATTGAGATCTCGTAAACGGTAAAAGATACAAAGTCGGTTTTACAGGGCAAAGTTGTCCAATTAGTTGCTTATTTTATTCAATAGACATATTTTTTTTGTCTCAAAACTACTAGTTAACTTAGGTTTTATTTTAAACACAACCATAAAACATATTACAATATGAATGAACATTCCAAAAACAACCATAGGGGCGCAAAAATCTATATATTTAAGCCAGATTTTTCAGCAAGTTCTTGAGAGAGTTGTACTGCACCAATTTACATGATTTTTTTTAAATGATCATGTGGCTACCGAGACCATTCAACACTATTTTTTGTATTGTTTTATTGCTAATTTTTTTCTATAAAACCAATATGTTTTTCTTCAATAAAATGTCTGGACGATGTGGTGAATGCGCTCCATATTCTTATAATTCAACTGAAAGTCGCAGCTCCATCTAATGGAAAAGGCACAACAGGGTCTGCCGGGCCAGCTAGTATTAATTAAATTAATTGCATAAAGCTGAGATTACAGAATTGGTGTTTTTAGGTTCGTAAAAATATATATTATAGCTTATAGCTGATCATTTTTCATTTGTTTACCACAAACACCCACTCTGAACCAGCTACGTGAAAATATGCCGACGCTTAGCTCATTCTCGAAACAGATAAATAAGTAGATAAGCGAAACAATTATAACAATCGAAAATATAATAGTATAGTGTTAAAACATTGCTTGTATAGTGTAAATAAAAAGTATTCTGTACAAATTAAAACTGCACCCAAATTTAAAATTTATTCACAGCAAATTAAGCATGCGGAGTTAAATTTCAGTGGGCGCAACAAAGCTAAGGAAATAAATTATATAAAATTAAAATTAAATGGTATAGCTAGGCAAAGCGGAATTAGCATTCGAACTTCCCCATATTGCCACCAAAATTATTTCAAGATAAGCGAAATAACCCTTACGTTGCAGTGGTGTGACTGTATCTTTTTCAACTTCTTTGAAAAATTATCATATACATTTTTGGGACCGTAATTAAAAAACTCCTAAATTTATAAACTCTAGTAACATATTCAATCAATATTTTTAATGAACCGGAAAATCATGTGTTTGAGACCGCCATACTGTCTTAATATTGTTTTCATCGTTTGAAAAATTATCAAATACATTTATGGGACTGTTTTACAAGACTATTGGCCTGTGAATTAAATAACGAATTGCTGCCTGAAACACTGCACCCTCAGGAAACGATTCTTGTTAGGTCTGCTTACTCTGGGAGGGCCTTGTCCTGGTCTTCTTTCATGTGAGCCAGTTTCCCTGTATCTTCAAAGAACGTTGTAACCAACTCCCTAAGGTTTGCCCAAAATTCAGACACACTGAAGTTTTTAGAATTTTCTCGCTTTTGTGTGCCTCCCTGTACCTTAAGTCACTTGAACCAACTTATTGTCACAATTGAGCCTGCAACACTCAAGTTTGATTGATGTCTGTCAGTTATGACAGTGATTTTAGTGGGAACTTAATAAGTTTTTAATAGCGTTACTGGAAATCGTGTTTTATAAGAATAAAAAACAAAAAATGACTCTCTGAACGGGACTGTTCTCATACTGCACAAGTTTTGGGCAAGCAATTTCAAAAGTTCATAAAAGTTACATGGAAATTGTATCCAATTAAAGAAGACCAGGCCAAGGCCGTCCTAGAGTAAGCACGTCCCACGAAGATCGTTCCCTGAGGGTGCAGTGCTTAAGGAAGCGATTTGTTATGAGTTCAAACCCAAAAGCTGAGTTTGTTGGCATTGAAGGCAAATTAGTCTACAAACAGCTGATATACCAACCTATGAAACAGCATTGGGTCCCAACTTAGAAGCGAATCACCGCAGGGCACACTAAGAATTCGCGAGAGATTGTATAAACTCTAGTCACATATTCAATCAACATTTTTAATGAATCGCCATCCTGCCTGAATATACTTTTCACCATATTTGCTAGTTGCCGAGTTACATTTCTGGTCTTAAAGCATATTTCATATACGTCTTGTTTGTACCTAATTGATCGAATTTAAATGGAGATAATTCAACATTGGATTATTCTTTCTTTCAATTTAATTGACACAATCGATAACGAAGTAACCAAACGTTGGCACAACTATTGGATGTGTTTCCCCGGAGTAACATTGATTTTCTTAACAACATCATTTTTAACCGGTATTAACCATTGGGCTATCAATAAGTACATAAGCGAAACAGTTATAACAATTCATTATATAAAAAAAACGTTTTCCAGTTTTTCACTGAGTACGCCTTTGACGAAAATGATAAAATTCCTGATAGTTTAGGAAAAGTTTTTTAAAGAGATTTTTTTAAATAAAATTTTACATTCTTATACATACATTTTGTGGTCTACAGATAACACTTATTTTTACTTCCTCGTAACAGGGTATTGTAATCATGAACAAATCAGAATTTTTCTTCAGATTTTTACTTTTCAGGGTTTTCTCAATTCCGTCGGTCTGTCTGTCTGTCTGTCTGTTTACGGCATAGCTAAAAAACTAGTTATGCAATAGACTTAAAAGTCAAGTATTATGTGGCAATCAACTGGTAAAATTTTGGTAACAATCCAAAATGTCGGAACAAAATGGAGTCTTAATAAAATATTTTAAAATTTCAGCCTGAAAAACTATTTAATGAACTGATTTCAAATTGTGTGCCATAACTAATCGTAGTATAGAGATAAACTATTAAAAGAGTGGTAATATTTTAAAATGGCAGAACAAAATGGCGTTAAATTTTGCATGAAAATTAAATGTGATATAGGGATAAACTGGTACGAATTCATCATGACGTAACAAAATGGCGATGTTGTCGATGTAAAAACTAGTCAATAAATTTATTTTAAATTATGCCCAAAAATCAAGTGTGGCATAGGTAGAAACTGGTAAAATATTGACAGGAATCCAATACGATGGGACAAAATAGCGCCCAATAACATTATTTGAAATAATAGTATATATTTGATACTAAATGAATATATACTGAACCAAATTGGGTTACAAAAGGAAAGATTCATAACGAGGAAAGTGCCGGGTTAAGGAAATTTACCAATTTTTTTTAAATATGGACCTGAATTTATTATTTAAGTTTTTGATGCTTCTGATCTCCCAAAATCTATGATATATCATATTCATAAAGTTACTCGCAATTAAACCTTTCATAAAAATTCGAGGTGAAAGTTTCTCTTTAACACATTAAGTCTACGAGAACGACCTAAATTTGCCAGTACATTTATAGGTGTGATCATTGGCTTTGAGAGGTCAAAACGATCTAAAGAACTAAACAAAATTCAGGACCATATTTAAGAAAATAAAGTTGATGATAAGCACGCAAAAATGGTTTGTCGGAATTAAAATTGGGCTGTAATATGTGTATTTATTTTACAATATCTCTTCTAATAAAGTCAGAAGAAAATAAAAATGAAATCGGGTTCCACCTGGAATTTTATAGATTCCTGAAAAGCATATCATTTGGCACTAAGATGCACAGCTTTGCATTATTTGACTCTGTATCTCTTATGGTTTCCGAGATCTACATACTTTCCTACGAATTTATAGCATCCTGTATGAACGCTAAGGAAGTTCTGTAGTTTGGCATAAAAAGACAACATTTACCATATCTGCATTTTACTTCTCCCGTAAAGGGAGGCAGTTTTCTAATATTCTCGTTTCATTATCCCTATATGCTGAAAAACATATTTTCTCAATTCGCGACCGGAAAAATTAGACTTATAACAAAAAATTCAGTATCATACATTATCAAAGCTGGGTAAATATTTCTTCATATTTAAATGTATTCAATTTTTTTTCCGTCAGAAAGTGGATAAATAATAATCCTCAACTGTATTTAAATACTTTTTATAAATAAAGCGTGGGCTGGAACAACACTGCAAAGCAAAAATGAAAATTTAAAAAAGGGTCAAAAACAAGTAAAAGCTTTTTGAATGAAAGGTTTTAACGTTTTTATGTGTTTTAATACATATATGATGTTAATATTTTGCTGAAACAGTTTTTTTAGATGAATCTGATACAAATATAACACAACAAAAGACTAATTTTCACAAGAACAAATCAATAGTTTATAAAAAATATACCAGAAATTTAAAACACCGAAACTTAACATTCAAATAGAGGATACTATACATACAATTCCGATTAGGCAGCTGGCGACTGTTCCTACGCTCTACGATTGACCCACGCGGACTGTTTCAGCTTGACATAATGTTTCTGCACATGTAGCGACAGGAGCATCTTTACTATCAACGCGGACTGTAAAATAATTCATCCTCATGATCCTTCAGATACGGGCACATGTCAATTAGATTTATTTTTTATCGGCACTAGTAAGCAGAGGGCTAGCATATGTCAATGAAAACTTTGAGAGATATTCAAATTCATATTAGGGTTTCTTCTAATTCGCTTAATTTTAACCTCCCTAAGTATTGTAATTACTTTGGGAGTAATATATATTTATATATATGTATATATATATATATATATATATATATATATATATATATATATATATATATATATATATATATATATATATATATATATATATATATATATATATATATATATATATATATATATATATATATATATATATATATATATATATATATATATATATATATATATATATATATATATATATATATATATATATATATATATATATATATATATATATATATATATATATATATATATATATATATATATATATATATATATATATATATATATATATATATATATATATATATATATATATATATATATATATATATATATATATATATATATATATATATATATATATATATATACAATAGTAATTAGGTACTTCTTTTCTTGGGATGCGTGTTCATAAAATTAAAACGATTTTTTAATTATTTGTCATATTTAATTCAATTTGACCTTTCGACAGGTAGTTCCATGGCTTTTTAAAAAATGTTTTTATTTTATTTTTCCTAATTCCTAATTTATGATTTAGATATTTATTTATTTTAAAGAGAGTTGGGGAACTTAGATGATGTTGATAAAAATTTTGTTTACTAAATTAACATCTTTTTTGTCATTAATTTCATTTTTCTTTTTCCCGATTTCAATAGATTCATATATCTCTCTTTTCCGTTTATCAGATTTTGTTTTTAAAATTCTTACCTTGGAAAAATTGAATTTATGGTTGGTTTGATTTTCGTGTTTAGTGAGCGCTGTGGGGTTTCCCTTGTCATATTTATGTGAATTCAGTCTTGATTTTAAGTACTAAGTAGTTTGGCCAATGTAAACTCCACAGCAGTCGCTACATGGGATTTCATACACAACGTTGCTTCTTTTTAAATTGGCTGTTTTGCTTTTTAGAAAGCTAAACTTTTGATTAAGTAAATTAAAATCTTCATGAGCCACATTTATGTTATATTTGGCAAATAAATGGTTCATCTGTTCGGACAAACCTTGTACATACGGTAATGTCAAAAAGTTACTTATATATATATATATATATATATATATATATATATATATATATATATATATATATATAGAAGAAAGTGCTTTCGATTATGTCACAGGATACCCCTCCTGCGATCGATTTCTGGGCCTTTACCCTTTACCCTCATCAGGCAGGCTTGTATCCAGGGAGATCTCAAATACTTATAGATCATCGATGTCACACAATCAAAACGAAAACGTCTTTCAAATTAGAAAGATTCTAGAGGCTAACAATAACACTTAGCGCCACCTCTTGGGGCTCCGGAGAGTTTCGGTTGCAAACCCATAGGATTCGGGCGAAACATGTAATATGCCTGGGTTTATCTGGAATCAAATAAAATTACCTTATTCTAAATTAAAAATATTTCTCACACCACCAGTGTCAAAGGTGAATGTGAATATTGAATACCAAAAATTGTAAAAATGACGTGTCTCCTGAATGGTACAATTTTCATGGTCTTCTGTATCCTCACCTCATTTAACAACACAAGACGTTTGGTCTAATTTTGCAATAATAATAATCAATTACCTTATATATGTATTTTAAATAATTCATGGTAATTGCTAGAATCCAGAAAGTTTTTAAAAACGTACCAATTTTAACTGTACTCATTTTACAAATAAGTTTACCTCATAGATTTTATAATTTTTTTTTTTATGTTCTATCAACCTATATTGTAGCCTTGAAAAAGGAAAAGATTTCCGAAAGCTCGGCAGAGTAGAAAAGAGCCTTCTTTTAACCAGCCCTTATACAGGGCGTTAATATTTATTTATTTATTTATTTTATTTATTTATTCACAATTTAGGACACGACAGAACATTGGTCCACAAAGCATCCACTTTATACATTTATGTATTATTGGGTAATAACATTAGATAATTTTAGATAACTTAAATATTAAAGTTAGAACATTTTGCAAACAGTAACAACGACAACAACAATGATAATAACAATATCAGTAATATCAATATTATAAATTAGAAAATAATATATATTAGCATAAGAAAAAAAAATTGTATTTTTTTTTAATTAAGTTTCAAAAACTTTAGAAAAGTACAGTCTATTTAAATTAATTTTGAATGTAGAGATCTTATCACAAAACAAATCGATATCATCAGACAATTCATTACATGTAATTTGAAATCTAATTAATGGGGCGTTGCGTCCCAAATTTGTTCTGCGAAACTGTACATTAAAAAGCGAGTGGTTTCTGAGCTCCCTAGTAGGGATATTAAAGTTCAAAAATGACAAAAGGTGGGGAGAATCTACTTGGTGGTGGATAAGCTTATAAGTCATGCAGATATCAGAAATACTACGGCATATTTCAAGGGGTAAGATTTTAAAATTACGGGCTACATTTTCAACTGAACAACCTGCTTTGAAGGCTAGTCCTTTTAAAAACTTATTTTGAATCACTTGAAACCTATTTATGTGTACTTTATAGTTAGGATTCCATATCACTGAAGCAAATGAAAGCTTACTATGGACAAACGCAAAATACAACGAAAGAATCGTCCTAGGATTTCTGAAAACTCTACAACTTCTAGTAATAAATCCCAGCATCCTACTGGCTTCTGCAATAACTTTGTCGAAATGTAAACGAAAGGACCACTTGTTGTCCAGAATTACACCAAGATCTTTGACATGATCGATATTTCTTAGGGATTTTTTGCCAATTTTATAATCGTATTTAAATAAATTAATATTTTTGGAAAAGGAAATTGAGAGGCATTTGTCCAAATTTAGGAACAAACTGTTCCTATTACAATAAACAAGCAGTCTGTTCAAATCCTCCTGTAGTTTGAGACAGTCTGTCGGGTCCCCTATTTCACGATATACTTTGAGATCGTCTGCATATAAAGTATATTTGCTATTTAAGAAACATATACTAATATCGTTAATATATACTATGAAGAACAGGGGGCCCAGATGACTACCCTGAGGAACACCTGAAGTATTTTTAAACGTATCTGAATGGTACCCGTTGACTACAACAATCTGTTTCGCTCACAAATGTAAGACGACACCCAATTCAAGATTCCCCTACTTACTCCGACCTCAGCAAGTTTTTCAAGTAACTGTCTATGACTGATTTTATCAAAAGCCTTGCTGAACTCTGTATAAACGGCGTCAATCTGCGTTCTACTGTCCATAGCCGTACAAATGTCATGGGAATAGCATAATAAATTTGATTCGAGAGACCTTTTTGGGAAGAAGCCATGCTGTTGTTCTATAATTGTATTTTTTACTGTTACTAAAATATCTTCGTAAACTATTTTTTCAAGAATTTTTGCAAATGTATTTATTTTAGTTATTGGACGGTAATTAGTAGCTTGACTTCTATCTCCACTTTTAAATATGAGTGTCACATGGGATGTCTTCCATTTTTCAGGAAAACACCCATTTTTCAACGACAAACTGTAAATAAAGTGCAAAGGCACACACATATTTAATGCACAATTCTTTATAAATCCAGGAGGTGTCCCATCAGGTCCTGCACATTTTTTTATGTCTAAGTTTTTTATAATATTTAAAATTAAGGTTTTGGTAACGGTAATGGGAGGCTCGCTACATGGTGTATGTACAGAGTTTGTATTAGCTACGCCAGTGGAACTATCCACGTACACGCTTTTGAAAATGTTGCAAATAAATTACTTATGTCCCTTCCGTTAGCAGCAACAAAATTTTCATGGTACAGAACCCGAGGTACACCCAGTTTTGTTTTCTTTTTATATGATACGTATATGATTTATATGATTCCATGTTATTGACATATTCTTGAAAATCATTTTTAATTAGTTGTTTGGAAAGGCGTCTTAAACGAGAGAAATTATAATATGATATTTGATCTTTGTATTTTTTATATTTTTTGTGAAGCTTATTTTTTTCTGTTATTATTTTTATTCTACCTTAAAGTATATTGGATACTTGCCCTTTATTTTAAATGATGGAACAAATTGTTCTATAAGTTTGTTAATTTCTAAGTAAAAATAATCTATTACATTGTCTAAGGATTTTTCAAAAAACAATGTATCCCATTGCACCTCGCCCAAGCCAATATTTATGGACTCGTAATCTGCCCTATTAAAATTAAAAATCTTTCTATTTTGTTGTGTAAGAGGTTTTACTTCGACAGTAGATATTGATAATTCTAAAGCTGGATGGTGTAAGTCTTCATCCACAAGGCAATTGCTGGAGATGTTAAGTTTTTGTTGCTTAATACTAGATCTAATGTTTTGTTACTACTATTAGGTATACCATTAAACTGCATTAATTCCAAGTAAGAAAAGGCGTCAACCATAGAAGAGGACTTCTCATCTATTTGTGTAGGTTGAAAGAAATTTTCATTTTTTAAGGTAATCCAGTATATTGGATACATTAAAGTCCCCTACTATAGTGACAGCCCACTCCGAAACAATATTTCGATACGATGGCGTAGAGCTTATTAATAAAAGATGCAAAAGCATAAGTGTCACCTGGAGGGATGTACACGCAGCACATATACATTTTTTTCATCGCTGATATTATTCAGAGAGACCCAGACATCCTCAGCTTCGGATTCTAGGTCACAGCACCTTTAACTTTAACCTTTAATTAACTGCGAGAAGTACCCCGCCGCCATCCACTTTAGAGGATGACGTTGTTTCCCGATCACGCCGAAAAACATTATATCCGTCATCAAACAGTTCCGAAGATAAGACCTCTTTTTTCAGCCATGTTTCCGATATACAAACAATATCAAAATCACTTGAAACCACACCTTATTGAAAAAATCATTTGTCTTTGTTCTTAATCCCCGCGTATTTTGGTAAATTACTTGTAAGTTTTGAGGCATTCTGAAAGTTTCAGTGGTATTTTATATGTAGTTTGAGTCGATTTTACATTTTTCTAATGGATTTTTGATCTCCTATCAACATTACTCGTGAACCATCATCCTTCCTGATAAAGATCAAACCATTTTTTGTCCAAAAAAACTTGTAATTTTTTTCTCTAGCGGCTGTTCTTACCTCCTTGTATAATATTTTATTGGCTAATGTTAAATGTTCATTAATGTACAGGTTTTCTGAAAATCCATCTATTTTCATTTTAGGCAATCCGTTGTCTTTTTGTTGACGTTTACATTTTGCTGCTGCAAGAATTTTTTCTTTCTCCCTGAGAGATATCAGACCCACTACTATATTCTTGATTTTATTTTTAGAATTCTTGTTTGCTTGTACTCTATGGATAAACTCAACTTTTTCTTTATCCATGTCATAGTTGATATAATTTCCGATCTTTTCTAGCACACTAAGAAGTTTTTCGTTTTCTGTTTCTGGAATACCTTGTATTTCTAAATTTTTGGATCTTGACATTTGCTCCAAATGATTAATTTTTGACTCTAGATTCTAGGAGTCAAGTCTATTATTTTCCGAAATTAACTTGTCGGTTTTTTTAATATATTCATCAAATTTTGAGAGTTTTAACTCAAAATCGCTGATCTTATTGCTACAAAAATTAATCGATTCCATAAGATCATCCTGTTGGTCGCGCAGTTGTTTTATTTCCAGCTTTAAATCATTCATAAATTCATGGATATTATCGTAGTTGCTTGCCGCCGACATCATGTTCTGACTGGGCGGCGGAAACACCGGAGGACCACCAGTAGCCTGGCGAGGTCTCGCCGGTGCGGTAGTGCGGCAATCGGAGCACCTCCACGATACACCTTCCATTCGAATGGTATCCAATTGTTTACCTACTATGTTCACGCACTGGCCATGACAATAGCTTGATATATTTTTCAGCAATTAATCTTAGGTTTAACCCAATAAAAACACTCTTTATTCCGGAGCACACAAGGATCGTTCTACACAGCTCGACGAAAAAAGTTGTTCTATATATATTATGTGGATGACATATTTATTATATCGCAACATGGTCATGCAGAGCTCGAAAAATTTCTGACTCACGTAACACGAAACACAGACGAGACAAAACGAACTTAAGGTAATATCTAGTGCTTTAAAGAAAAATGGCTACACAAATCGCACCATAGAGAAAGCTATTAATGCACAGGTTTCCCGAACAACGAACAACAAGAAATATGAACCGGGAAAGCAACGAGTAGTCTTACCATATGTAAAAGGCACAACAGACAGAATCGGAAGAATTCTGAGGAAACACAACATACAAACAATACACAAGCAACAAACAACTATAGGTAAACTACTCGGAAACCCAAAAGATAAAATCAAACTGGAAAACCACGGAGTGTACAGTATTCCGTGCCAGGACTGTGAAAAGTTGTACGTAGGGCAAACTAACAGGCGAATATCAGCAAGAGTGGAAGAGCATAAACTCAGCATCAGAAATAAACAAACAACCTCAGCTTTATTCCTACATCATCAGGAAACCGGCCATAAAATAAATTTCGATGGGTGTAGGGAGATTGCCAATATAGAACATTATAAGACCCGAATAATCCGAGAAGCCATAGAAATTCAAAAACAAGGTGATTTGAATAAAAGGGACGAATCATTAAAACTACCAACAGTATGGAAGACAATAATCGACAAATCTAAAATCGCAAAAACTCAAGCGCAATTAGCGCAACAACAACAGCACCATCCGGAAAACATAAATAACGACCAACGCCTGCGCAAATATAATCTTCGGCCCCGAGTGGGGGTATAAAAGGAAGCGTCGCAGTCACCAACACTTCAGTCTCTATTCGGACGCGAGAAAGAAAGCTTCGAAAATGCCAAATGTGATTTTGGCGAAACGTCAGCAAAACTGTTCTTTTCAGAACGACAGTAGTGAACGGATGTACACCCGGAATGAAGACACATTGTATTTTTCCATCCGTGAAGGAGTAAAAATCAACATAAATATATATATATATATATATATATATATATATATATATATATATTACAAAATATAAAGAAATTGTCCCCAGATAGTTAGCGAATGCGACGGTAGGATTAAATAAGCGGAAAAATATTACTTTTAATATAAATCCACTTATGTACAAGATTAAGTACTATAATGACCCATTCAATGAAAAAACCCGCATTCAATTCGCCCTATCTAGGCCAGAGATATAGGCCTTTAAAAATGAGATTTTATTATTCTCAGCGATTAGTAGCTTAGTTTGAATTGTATTTAAATACTAAATATTTCCAAAATTATTTGGGACTGTAAATACAAATACTGCTAATTAGAAGTAACTTTTGGTAAGAGCTTAAAAGTTGAACCATTGTTTGGTAAAGTTAGTTGAAATATGCATTATAGAAATAGTAGTTGGGAGTAACACTAAACTAGTTGTACCAAAGACAGATTTTACTCCAAATACAATTTAGCAAAAGACAACAAAAAGATCCCCTGAATTGATACGAACTTTGTCTTCTCTCAGTAGACTTGAAATCTATCAAGAAATGTACGCGGATTTGCTGATTAAATTCGTTTACAGATGTTGCGTTTTAATTTTCAATTGCCCTTGAAATACGCATTTAAATATTTCTAAACAAATAAACCTAAACCGTGCTACTGGCAAGACGCAATTTTAATCCATTCCACGAGCTATTTTTGAAACTTACCTATTACTAAATATTTGATTAAAATGCACATAAACCGCTATTTGCTAATCAATATAAACATCTGATTATTGTCATTATACAATTTCCGAAATCGGCCCAGTATTATAAGTGAATCTTTTGCTTTGCTCGAGGCTTGAGCAACATTTAAGTAACCAAATATTTTAACGAAATTATTTCAGCAGCTGCAAATTTTATCTTGGATAATTAGCATGTTTCAGATGCTTTTATAAACCACCTCTGTAAAGAAAATTAAGGCTCTTTTGACACCTATTTTCTTAGATAATTATCTTGAAAACGAATTCCTCATTGCCGCTAATTTCTTAAATTATTTTTATTTTTAATCCAGATATTTTATATCTGTTAGACTATCCGCTTTTTGAAACTAAAGATATTATTTGGCATTTTCGCAACATGCAAAATGTTTTAGTATACTATATTAATTAAAAAATATTTTAAGAAAATATGCTTCTCGGGATGTAGACTTATCTGCCTGTGATAGTAAATATACACCATCGGCAAAAATACTTTTTAAGTAAAAAATCTATATTGCCATTTATTCCAACAATTTTTGACGAAATAATGGATTCGGAATTGTAAGTATTTTAGCTCCGATCAGAGCGCCAGACTCTAAAGAAAAAACAATAAAATAATTATTGGTAAAAAATAATATTGCTCAAAGTACTTCCAGCTGATGAGGCCCACAAACCTGAAAATATTGATTTACTATTATTACACGTCTAACTTGAACTGCCGTAAGAGGAGGGTATAGTAATAGTATAGTATGTTTAAAAAATCTTCCTCCCAAGTATTTATAGATTTTCACCTTTCAAGGTTCCTAGATGCCGAAAAACATGTTTACCCATTCCCGTCACTGTGTCTCTATATGTTTTCCCTTTCAATGCATAGTTAAAAACTACATATCCGATTAACTTTGGTCAAATCCAAAATAGCGGTCTTATGAAATTTATTTATTTAATAATAACACACAGTTTATTTATTTATTTATTGACGAACAATGTCTACTTAAGTTAATAAAATTATATAATAACGATAGTTCATCAGTCTTATACTTTTTGTAAATTACATCTAGGCGACTAAACACCTGTATGTGCATGTGTGTATAAATAGTTTATAGCAATAATATATGTATTTATAACAATATCTATAAAATTTGTTAATACATCTATGTGTTTATGTAATTAAAATGTAGTCTGTCTTGTTGAATTTTCAGAATAATGTTTTATTTATATTTAATTTTTTATATACGTATTTTTTACACTTGGCAATTTAGACTTGGCAAAGATCTTATTTCAATAGGTATTAGGTTATATATTTTAAGCTCCAGATACGGAAATTTTTTAGAAGTATTGATAGTAGGTATGGAACCAAAAATAAACGTTTTATTATTATTATAGGTAACTCTAAGTGGTTATGTGTTTTATTTCTCGTTTTATGTATATAATTAACAATTTCTTTTATTTTAGGATATTTAGTATATAAAAACAAGTTTTGAGAGAATAGAGCGTACGAACGTGAAAAATATCCTCAGAATAGAGGGCATGAATAGAATATAGTTTATTTTTCTGTATATAATTTTGCACATTATTCAATGAAGTCCGGGAATTCTGGTTAAGACCCCCACATACAAACACAGCATATTTTAATAGACTCAACCAGAACCTTATATACACTAATCATAAGTTTTTACTTAAAATTTGTCTTAATATATAGAATTTATAAACAAATTTAAGAATACTCTATGACAATCGTACAACATGCTGATCCCACTTTAGATTTTTATCTATTATAACATCCAAATACTTAGAGTCAACTTAAGTATATCATTTGCAGGACGTTTTGCCGACGTGATTGATTTGCCGACGTGGTGGAAAAGACAATATGATTTCTTTTGGAAGTATTCAGGATTAATTTAAATCCGTCAAGCCAATTTTGCATTATCCTTATACCATCAATAGCCGACCTTATCACAGACAACCAAGAATCCTCCCAAAAAAACGACAACAGTATCATCAGATTAAGATATAACTAACTTTCCCACCTATGCTTATATATTCACTTCTCAATTTAGGCCAATCACTGTGTCACCGATTTTAACAACTTGTAATCTACCCTTCAAGTAGCTCCCAATCACGTCCAATGCCCTACCCCTTACTCCATAGGCCTCCAAGACATTTAGGAGCATATCATGAGGCACAATATCAAGGGCCTTTGCGCGATCCAAGAAAACAGCCAGGCATTTTTCACCCTTGTCCAATTTACTTGCAACGTAATTTGACAAATTGCATGCGCCTGCAGTACTCAAACCGCCCCTAAAACCAAATAAAGTTTATTGATGCGGGATTTAAAGATTAGGAGAAGAAGGAAAGACACTTGCTGGACACTTTGGGAATAAAAGAGCGAGCAAAATGGGAGGTCCTTGGTCTTTGCAGTTGGAACGTAAAGGGCCGCATGCGGTCGACGCTCGTGTCTCCCTGGCTAAGGAGATGATATTTCATGAGAACAGAATCCGCGGAAGTATCTGCAAAACAGAGACAGATCGTCCACAATTCGAGATGCTCTAGTGATGCAAGCTTCCTTGTGAGGTTTGGATCATTAATTAGACGAATAGCTCTTCTCTGGAAAGAGTCAAGAATATTAAGGATTGAAGAAGAGGCTGCTCCCCATATGTGCGAGCAACACTTAAGGCAGGGTCTGATTTGCGAAGTGTAAAGGGTAAACAGGTTGGCAGAAGAAAAGTATTTTCGAGGTCGAAAAGAAAACCCAATTTCATTGCGCCTGATGTGACCATGCCAGCGAAGATTTCTGAAAATTGATAACGACTAGACTAAAAAAATATTTGGCTTCCAGCGTTTGACTATTCATTTGAATGGTGTGGGTACTGGGAGATAATTTTCGAAATAATAAACAAGATTGTGTCTTAGTGGCGTTAAACTGGAGAAGGTTCTTTGCTCTCCATTCTACGGTATTAATGATGTCCTAGGTTAGGGAAAAAGTCATTACTTTACGCCTATCATGAATTTCATTGTTGGAGGCAAGTTTGGGAATTTGTATATTCGAGTGGAGTGTGCTATCGTCAGCATAGCTGTGAATAGGATTGCTGGTAGAAGAAAGAAAGCAGCATCTGGAATGAAATTATATTGTAAATTTGTTTATGTCTTTTTTACTATTTTCTATCTTATGTTTGTAATAGTCATGCTTACGATTTTAATTATTCTGTTGAAAATATTCCTATTTATGTAAATATTTTTCGATATGCTCAATATTGTATAATAAATACTTATTTTTTATTTGTCTTTAGTTTTAATACTATTAGTGATACCATTTGTAATCTACGGTTTAATTTTCTTGTGCTCTTTATGTCGCAGCCTTAACATCATGAGATTCCAGTATACAGTTCAAGTTCTGATGTGTGAATAAGTTGTTAAAAAATTATTAATTGTTTTTATTGATTAAATTATAACATCCTATATTTAACATAACTCATCAAAATCATCAGTAAGTAATCATCAGTAAGCGCAAAAAATCATTATGAAAAATTACTTACTTAACAGAATTTAAATTCCGCACAAAAATTAAGTGTGATATTGACAAAATTTTGGTACAAATCTAAGACGGTGGAATTAAATGGCTGTGTAAATAAATGTTTATTGGTCTGAAAAACTATTTATTTGATTGACTTCAAATTTTGAACAAAAATCAAAGATTTTTTTGTAGGAATCCGATATGGTAGAATAGAATGGTGGCTTAATACGACTACTTATTTGAATTGATTTCAAATTGTGTGCTAAATTTGAAATGAACTCTAACATACGGATAAATTGGGACGACTTTAGTAAGAAATCAATATGGCGGAACAAAATAACTGCCTACTAAAATTTACTTGTTCAATTGACTTAAAATTTTGCACAAAACTCAAGTATAACATAGGGATCAACTGGTCAAGTTTTGATACGAATCTGATTTAGAGCAACACACAAACACTGTACAAAAATAAACTAAACAAAAAAATCAGTCTCGAAAAACTACTTATTCGGTTTTGCTGTCAAATAAAATGTTTAAAAAATCAACATAATTCTTATTCAATTGAGTCTAGATTTTGCACAAAAATTAGATTAATAATTTTATTAAGGCATAAACGATAAAACATTGGTACAAATTCGACATTATTCAATTGATTTTAAATTTTATCTACAAATAAAGCCTGATATATGGTAAACAGTGGCGGTCGAATAGAAAAACAATATTAAAAAATACCTGGAACTTTCCACGATGAATCTTTCCCTTTAACATGGACAGTGCAGCATGCATTTGTTTGGTAAATAATATGTGCAGCATATACACATACTATGTTATCTTTTATTCCCTTAATTAATAGAAGAATTCATTACCGGTTAAAGTGCTACTACAGATCGGTGTTACCCAATTACCCGGTATGTCCCTCCTAATTATTCCTTCAATTTATTGATTAAAAGGGGAATATTTTAATCGTTAAAAAAATCACGCTACCAGATTTTTCAGGGTCTCTAGATACCGAAAAACATGTTTTCCCGATTTCGTCGGTCTGTCTATGGGTCTATCTGTACGTAGCATAGCTAAAAAATTACTTAGCCCATTGACTTCAAATTTTGGTCAAACATTAAGTTATATGGGGATGAAAATCAACATTTTTAGTAAGAATCCAATATGCCGGAAAAAAGGGCGGCCTAGAGAAATGTATAAAAAAATTATTTCCAAAGAACTACTTATCCAATTTACCTGAAATTTTGCACATGAAAATAATTATTATATGGGAATGAACTAGTAAAATTTTGGTTCGAATCCAAGTTGGCAAGACAAATTGCGGTTGAATAAATTATTAAAAAATCAACCTGAAAATACTTATTGGAGTGGTTTCAAACTTTGTGCCAGAATTAAGTAAGATATAGAGATAAGGCAACAAAATTGTGGTACAAATTCAAGATGGCGCACAGTGGATCGAGCCAATGTATTTAGATGGACATACAGCAATTATGCAAAATTCCTAACTTGATATATATTTTTAAATAAATATCTTCTAAAAACATCAAATTTGTTTGAAATAATTCTTACTTTTTTTTTGACAACTTAATAAGTAATACACGGGGTGTTTTCTGAGAAGAAAATTATTTTTTTGATTTTCCTATTAAACTGACTATTGCAAATTAAACGGCATAATTTCGTAATTAAACAAAAACTTATATTATTTTTTATAGTTTTATTCTATGTGATATATGAGCTTGCAAATTGCATAGTTACTTTAATATCAACACTTATTTAGCACCAATGATTTTTAAAAGTTTTCTACGATACGTGTATTGCATAAAACTAAAATTTATCTTGACTTTTAAAAAAATGCTTAAATATGCATAAACTTCTTTTATATCTGTTATTGAGTTCAAAGGTTTCTTAAAACAAATATAAAAAGATTGGCCGCCACTAAGCGCCTATTTGGAGTTTATAGGTCGTAGAGTGCCTTGGCGCATAGTGGGCTTTGGAGAAATTGTTTACATTATCACAGTATATGAGCTGTCAAAAATTGTATTACTTATTTTTTTGGTGCGTGCATTATAAAATACGTTTAATTAATTAATTTCAAGTAAAATATGGAAGAACTAAGAAGTAACTTTAATTTATTTACACAATTAAGATCGTTGGAGGTTAGTTTAAGTGACTTTAAAACTTTGCTGAGTGTTACCGTGAAAAAACTTAATTTGGACAATTTGAGTGAAACGGAGACTTGCGTTTTAAGTGAGTGCCTAAGAAAATTTTGTCTAAATGTGTCAAAAAGATGGAGAGAATGTAACCGTACGTATGATTACTTTTTAAAGAAAAACGAATTGTGGATTAAACGAGACTTTGCTTGGCCTCGTTTTGTCTTAATGTCTCAGTCAATAAAACCGGCATCGAATATTTTACAGAAAAAACGAAAGAGGTTTGAAGATCTTTCGTTAAGGCAAAAGAAAAGAAGAACGAATTTCCTGAAGCAAGAAAACGTGGAAGAATTATCTTTTGCCATAACTACCAAAATGAGCAATTGTAAAAATGAAGATATAAATAAAATATTTAAATTTTTATCTCAACATCCCCAACACGTAGAAAAAGTAAGACATTTTTGTGAAAACATTCAGAAGTATCACAAGCACTCCTACTCAAAGGAAAAGTCACTAGCAATATACGTTTCCTTAAAACTTTCAAAAAATGACTACTTAACTTTACGAAGATCTGCTGAGCTAGAAGGTTGTTTCCTGTATCCGTCATATTACCAGGTTCAACAAGCAAAACGTGAGTGCTACCCTCCACAAAGTTCCATTATGATTACCGATACGTTTGCGCGAATTACTTTGCAGTCCCTTTTGGATCACATAGTTAGGAGAATTCTAGAATCATTAGAGAATAGTGTCACTGGCAGACTCACTCTTTTTGGTAAATGTGGATTTGATGGCGCTTCTGGCCAATCTAACTACAAGCAAAATTTTCAAAACAGTGAATCGGATGACTCAAGTATTTTTATGACCGCCTATGTTCCACTTAAATTGGTTTTTTCTAACGAGGAGTCAATTGTTGTTTGGGAAAATCCACGGCCATCATCACCGTTTTACTGTCGCCCAATTAACTTTCAGTTTATAAAAGAATCTAGAGAGGTAATAAATAACGCATGGGAATCTTTAAAAGATGAAATCAATCTACTGGATGATACAGAACTTTCTGAAACTACGTCTATAAAACACACAATTTTTTTAACAATGATCGATGGTAAAATTTGTTCTACAATAGCAGGATCAAAATCCACAATGAATTGCTATATTTGTGGAGCAAAACCTACAGAAATGAACAATTTGGATTTAATAGGTCGTAAAGTACCAATTCAGGAGTATTACAAATTAGGAATGTCCTCGCTACACGCATGGATACGAATTTTTGAATGTTTGCTCCATATTTCGTACAATATGAGATTTAAGAAATGGTCAGCAAGAACCATAGAAGAAAAAAATATGAAGAAAAAAACCAAAATGATTATTCAAGAAAGGTTTAAAAGGGAATTGGGACTAAACGTTGATATGGTGAAACAAGGATTTGGCACAACCAATGACGGTAACACCGCAAGAAAGTTTTTCAGAAATACTACAAAATCTGCGGAAATTACCGGTTTGGATACTCATTTAGTCAAAAGATTTTACGTCATACTACAGGCTATAGCTTCTGGTCGCAACATAGATGTTAACGCATTTCACAACTATGCAAAACAAACCGCCCAGCTATATGTTAGATTATACAGCTGGTACTATATGCCAGCTACGGTCCATAAGATCTTATTTCATGGGGCTGAAATAATTAGAGATGTATTTATACCTATTGGGCACCTTTCAGAGGAAGCAGCAGAAGCTAGAAACAAAGACTTCAGAAAGTATAGAGAGCTCAGATCCCGGAAATGCAACAGAAAATTTACCAACGAAGATATATTAAACAATTTACTAATTTCATCTGATCCAGTTATTTCTAATCTCCGACCAATTAGAAATAAAATAAATGTTGACAACTTACAACCAGAAGTATTGTTGCTACTAGATAGTACTAAAAATGAAGAATATGCTTTGTAGTAAATTGTGTACTTGTTATTATTTAGATAATATAAGCTTTGACTGACAGCTTTCTACGTTATTGGTGTTTAAGTTTGTTTCTACCTTATTATATATTTTGTGTTATTCACTGCAAAGTCTTTTATTTGGAACAGATTGTTGCTGGAAGAATTCCCTTGAGGTAAAGTAGAATTTATTTAAAATAATAATTTAAATTCGAATTAATGCTTTATATGAGATATCCTTTGTATTGTGAAAATTAAAAATCCAGCAGCAATGAGCAGCTTCTCAATCAAAAATAATTTTCTGCTATACTTAGTGTTTGTAAATCGATTCGTTCTATACAGGGATTCTCTTAAATTTAATAAAATCGGACCATATTTATGGTAGTACAATGTAGGCCACTAAGAACTCATAAGTTTTTTTTTATTTGAATTTTTTTTTTAAATGGGAGCATTTTGAATTGGATATATTTGGGATATTTTAATTCGAAGTTTTCTTAATAATATTTTTCCCGAATACTTTCAATTAAAGTAATCTCCTTTTGAATGATTTTTTTGCTTAACCTGTATAAAGGTTGCTTGATTTGCAACCATTTCAATTATAATTAATATGGTTTTCAAATATGTATATACACGAATTTATGACAGTATTTCGATTTGTATAGGGTTACTAATAAAGATTTCCTCTGTGTACCGTATCTACTTAGTGGACCACATTATATTAAAACGCCTCGTATATCAAGTGCTTAATATTTACATTGGACGTCAACGATATTTTATTGACGAAGGTCTAATTTTAACTCCCAAATGTACATTTTTAACATTTTTTTACTAGATCCACAATTTTTTTTGCAAAACATAATTGGACACTGTTGTTAGACGAACGCCACTGGTGGAACTGAAAAAATATTTAATCAGAAAAAATGAATTTTTGTGTTGTCATAACATGTAACAAAACTTAATACACTATTTATCGTTTCAAAATGGTCAAAATTATCCAAATCACACTAATAGTTCTAAAACAACAGCCAATGTCCATATTTCCCTATACCTCGTTCCACTGTGTGGCGGAACGAAATGGTGCCAAATAAAATGTTTGTAATCACGACAAAACCGCGCTTCTAGAATTTTGCAGATTTTCACATTTTAGCATTCCTAGATGCTAAAAAATATGTTTTCTCAATTCCGTCGGTCTGTATGTCTTATGTCTTATGGGATTGACTTCCACTTCTATTCAAAATTTAGGAGTCACAACGAGATGACCTGGTGATATTATGATAAAAATCCAATTTGGCGAAACAAAATGGCGGCCTAGAGTAATGTTAATATAATTATTACTAAAAATCTAATTAACCAATTTGCTTCAGATGATGCATAAAAATCAAGTATTACATTTGACTGAACTGATAACATTTTGGTATGAATGGCAAAATAAAACAGTGGAATAAAATATTTAAAAAGCAGCCTGAAAAAAATACTTATTAGATTGATTTTAAATTTTGTACAAGAAATAAGTGTGATATAGAGACAAACTGGTAAAAAGTATGTTAAGAATTCAACATGGCAGAATTAAATGGTGGCTAAATAAACTGTTTAAAAAATGAACGTAAAAAAGTTTTTATGAGGAATAGTGAAGTGTGACCCAATTTAGTTCAGTACATAGTCATTTAGTAATACATAAATTCTGCCTTTTCAAACCTTTTTATTCGGCGGAATTTTGTTCCATTTTCTATTGTTACCATTTCCTACCTATGCCATACTTATTTTATAGGAATAATTAAAAGTAAATTCAATAAGTAGATTTTACATTAACACACACCGCCATTTTGTTACGTCATGTTGAATTCGTACCAATTTATCCCTATATCACATTTAATTTTTCTGTAAAATTTAAAGTTATTTGAATAAGATATTTTTTACGTTGATTTAAAAAAAAAATATTTTGCCGCCATTTTGTTCCGCTATCTTGAATTCGCATAAAATATGAAATTAATCTTATAAGTAGTTTTTTCAGGCTGATTTTTTAAATATTTAATTAGGCCGTCATTTTGTTTTAGTATCTTATAGTCATACCAAAATGTTATCAATTCATTGTTATATAATACTTGATTTTTGTGCAAATTTCGAGGTAAATGGGATAATTAGTTTTTCAGTAATTATTCCGGCATATTAAATTTTTGCCAAAATGTTACCAGATCCATCCCCATATGATCCTTAATTTTTGACTAAAATTTGAAGTTAATCTGATAAGTAGTTTTTAAGATATGCCGTAAACTGACAGACAGATAGACAAACTGACAGACGGATCGACGGAATTGATAAAACATATTTTTTGGCATCTAGGGCCGCTAAGATGCAGATATGTAAAACCTGAGAGTGTGATTTTTTCACGATTTAAAAAAATATTTTATTTAGCAGCTATTTTGTTCCGCCATCTTAAATTAATACCACAGTTTTACTAGTTTATCTGTATATCACAATTATTTATTTCACAAAATTTGAAATCAGTCCATTAAGTAGTTTTTCAGGCTAAATTTTTAAATATTTTACTAAGCCGCCATTTTGTTCTGCCATCTTGGATTCGTACCAAAATTGTAGGAGTTGATTCCTACATAATACTTGATTTTTGTGCGAACTTTGAGATAAATTGAATAAGTAGTTTTATAGTAATAATTTTTTTAACATTTCACTGGGCCGCCATTTTGTTTTGTCATACTGGAATTTTATCCAGGTCATCCCCACACGACCCTTAATTTTTGACCAAAATTTAAAGTCGATCGGGTAAGCAGTTTTTAAGCTATAACGTGAAAAGACAGATCGACAAACAGACAGACCGACGGAATTGAGAAAACATGTTTTTCGGCATGTAGGGACCCTGAAACGTAAAGATCTGAAAAAATCTCTGAGGGTGATCAAAAATATTGGTACAGATCTAATATTGTGGAGCAAAATGACGTCCAATAAAAATGTTTGAAAAGATTAAGTCACACTTCACTAATCCTAATAAAAGGGAAGTTAGGGGTAAAGAAAATGAACCGATTTTTTATATGTACTCTACATATTACCAAATAACTGTATCCTTAACATTCCTTGATAAAAGGAAGAATTCATAACGAAGAAAATTTATGGTAAATCCAATTTACCAATTTTTTTTTAACTGTTTTTTTTTTTTAAACTACTTAGGTTGGTGGTATGTATCTAAAACTCTCGTATGCAGATTAGTCTAATGTTGAAATGGATAAATTATTAAACTATTTTTAATTAATATATATTTAAAACATTGTATGTGCACGCCACAGAGAGAAATTGTAAAACGTAAGAAGAAAGGAGCAAGAAAACGGCGATATCCAATATTATCAGTAAATATTTCGTCAAAGTGATAACAGGAATCAATAAAGCATTTTGTATTTATAAGTTTTTATCACCTAGGGTGGACTTCCTTGAAACTAGACTCTTACTTGTAAATTCAGGACATGTATCTGGCTTGTAAAAATAAAAAAAAAAATGAGGGTAATGTCATACGTTACCCGTAGCAACATTTTCATTTATAGGTCCAACTGAACCACATTTGGAAAATAGATGGCAATATTATCGAGCATGTTTCAAACTACACATATCTGTGAGATCACAAATTTCGGGGCAAGGAAAATAAGGAGGCTGGAATCTTAAGTAAAATTACTCCAAGCTGAGCAACATTATTATGATTTGTCCAACAAAATAAACCGAGCTTGAAAGGGAAAATCTACGACCAGTGTTTCTTCTTAGTTACCACTTATTTATTTATAGGTCATATAATAAAAAACGGGTATGGATATCCACTAGAGTAGCCAGAAAATGGCGTAAAAATATAATCTTCCAATTTACAATTGACTTACAACTAAAACTATAATTCTAATCGAATTTTAATAAATAGGAAATTTTAGTATATGGAGAGCTAACCCTAATATATTAACACATATGAGTTTTAATAATTTTAACACCACTTACAAATTGCTTCTATGTCTTATAATGCATTAAGTATTTTTTTAATGGTTTTGAATCTATATTAAAAAACTCGTCGTCATCATTATGAATATGCATGTTACCGTTCCCTTCTACTCGACAGAGACGCGAGGTCCTAGCTGAATTAGTGTGCCTTAAAGGCAGATGAAATAATTCATTCTCCCTTAGAGACCTTTGGGGAACATTAATATGAAATAGTTGAAGATTATAAGTGCTTTATACCACGTTATGAAATATTTTAACCAAGGAAAGTACGTCAGAAATAATCCTGTAACCAATTAAAGACATCAGCCGAAAGTGGCTTCGCGCCAGAGAGACATCTTTGGATGGGTTGAAAAAATTATTTTTAAGTAAAAGGTATTTGATAAACCTATTTTGGACAGAACTCTCTTTAGGACTCGAGATAATGATGGAAAAATTAAGTTTGCTTAGAACGTAAGAATTGTATAAACAGATAATTGGTTTGACATCATTAAAGGACTTGCATTTTCTTGTAATATAACCTAATATTTTCGAGGCAGAAGTAACGACAAAATCACCATGTAGACCGAAAACAAGTTTGGAGTCCAATAAGACTCAAATCCCTAACACATTCAAAATGTGCCTTTCATTGAGGTGCTCTTTATATGATATGCTTGGGTTATGCGATTTTAATTTCGACCAAACGTGATTCAGCTGCATTTTGACAGATTTACTATAATATAATAAGCTCCGAAATGTCCTGGATCGTCTTGGAAGGTATTGTAAAAAAGCAGTATTTTTCTTAATATTTCAAAATTACATTTAGTAAAAATCAAACACTCATAACCAAGCATATCATATAAAAACCTGGTTATGGGAATAAAAACTTTCAAATAGTCTACATAAAGCTGGAGGTTGCAGTGTTCAAACCTCCACCCATCTCAGGAAATTGCTACCCGCACCGAGCTCAGCCGAGTCAACAGTATATTGTGGTGAATTTTGTCCAAAACTTTGCTGAAGTTGGAGTATATGGCGTCAACAAGTGTGCAGAAATTCAGAAAAAAAAGTAGATTTGATTCTAGAGAGCGGTCTCGAAAAAAACGGTATTGCTCTGAGATTATGATATTTTTAGCTAAAAATTTTTTAACTAAAAAAGTATTCTTAGAAGGGATTTTCAAAAAATTTCGGTGTAACAGAAATTTTGCTTATTTTTTGGCCCATAGTTTATTACGTCGTTCTTTTGCTGGTTACAAAAACTGGCGCCACCATGGCAGATTTCCATCGTTTGGGAAATTCGCCCAAACTCAGAGAACATTTATAAACAGGAGCATCGTCTTACAGAAGGCGATGTGTCAAGTCCAGCTCCTCTGTTGGGATCCAGCTCATGCAAGGCATTTAGAACCTTATCCTCGCGTAGTGCATAACATAACATCTCTCAGGTCCAGAACCAGCCTAGAAATAATCTTCAAACAAATCGCTCATATCGAAGCAACCGTCAGACTGTTTTTCACCCCAATGCATCTCGAAAAATACTTCAGCAACATTTTTTTAATAGAAATAAAATTCCAGGATCTTCTAGGATTCTTTACTAAACCGATTTCAGCAGATCTTCTATAACTATTATAATGATAATTGACGAACATTTAACAGTGCGCTCTTATTTTAAATAAATTATAATTATTAACATTTTGGTATTTTGTTATTTGCGCCATATCATGTGCTCTCTATTATTTTCTCTTTCCTGTAAGGCATTTTCTATTTCTCTTATAATGTACCTAAATAGCTACAAAATGGAATATCTATGTATGTTATTAATTATTAACAGTTATTAACAACTATTCCGCTGGCTAATACCACGACATTATATTACACTGTTGAATTCTGATTGATTCGTTGGGAGCAATAGTATTATGTAGTAACATTCTTGCTCCCAACGAAAGTTAGTATTAGTTAGCGGAGTAGTTGCTTCTGTGATTCAATTTTGTGCTTTTGCTCTACACAGGTTGATCTATGGTTAGTCAAGTCACGATCTTCGTTTGACAGGATTGGGCCCTTGTGCCTGCGGCATGGCAGGGATTATCATATCCTTGCGAAGTCTTTGTATGGCCTTGAGCGAAGCCCATTTAGCCATATGTTGTGAAGTTGTGTAACGTAAAGTAATATCCAAACAGCTATTTAAAGACTGATTTGAAAACAAAGAGTTTCAGTCACTTTTCGAGACCAACCGATTTATCGATTCATAATTAGCTTTTCTTACAATTATAATATTTTGCGCGATTAAATAACAGTAACTTATGAAACTGAAATCAGGCAATAACTCAATACTGGGGTGTTCTATATCTTCTGGAACGAGAGGGCTCAAACAATGGCTAATTTCCAAGATTCTAAACGTATTATGTAAAATGAAATCTGCAATATTTTATGCAAAAGTGTCCAACAGTGTCGTGTTCTTGGGTGAAATCATCACAAACTAACAGTATGCAATTTTTCCCTATGTGCAGACTACTGACAAGAAACTTACTTGAGCACTGGAGTCATTGGGAGGCAGATATACACAGCAAACAAGTAATATTTGGTTATTCGCCAAACTGATACATATATGGGGACTATTGAGTGGAGAAGAATACCCTTACAAAAAACAACGCAACGCGCCTACTCACAAAACAATGGACAGAGCAATGCTGGCAATCATTATTCAAAATTCATTCAAAACAGAGTTTACTGATAGTCCAAAAGATTGCAAAACTCAAATGGAGACGGACAGGCCATGTGACCGGGATGGACGGAGAACAACTCAACTGCAATGAAAACCTAGATTAAATAAATGTAAAACTACTACCAACAAAATGCATGGATGACATAACACAGGTTATATCAAAGTATAGAAGAGCTGAAAGAAGGTGCTAAGTAAATAAGAGACTATAAAGATTTAACTGAAAAAAAAAACAAGAACAGATCATCTTATAACAGAGACCATAGAAGGGACGCTAGATATTTGGAAACCGCATTATCACAGGTAACTTGATAGTGCAATATATTTTCTTATATAACATAATTTTTAAGTTCCCTTAATTAATTTAAAACTTATACACCTGCACATAATACCGTAGTATATATTCCATTCCCAAAGAAGTGGGTGGTGTATCATTCAACGATATTTTTTTCTTTTTTCAGACTTGCTATACGAAATATATAATACCCGTTAGATTTTATTGATATTGTATTTATTTTTTATTGTGTTACAAATTTTATTCAATAACGTTTTAGGGAACTATCACCATTTAATCGGTAAGTATTTTTTCGCCGTTATACTTTCACGGGCATTATCAAGGACCGATTATACTTCCAATGGACAGTCCATCATAAATTAACCAAATCAACTGCTCGTGTCGAAACAATATCTGAATCGGTGCTATGAGAAGCGTCCACTTCCTTAGAAATACAACACAAAAATTACACTTGTCTATAAACAAATTTAACCAGCCGATTGGATGCAGTACGTAAAAGACTGGCAACTCTGGGTGTTGTGCAAGACAAACACCATCGGACCTCGGGTTGTGCTACGATGTTGACTGATCCTAATTATAGGAATAAAATAGAGTGCCCATTTAGAGGATATTTTATTTTACATTGGATGGATCTTCAATTCAAAGTATTATCTGTTTTTGGTATTACACACGGAATCTTGTGGCCCATGAAAAATATCTACAATTTATCATTTAATGCCACAGACACACAGTTTACCAAACATTAAAATATTAAATAATCTATAATCTTCAAACTCAAACATATTCACATTTTGCTATTCAATGTCAATAAAGCCAGTCCAGTAAATGATAATAATAATAAGTATCAATTAACCTAAATGATATGTATGACAAAACCCTTAATACTTAGCCACACCCGCCAATCACCACACTTTAGAGTGCACGCGTATTTCAAATCGTCAGTCTTTGACAACTTGAGGTGTGATTTTATCGACGAACCTGGGCTAATATAACGTTTATAGGACATATCCACATAACAGTATAGAGTTTGTTTTAAAAAAATCCTTTTTTCTTGCCTCATAAAAGGGAAGTATTGTAATCGTGAAAAAATCACCCTCGGAGATTTTTTCAGATCTCTAGATGACGAAAAACCTGTTTTCTTGAGTCAGTCGGACTGTCTGTCTATCTGTATGTCTGTCGGTCTGTCTGTTCGCAGCATAGCTAAAAAAACACTTACCCAATTGACTTCAAAATTTGGTCAAAAATTAACGGTTACATGGGGATGACCTGCTAACAATTTGGTAAAAATACAGTGTGGCAAAACAAAACGGCGGCATAGTGAAAACTTAAAAAAATATTGCTAAGAAAATCCAATTTACTTTAAATTTTACCCAAAAATCAAGTATATGTAAGAATCAACTGGTATCATTTTAGTACGAATCCAAGATGGCGGCTTAATAAAATATTTAAGATTTCAGCCTGAAAAAACTACTTAATGTTTTGATTTCAAATTGTGTGCCATAACTAATTGTAGTATAGAGATGAACTAGCAAAAGTGTGGTATTAATTCAAGATGGCGGAACAAAATTGCGGTTAAAGAAAATTTTTGTAATCTGAAAAAATCACCCTCTCAGGTTTTACATATCTGTAGGTCCGTCTGTCGATTTTCTGTCTACCTGACAATTCGAGGCATAGTTTAAAAACTACTCATCAGATTGACTTCAAATTTTACTTAAAAATTAAGGCTTATATGGGAATGACCTGGTAATATTTTGGAAAAAATCCAATATGTTGAAACAAGATGGCGACCTAATGAAGTGTTAAAAAATTATTACTTAAAAAACCGATTACACAATTTGTACAAGAATCAAGTATTATGTATGATACAACTGGTAAAAATTTAGTACGAACACAAGACGGCGGAACAAAATGGCGGCTTAATAAAATATTTAGAAATTCAGCCTAAAAAAACTACTTAATCAACTGATTTCAAATGTGCCATAACTAATTGTGGTATAGAGATGAACTAGTAAAACTGTGGTACTAATTCAAGATGGCGGAACAAAATGACGGCCAAAATTTTTTTCTAATATGAAAAATCACTCTAGAAGGTGTTATACTTTCGCGTTTTAGCGTCTATAGATGCCGAAAAATATGTTCTATCAATTCCGTCGGTCCACCTGTCGCTTTGTCTGTCTGTCTGTCAGTTCTCAACATAGCTTAAAAATTACTCATCAGATTGACTACAAAAAATATGTCTTTCTAAATAACTACGTACTGAACTAAATTGGTTCACGACGAACCATTAGGAAGCACATTAAACAATCTGTGTTGCGAGTGGCAGATGTAACCAAGTACTCCTATTTAGACTAAGCAACTATTTCATGGTTTAATTTTACGTAAATATTCTTGTCAAATCCCATAAATATACATATACATAACTATTTAACACCGTATATCACTAAATTAAAGAAAAACTTCTTAGATAACTAAATTCATTTGCTGACTCATTGTGGCACAAAAATGTATAGATGGCGACGATTTCTATGAAAACTGTGCCACGTGTTACTCTACAAATGAACGTGAATTCAATGTCATAGATTCATTTACTTTCATTCCTTGTTATTTTACAGTACCTATTCTATAGTAATTTAATTTAATTAATTAATTTGTTTTTACAACTATTTAAAGCGACCAACTTAGGAAAAACGTATTTAAATGTAAAATAAATGCAATATCGAACACATAAAAAAATGTGTAGGTACATTGAAAAATGCGAGGGAGGAAAGCAAGTAAATAATAGAATTCCACCGACTGAATGAACTTCATTGGATACACAAAAGCTGGGCGTATCTGCGAAACAAAGGTGATACATTTATGCCAACATTTCGAACATGTTTTTCTTATAAAAGCCACATTTTGTCCCATTGTTAGACCTCTGTTTGAACACAAAAACGTCTACCAATTATTTTTTATCTATCTCGTTGTATGTTTATTGTTTGCGAAGGTGAATTGAACTTGTTTATGCGTAAACCTGACAAAACTTTCAGGAGCAAAAAATGTTTGTTTAAGAAAAATGAAAGGACTTATTAAAACATATTAAATAAAAATTCATGTCTTTGTTAACAAAACCATTTTAAAACATGTTTCAGCTATTTCTTATTCACTGCTCCAGCAATTTCCTTGACATTTTGCCTTAATTGCACTTGGCATTTCCGCTTCTTAAGTAAGACTAAATGTGAGTGACTACGATTCTTCTTTTTATACCTTTACCCTCAGCCGCCGCACATACAGGAAAATACTGCACCTAGGGCGACAAAACTACATATTCTAAATTGTGTTTAAGTTCAGCAATTATTTTGAAATTAACCATAAAGGTCAAAGATATAAATAAACTCCCTTATTTTTAAAGATAGAAGGTTGCGGTTTTCGTGACAGTATGCTACTTTCTTGTGAAATTAAAGATGGCGCCAGCAGAATTTTTATAGCCCTTTTGGTTTTCGAGAGACAGGGCTTTTTTGAGAAAATGCTGCATTTTCAGGCACCCCTCGTATCGCAGCTATTTGATAACTTATCAAAAACGCAAAAGCTGTGGTTTATATGACTTGCCGTAAAATTCACTGCCGCTTTCAGAATAAGTATACGGGGTCAGGTCAAAAAGTTATCTTTTTTGCACATTTTCTTTAATCTTCTAAGGAATAACATCATCAAGGATTTCTTGTAAATACCACTGGCAAAACAATATTCGGCGCTTGGCATCGCCGGGGTGTAAATTTGGAACTAGGTGGAATTTATATGGGGGATACTTATATTTTTGCAAAATTCTTTGAGCATTAGACTTGGAGACACCAGTTGCTTCCTATATTGGCTGACAAAAAGATAAAGGAGTCGCTTCTACATAACCCAATACGTTTATTTCCTTTCTCTCTCTATCTTGTTTAGTGTATGCTTTAGGGCGGGGCTGGATAAATAATCTGTGCTGTACTAAATTTGTTTTAGTGCGGGCAAATATGTCTCGGAACGGTTCCTTTCTCTCTGGATATCTAATATGAACAAAAAGGACTTCTAAGATATTATCTTAACCATAGCGCTCAAATTCATAATTTTCGTAGACCGCCATTATTACAAAAAAAGTAAATTAAATATAGTATACAGTTAACACTAAAACAAAAAAAATATTTCTTTAATAATGAAAAACTGACAAAACCGCAAAGTTTTTGACATTTTGTTCATAACAAATTAGCTATAGCCTACTACTATTATTTCTGGAAAGTCCACAGTATTCCTAATGAATATAAAAATAATATAGAGAGTGCCCGATTTAAAAAAATAAAGTAGGGTCCTATAACTTTTTGAACTGACACTGTCGCGAAAACCCCAACCCTCTGCCTTTAAAAATAAGGGAGATTGCCCGCAAAAGTGCCGAAAATGGGATACCCTATACATACCCACAGCTTTATGGCCCATTAAAAAAAATTGTTTATAACCAAAAACTAGTGACAATGATAAAGCAAATACTTATTGATGTATCATTGCAACTAATACAAATAACAATACAATCTATTTGTCAAAGCGAATTTTGTTTCCACGGCTTGTTAACAAGCACTGCTTTTAGAAAGATTTAAATTTAAATTGAAATACTCAGATAATATTCGATGAATTATTCAAAATGATGTATCGCAACACCCTTTACCCCTATTCAAACTCAGGGGATTGTGCTCCCCCTCGTTAGGGGGTTGAAGTTACAGAGATGAAAAAAGCAGATAAGTTGTTCTTCTTCGAATCAAAAATCGACGGGTCCGAGAGTTTTTCGATTTTTTTATGGCACGACCCCTCTCCCCTACTTAAATTTCGGGGGTTGTTATCCCCCCAGCTAGGGGGCTAAAGCTACGGGAATAAAAAAAACTGAAATATAATTTCTCCTCAAATCAAAAATCGACGGGTCCGGGCGTTTTCCAGTTTTTCATTTTAAAGGTGGAAAATCGGGGTGTAAAGTTTTCGTTGGCCCACCCTATATTATTACTAAAGCCGATGTCTTAGTAAAGATGTAAAGTATCTTTGACCTCTAGTTAAAAAGCGCTACTTTTACATACTTAAGAAAATAAGTTAGTAATAGGAGTTCTTCTTAACAAGCCTTGGAAATAAAATTGAATATCGCATTGAAATTGTGATAAAAATTTTACGTGTTCGATATTACAAAGATTGCATCGTCACCGAAGTTACATAGGTATGCCAAATTTTAGCTAAATCGGATGCAAGCAAGTGATAGCTCTGCTTCAGGGACTAAAGGCAATCTAAACAAAAACAAGAGCAACTTTTAGTCTAATAACTTTGCGCACGGAAACCCTTTGCGCACACTTTTTTATTCACAAAATGTACGTCTTTAAACAGGACTTTTAGATATTTTAATGTTTTCAGCATTAAATAATATTCAAAAAAATAAAGATTTATCGTGCTTTTTGTTACTCTTGTAGAGAATTTAGCCAAATTTACTCCATATTAGATTACCATAATTTGATAATTAATTAAACGACCTGTATCATTACTTATCAGTGTCAAAAAAGACAAGAATAGGTTCTCTTTGCCACCTTACAATTTTGACAATTACAGTATTTTCAATATTTCAGTATGTCAATCATTTGAAAAAAGCTTCAAAATAAGTAATTCTGCTTAAAATGGATAGTTCGGAGGAAGAAATACCAGAAGAGGTACTAAAAGCCGCGATATCATCAAATTTGCAGGTACTGCCAGTAAAATCAAAATAGAAGTATGAAAAGCAGTACGATTTCTTCGGGAAATGGTCCAAAGGAAAAGGTGTGAAAACGGTTAAAGAAGAGGTACTATTAGCTTATTTTCTTGAATTAAGAAAATAATTTAGATTTGTGGGCTAAATACTCAATGCTTAAAAGCGTTTTAAAAGGTAAAGAAAATATAGATATAAGCAAATTCTACAAATTAACTGATTCTTCAAACCAAAGAAATCAAATATTTTTACAAAAGAAAAAATAACGGATTTCTTGAATAAGGCGCCAGATGATATATATCTTTTGTTGAAAGTTGCGACTATTTTTGGGCTTGCAGGCACCTGCAGAAGAGAGGAATTAGCAAAACTACAGTTAACACTGAAGACAAGGGGAATTTAAGGTCAAAATTCAGGATTCAAAAAATTACACTTCACGCTCTTTTGTTATATCCAACGAAATTAACAATGTACTATTTTATAGAAAATATACAGCCTTGCGACCACTATCAACAACGCATCAACGTTTTTCTAGTTTTAAAAGAGGGAACAGCACAACACAGTGTGTCGGGATTAGCACATTCGGGCAGACGCCCTCAGATATTGTGGCATTTCTAAAATTGCCCAATCCAGAACTCTAGAGGGGGCATAGTTTTCGTCGCTATGCAACTTTGCTGGCCGATTCCGGAAAAGGACTTACCGATGTAAAGCGTTTAGGAGGCTGGAAGTCATCAATAGTAGCGGAGGTATATATTAACGACTCAACTAGATACAAAAAAGAGTTTTGCAACAATATTTCAAATGGCAGTGCAAAAAATCATACCAAGTTTGTCAATTTGCGAGAAAACCAGTGAAGTTCCATTTGATTTATTAACGTCGGATAACGAACCATCTTCATCAGCTTTCCCAAGAAACCAGTTGCACTCAGCTTTAAATTTGCAGCACGCCACAAACTGAACTTTCATTATTAATATTGTTAATAATAATAAGTAATAAAGTAATTTCTTTTTTAAGTTAAAATAAAAAGTGTTTCTAATTTATTTAAGGTTTTTTACAATTTTACGACGTATAAGAAATATTGTTTTACCCGCTTAGAACCTACTTATATAAATAGGTAAAGAGTTTGTAAAATTTGTAACAGTCGTAGAAAAAATATTGTTCCTAACACTTGCGCAACTCGGCTTCGCTAACTACTTTTGCGTGAGGGAAAGTATCACTTTGCACACTTGTTAGGAAAATAACGATTTACGTTTGTAAATAAAGGGTGATGTAGACCGAGCGAGGGACTCGTCTGAATGTGGGGCCCTAGATCCGGGCCGATCTGTCGTATTGGGAACGTAGACAAATGAGTAATTCGCAGTGTTGCTAAAGACAAAAGTATGTTTAATGTATTTAATTTTCCACATCCCTGTCCCAGCCATTTGGCATAATTACCTATTCGATGAATGGGGAAGATCATTGTTGGCTGAATTAAACTTGGATACCGAAAGACGTAAATCGAGATTTATGCGACATCAACAACACCATTACTGATTGAATAAAACTAAAAGAAATTCAATTGCACGTTTTAGTCAACATACTAAGATTGCTCAAACAAATAATTGATAATAATAAGTATGTTTTTCTATTATGTGTAGAAGGTCATTTTGGAATTAACCAAAATGAGATAGCAGAATTGTTAGAGAAAGAAAAGCTACCGTAAACGGTGAAACATTAGGATTCAAAATTTCGGTAACAGATCTGCTATATTTAATTAAAAAAAAAAACTGTTTTCAGAACGGCAAAATCACTTCCAGAGCACAATTAAAGGCGAACTCTATAAGGCTGTAAATCCAAAGATCAACAAAAAAGCATGGATTCTAAAAGAAAATAACAAAGCCATATATCCTATGGATATGAGTATATATGTGTTATTTTGAGTTACGCCTACAAAGCCTAGTAAACTCCCTATTTTACCACAAACTGAAAAATGTCTTAATGATTACGCAATAGTAATTAAAAAAAAATTCTAATAAAACTAAAATAGCGAAAAGAAAAAAAAACAGACACGAATTAAAAATAATTTTGTACATACATAACATAGAACCTACACAAAAAATACAAAAAAAAAACCAAAACATTTTGCTGCTGAAACTTCGAAGTGCAGCAGAAAATGTTTACTGGAAATTCAAAATCAAATATTTTGAATGCTGATCACGATTTTGAGTTACTGTATGTCGGAAAAGAAGAAAAAATTTCGAAACCACTGGAAAATGTTTTTTTTTTGTACCTAACTCTAGATTATTTTTGTAGCACAAGGAGAAAAAGAAATCTTCCACAGTAAGAGTTCTGGTCGAATAAACTTTTCAAAAAACGACAGGGTTTTATATAACACTTTGTACAAGACGGTTGCGATGGAGTCCTGAGGCTTTATTCATCGGGCTGCATACTATGGATATTAATCAAATAAAAGCCGAAAATCGCAGCTCAAAATCTTCACCTGTGTTAAAAACATTTCATTTTGAATTTACTTGGTGCACTTCGAAGTTCCAGTAGTTTGGATTATAATATATCGACAATAAAAAATATTAAGAAATCTGAAAAAAATCAAATTAGGCATGAAATTTAGTTTTAAGAATTTATCCTGATGATTAAGATAATTTGTTATGAAAAGTGCCAAATAAACCTACAACACAAACTATCATGATGTCTGTTAACTTCCATATTTATGTAAAATACACAGTTGAAGTAAAAACGAACAAAAATAAAAGAATCTAAAACGTAAAATTGTACAAAATAAATTTCATATGCATATTTACCTATATCGATGTTAATCAAAAGTTTCTCTAATGGAACATTATTCGCATCGGTTAAGGCCGTTTAAATCCACGCAAGTTGCTTAGGATTTAATACTGTTACTAACTGTATTAACCTGAATATTTAACAGAAATATAGGTAAATCAGTTCTATATTTAATAGTACATACGCGGAACCAACATTCTACAGTAAAACTGAACATGCTGTATTCCTAATTGTAAACCGGTTCGGAACTAAATACTCAAACTAATAGGATTTGATTATGGATTTAGCACGTGGTTATCATAATGGAAACCAAATCGCAAGTTTTGATTTTAGTATAACACTTTTTTAAATGTCTAATAGGAATATCTTATAAATAGTAATCCAGATAGAGGCATTTATTAATACAAATCTTCAGGTACTAAAAATCATACGAAGAACTACCGCTTGTAATAAGTGGATCACTAGTCTTTTAGCTCACCTTTCAGGGTAAATATCAAGTTAAGTATTTTGAAATCAAAGCCGGACGCAGAAGTTTTGTAAATGTTTAGGCAGTTGAAGAAATTATGTCTGCAATTCAGACGATTTCTGAAAGTAAGAGGCACAAGTCCAAAATGCTAAACTGACCATGTTATCAGGTAAGAATTTTTTTTAAAGAGAACTCTTTCAGTTTGTAGTAATATATGAAGTGCCTCAACTGACACAAATTGATACCTGACTACGAAAAACCGAAAACCTCCATCTTCAAAATATCATATATTAATAGTACAGATATATCCTAGATCTTTCCGTATTTAAATATTAATTTCTGAAATAAAGTATTCTCACTTAATATACGAGTTACCACGTCCATATTTAATTAAATAAAGATTGCAAGTAGTAAAAGTGTGTTTTTGGTGATTATGAAAACCGAAACCAGTGAGAAAGTACATTTTGAAATAAAAGGCACTGAAAAATGGAGAGAGTCTGGCCACGAGTGAGATTCGAACCTACAACCTCCGTCTTACCGGGACGTTGCTTTACCAAATTAAGCTATCGAGGACCCTGATAGCAAAGCTAAAATGCGAGGCCATATGATTCTCTCCACGCGCCGCAAACATGCTCCACTCTTCTAAGCCCTACTAGTCGGAATTGGTCCTGCTTTGAATGAACACGCTCATCATTTTGCAGGTTTCGTCTGTGTATGTTGAAATGTCATACATGTAAACCAAGCGATAAAATGCCTTTAATTTTAAAATGTACTAACTTTCTCACCTCTACCACAGTTTAAGAAAGAAACAGTTCTCTTTGTTGTGCTCCCAAAAGACGGCTTATTTTGCGACCGGTCGTAAATCACAGCGAACACCTGCAGCTAACAGCTAGATTTGAGGTATACGATATTTTATCGCAATGAATACATCTACGGGGATCGATCAATAACTGTATTAGTTCAGTACATAGTTATTTAGGATCCTATATATTACTGTCTTATCAAACATTTTTATTGGACGCCATTTTGTTCCAATATATTGGGTCCCTACCAATATTTTATCAAGTTTTAAATGATTTTTTTAATTATTTTATTAGGCCGCCATTTTGTTTTGCTATCTTATATTCATACAAAAATGTTACAAGTTCATTATTATGTAACACTTTATTTTTGTAAAATTTGAGGTAAATTGGATAACTAGTTTTTTTAGTAATAATTTTTTAACGTTTCACTAGGCCGCCATCTTATTCCGGCATATTGGATTTTTACTAAAATATTACCAGGTCATCCCCATATGAGCCTTATTTTTTGACTAAAATTTCAAGTCAGTCTGATGAGTAAAACGACTCAGCTATACTGCGAACTGACAGACAGACTGACAAAGCGATAGGTAGACCGACAGAGTTGATAAAACATACTTTTTGGCATCTAGGGACGCTAAAACGCGAAGATATGTAACATCTGAGAGGGTGATTTTTCAGATTACAAAAATTTAATTTGGCCTCCATTTTGTTCCGTCATCTTGTACTACAGTTAGTTATGGCACACAATTTGGAATCAGTTCATTAAATAGCTTTTTCAGGCTGAATGTTTAAATATTTTATTAAACCGCCATTTTGTTCCGCCAACTTGGATTCATACCAAAATTTTACCACTTGATTCCTACATAATGCTTGATTTCTATGCAAAAAAATTTGGGATACATTGGATAATTCATTTTTTAGTAACAATTTTTTTAACGTTTCATTGGGCCGCCATCTTGTTCCGGCATATTGGATTTTAACCAAAATATTACTAGGTCATCTCCATAGGAGCCTTAATTTTTCACTAAGATTTGAAGTCAATCTGATCGGAAGTCAAAACGCGAACTTATGTAAAACGTGAGAGGCTGATTTTTCAGAATACAAAAATTTTATTTGGCCGCCATTTTGTTCCGATGTCTTGAATAGTACCACACTTTTACTAGTTCATCTCTATACTACAATTAGTTATGGCACAAAATTTGAAATCAGTTCATTAAGTAGTTTTTTCAGGCTGGATTTTAAAATATTTTATTAAGCAGCCATTTTGTTCCGCCATCTTTGATTCGTACGCTAATTTTATCAGTTGATTCCTACATAATACTTGATTTTTGTGCAAAATGTAAGATACATTGGATAAGTACTTAGTAATTTTTTTTTTAACATTTCACTAAGCCGCCATTTTGTTTTGCCATATTGGATTTTTATGAAAGTGTTACTAGGTCATCCCCATATGACCTTTAATTTTTAACCAAAATTTGAAGTGAATCGGGCAAGTAGTTTTTTAGCTATGCCGCGAACAGACAGACCGACACGCCGACAGACCGACAGACAGACAGACAGACCGACGAAATCGAGAAAACATGTTTTTCGTCACCTAGGGACCCTGAAACGTGAAGATATGAAAAAATCTCAAAGGGTGATTTTTTCACAATGACAATACTTCCCTTTTATGAAGGAAGTAAAATATTGAGATTTAAAAAAACTCAAATTGAACACAATCGGTTCATGCTAGACTAAGCAAGAGTCATTTATAGTTTTGAAAGCTGAATGTAAATTTTTAGAGCACTACTAGTAATGGTATATTATTAACATACAAAATTTGAATTACTTTTTAAAGGTTCTATAAACATACCTTGGTAGATATTCAGGAATTCAAAAATATGACACATTTCCCCTATTTATGTTAACGTCACATCCATCAACACAGCAGTAAGAAGAATGACTAGCTTGAGAAGCCATTTCCAAAACTATCTCCAAAGAGTTACATTTAAACGACCTCTTGTTCCAAATTCTTTAAGACACCGCGAAGTGACCTGCCGACTGACCGCTAGAAGCGGCAGTTCGTAGGTGCGAGAGGCGCGTCGGCAAGAGGGAAATTTATTGCGGAATAGCCAAGTGCTTGGACTATTTAGAATATATATAGACTGCCTTTACTACTTGCAATTGCAGATTACGCCGCTTGGCGTACGTATATGAAATTTCAATTTACACGGACGCAACCTGGAAAATGTGTGAGAGTGTTCGTTCAAAGCTGACACGAGTCGGTCGAGAGAGGAAGAGTACCAACATTAGCGCACAGTGGTAAAAATGTATTATTTTTATTATAAATACACTTTATTATTATTTAATATAGCTTTAATGATGGTTTTATGTACAAATCTGGTCTAATCTAACGCCTAATGGGACAGATACACCTAACAGTATAGGTTTGTTAAAACATGTTTTAATACAGACTCGGAATTCTGTTGCCGCATTTTCTTACAACAAACCTAACCAATCCTAACCTAATCCACATTTGTATTAATTACAAGTTTAAAAAAAAATAAAGAAAGTCATCCGCCTTAACGGGGATTCGAACTCATATGCACCGTATTCAAACGCCCATGCCCAACAAACAGCAAATCCTACGTATACTCCGCGGAAATAAATCTGTTTTGGCGAAAGGCCGCTAATCTACGAACCCTTCCGTGACCGACTCATATACCGTCTAGTGGTACGTTGAAGAGTGGAGCATCTCTGCGGCGGGTGGGGGAGTCATATGGTCTTACTTTGCCACTTTGTTATCGGGGTCCTCGATAGCTTAATTGGTAAAGCAAGCTAGAAAATGTTGCAAAATCATTTCTAGAGGATATTTTACCATGTTTGGGAATATATGGCAGTCCAGAGTAACAATTGTTGTAATAAGTCGCCTGATTTGTAAACACAGATTTAAACGAAATTAAAAGAAAAATGTACCTCTTAAGGAAGAACTGCATGCAAAAAGTGAAAAACTAGCGACAAAGTCTAGTCAAGTTCAAAGTAAGATGAAAAGGTACCTACGTATTAGAAAAAACTTCCTGCACGTCCGACCTCAAAAAAATGTGTTATGTATAGGCAATTTAAATTACATTTCGTTTAAAAATGGGTTCACGTGCTGCAGAAATACAAAGACATCAGTACTATTTACCATTTCAAATTTTGCAGTTACGTAGACAAAGGATCAATGCAAGGCGGTAAAGAGCCATTTTGTGAAAAAAAAATTATATGCGACGGTATTTGCGTCAAAAAGTGGTCGAAAAATAGTCCAAAAATTGATAAATCTACTTCTATTTTATAATTCTAGATTAGATTTTTTCATAAAAAATCGCATTTAGTGCCCAACTATACATATTTCCCTATTGAAATCACATTGAAGCTAATACATATCTCTTATAGTTTTAACATAATATTGCAGCGGCGGAAGGCTTGCAAATGATCCATAATACTGCGTGCAGTTCCCCCTTAAATGAAAAATTTGGTTTCTTTCAATTTAGTTCAAAGATATGTAACTTCAGTACGAAAGGTAGATTGAGTTTTAAATATAAAACGTGAAATAAAAAGAAACGTATAAGCTTTGTGAATCTTCGTCAGCGAAACCCAAGGTCTTCTTGAAATCGCCGTTGTGGGAAGTGTCAGTTTCCTCGAGAATCTGGCCATGTATCTCGGCCTTCCAATTACCATCATAATATTGAACGGAAACTTTTAATAAATAAATAAATAAAGAAACGATTCCTGGGATGAAACATATCAAAATTTACTTTTTAAGCATTCCAATATCGGCTACACCAAGTGTATTCACGACACTAAAACATTGAATGAACTCGGAGAAATCTAATCGGGTTTTTTATATCTTGTTATGAATTAGATTAGGTTTGGACCATAGAACCACCAGTTAGTGTTACAATCAACTCTTATCTCTGTTGAAATCGGTTTTAGTAGAATCTCTAGTTTTTCGTTTTTAGAACTTTAATGTCTTTTAAATTTGATAAATATACAGTGGAATGCTGAAGATTGTACCATTTGTTTATTTTTTACACATTGTGCCCGTTCCGTTTTATTATCTCCAGCAGTTTAATAACTAAAATACTTAAATAAGTTCTTGGACAATTTGTCTAGCATTTTTAGCTGGAAAAATAAAAATTTAATTACCTCTCCAATAACATCCTTCCGGTCTTCAATAATAGATAACATGAGTTTAAATGGTTATTTTAAACCGTACGCCAATGGGTTAATACATTTAGACAGACATAAAAATAAAAGACACGGTTGAGCGAATTTAAAATGCTAGCCATTTAAGCAGTTGAAATCGAAGCTGCCGTATTTAGTATTTGCTGCCGCACTAGCGTATTCCGAATGGAGAAAACCAATTAAAAAAACAGTTTCTATTCTGATTGGCTTAGGTGAGCTTTAATTATATTTTGCGTTTTGTCTGTAACATGTTGATTCATTTTGTTTGCCTTTAAATGTGCATCTTATTTTACAGTTTTGTGCATTTTATGGTATGCCAGCGTTGGCCGCCCGTATTGGTAGCGGGGAGGCTAAAAAGTGCCAAGAGAAGTATGTACTTCCACCTTCTTATTATCATTATCAGTAATACTGCGCTCTTTCTGTTACTGTTTTTTTTTTCATTACAGTTTTATTATACAGCGCATTCCACACTCGATGGTACGTTAGAAGTGTCTGGAGAAGGAAAAGAAAAATAACTTTGAAATTTTGGCTACTGCCATAGGACGATGGGCTCTAGCTTTTAAAAATAATTTCGCGTTTGCAGTTTTACCAGATTTGCTGGTAACTGGCTACAACTTTGGAATTTTAATTGGGACACCCCGTACTTTATTTTATTTTAAGATTCTGCGAAACAATCTAAGCTTCTTTTTGTATAGGATTTTTTCATTTCTTTTACCGTTTCTTAAATATTAATTATTTTGTTTTTTTTTTCACCAAAATTATGTGGATTAAAACTTCAATATTTCCGTTTCTAGATTTAAAATATTAATATTATTTAGTCAACAAGTGTTACTTTAATTTTAGCAACATAAGATCGCCGACTTTTATACAGAGTGTCCTAAAAATTAACTGCAATTCGGATTTTATAAATTTGATCAAAAGTGACTTTTTTCAAATGGAACACCCTTTATATTTATTGATGCGTTGAATAGAGTGGACAAATTGATTTTTTTTTCAAATAAGGTGTTCCTATACCTATTTTCAACTGCTTTCGATTTATAAATAAGTAATATTGATATACGAGAAATAGACAGTATGACCAAAAAATTCTTATCTAACTACAGCTTACACAATGCCAAACGATTTTCTTTTGATATAGATTGTGGTTCTCCAAAAGAACCGTTTTTGTCAGTAAATTAAGCTCTGGAGATTGCGGTGGCCAATTCCATGGTCGTTCACGTTTTATCCACCTATATTCAAATACATCATACAATTGGGCGGAAATTTCATGGCTACAATTTCTCAAATCGATAAGCGGTAGATTATCCAAAAAGTCATATACGGTAGTTCTTAGAATTTCAATATATTTTAAAGAAGTTAAATTTTCGTCATAGATGTTTACTGAAAATTGCTTATCAGTCAACAAACAAAATACATTAAAACTAAACTTTTGTTGGTAACCTTTTTCTTTTATAAAGTGTGGATTTTCATCAGTCCAAATAATTCTTTTCAGAAAATCTGGAAATGTTGTTAATTCGTACACAGGGGGTAAGTTAGTAAAAGTTACCTTAAATTCTAGGAAATGTTCTTGGGTTCATTGGCGGCAAATTCGGAAAAAGAGCGTTAAATTTTCTACAGGTTCTTGCCACAATGCTTTGACACTGTCGTGAACATAAAACATATTTTAAATATCGGCATTTGAATAATTATTATTCCCCATTTTCGCTAACTTAGTCTGACATAAACTAAAAAGTAAGATATGTCATGCCACCATCGTCACGCATTGCATTTGTCATATTATAACACACTTGGTGTTTTAGATCCTTAATGCTTTGTCGAATATTAATAGTAATTATTCATAACATCGCTTATAAATCGAAAGTGGTTAAGCATAGGTATAGGAATTATCTTATACGAAAAAACTTAAAATTATCGACTCTATCCAACGCTTCAGTAATATTCAGGGAGTTTCATATAAAAAAAGTCACTTTTAATCAAATTTATAAGATCTGAATTGGTTAATTTTTAGGACATTCTGTATAAAAGTCGGAGATCCTATGTTGCTAAAATTAAAGTATCACATATTGACTAAATAATAGTAAAATTTTACATTGATTTGACATCTGGAGACGAAAATATTAAAGTTTTAATTTACATAGTTTTGGTAAAAAAAAAACACAAAATTAAGAGAAATGAAAAAATATCCTATACAAAAAAACTTAGATTGTTTCGCAGAATCTAAAAACAAAATAAACTACAGGGTGTCGCTTTTAAAATTCCAAAGTTGATGCCATTTACCAGTAGATCTGCCAACACTGCAAACGCGAAATTATTTTTAAAAGCTAGAGCGCAGCCTCCTATGGCCGTAGTCAATATTTTATAAGTATTTTTCTTTTCGTTCTCTAGATACTTCTAACGTATCATCGAGTATAGAATACCCTGTATATACAGGGTGTTTCATTAATATTGCGGAAAAATTCAAGTTTTTTTTATCTACCTCGTACATTTCTAAGGATATTTTATTGAAATTTGGTGCACGTTAAAAAAATAAAATAATCGTAATACAGGGTGAAAGTTTTTTCCTGGTCACGACACCTTTCTCAGCCCCAAAGTTAATTCTGTAGACACACCGACCTAGTTTGATACTACTATCGAATATTCTACTTAATTTTACAAATTTTATGTTTCTTGGACTTTTTTGATATTATTCACCATTTTGAAGTAATTTTCAAAAATTTTAAACAAATATCGTGTTTTTACTAATATCTGAATAATTGCAATTCCAAATATTTTGAAATAACGCGCGCCGGTTTTTAAAAGTGATACGCAGCTTGTGACGTAATTTGATTTTGTTCATCTATTCCAGTGGCGCGCCGGGAGGATTTCTGTTGATATTAATAAAAAATTGGTAATAATTTAATTTTTAAAAATTTTTTTAACCCTTGGTGCTCTTTAAGTATTCCATATATTTTTTATACAAAATAATTAAAAAATTTCTATTTTTAAAAACTCTTAAATTGTTGCTAATTTTTTGAAACTTTAAAAATTTAAACTGACATTTTTTGGAGGTACTAGTTTTATGGGTGAAAATATGTTACAAGTGTCCAGCTTAGTTTCGTGCTAAAAAAAATTTCTTCAGAAAGCCACCGTTTCGAATACCGGAGTCTTCAAATATGACCGTTTTTCAAACTTTTTTTTGGGTTTTTGAATAATCTTCAAAAATACTCCCCTTTATCTGTGATATATCGAAAAGTATACCTCACTGGTTCCCCATAAAAACTACAGATTCCTTGAGTTTCTTTCCAGACTAGAGTCTGTAGCGACCTGTTGCGATACGCAACTGAATTTTTTACCCTTTAGCTTCAGTCAAATTTGAAGTACCCTAACTGGAACATTCCGTATTATAGAGCGATTGTAGGGGGTACTTATTAAAGCTCATACCCCTCGTTAGTTAATAGAAATGCGTTGGCTTGTTAGTTAGTTGCTAGGGTCCTTTTCTAAGAAAAACTTTTCTGAACTTGGTTATATATATATATATATATATATATATATATATATATATATATATATATATATATATATATATATATATATATATATATATATATATATATATATATATATATATATATATATATATATATATATATATATATATATATATATATATATATATATATATATATATATATATATATATATATATATATATATATATATATATATATATATATATATATATATATATATATATATATATATATATATATATATATATATATATATATATATATATGTATACATTTTTTAATTAAACAATCGGTTAATTTCTTTTACCCGGAACTTCCCTCGTTATAAATATTTCCTTGTATTAGGAATAGTAAAGAGTGATCCAATTTAGTTCGGTACATAGTCATTTAGTAACACGTATATATGTCTTTTCAAACATTTTCTTTGGGCATTATTCAACCCTATTGTATTCCCACCAAAATTTTACCAGTTTCTATATATGCCACACTTGATTTTTGGGCAAAATTTAAAATGAATTGAATAAGTAGTTTTCACATTGATACATACCGCCATTTTGTTCCGCCATTTTGAATTCGTGCCAGTTTATTCTTGTATCACATTTCATTTTTTTGCAAAATTTAAGTCAGTTAGATACATTTTTTTACATTGATTTTTTAAACATTTTTGTTTTGCTATCTTGGATTTATACCAAATTGTTACCAGTTCATCCCCATATGTCTTTTAATTTTTGACCAATATTTGAAGTCAGTTGGATAAGCAATTTTTAGGCTATGCCGCAAACTCTCAGACAGACCGAGGAATGGTAAAAAACATATTTTTTTGGCATCTAGGGAAAAAAAGGAAATAACGTAAAGATATGTAAAACCTGGCAGGATTTTTTTTTACGATTTTATATATTTTATTTGGCCGCCATTTTGTTCCGCCTTCTTGAAAAGGTGCCACAATTTTTCCAGTTCTTCTCTATACCACAAGTAAATACTGCATTTTCAGGTTGAATGTTCAAGTATTTTATTTAGCCGCCATTTTATTTCACCATCTTGGATTGGTACCAAAATTTTACCAGGTGAGTCCTACATAATACTTGCTTTTTAAGCAAAATTTGAGGTAAATTGGATACGTAGTTATTTTCAATTTTGTTTCACCATACTAGATTTTTATCAAAATGTTACCAGGTCATCCCTATATGACTTTTAATTTTTAATCAAAAAGTCAATCAGGTACGTAGTTTTTTAGCTATGCTTCGAATGGACAGACATAACGACGGAAATGAGAGTTTTCGAGCTTCTAGGGATCCTGAAATATAAAGGTCTGAAAAAATCTCAGAGGGAGATTTTTTTACGATTACAATACTTTCATTTTACAAGAGAAGTAAAAATATATATAACATTCAAGATTTAGACAGCAGAAAACAATTTATCACCTCATATAATTTTAGTCAAAATTGCAACGATACTAAAAATTGTGTCAGAAAGGCTGGTGAAGCGCCGAGTCGACAAATTATCTTAAACATTTTGCAACATATCCCAGACGTGCACTTAAAAAGGTAAACATAAACCCCCTACATGTTTACACAATTTGCTTTAGGATCGCTATGTAGGTACGCTCTTACTTTTACCTTTTTTCAAATGCATAAAAGTAATGTTATCTGTATGTTTATATAAAACGGTTTTACTGACATATCGTTTTCAGGTAAAATTTTTATATTTGTATAAGGACATTTTTTACAACTTTGTTGCTGCTCTACAAACCAAACTTTTGATTTATATGCAAATTTTTAATGCCGAGACTACTGAATTCAAGCTAAATTGGATTTCTGCAATTTCTTCGTTGCAGAAAATCCCTTAATTAAAGCACGTTTTTCAATATATGTAACATCAATATCCCATCCCTGTTTCGCCACCAGCATGGCAAATATTATTGTTGTTCATCTAAAGAGTACCTCTTATTAATGGAGCAATTTGAATTCAATATTCTGGAGTTCCAGTAATTTAAAAACCTAGGCTTTATTAATTAGCTTATGGCCACTGGCACAATTACATTACAATGAATTATTGCTTCGTGCAACAAAAAAAAAAGAAAAATATGCATTAAAACTAAACTACATTATATTAAATATGTTAATATCTTAGGAATTTCACCACATTGAGGAAATTGTTGAGAGATCCAAGACGGTCTTTAAGGTCATTACTAATTGTGTTCGTTCGTCGGCTTTTTGCGTAATGGGGGCACTCTATAAGGATACGCTGCCTACAGAGTCATGGGTCACCAGATTTCATAAAATAATTATGTTTGAGTACAATATGTCCAATTCGCATTCTTCAAATCGTCTTGATAAATATCAGCTGTACCTTCTGCGAATAGTTCATGATCGTTTTTGTTTAATCGTGTTATTAATGTATTTTTTCTGGAGGCAGGACAACAGTTAAAGTTCTTTAGCAGCTTCTTCTGCTTATACATTTCTAGGGGTATTCTGTGTAAGCATGATATGTACATTTTGTCAATGGGCCGAATCGAAACAAGTGAGTCGGTGCATTAATGATCGTTTAATTCTGTTCTGATTGTTTTAAAAGCTTAAAGTATTAGAAAATATTTAAATAAAATAAACATAAGAAAAATATTTTTCACAAAAAGGTTTTATTTATAACCTATTGAAATGATAAGTAAATAATAATTAAACTCACATAAACTGGGAACTTTTAAAATATTGAATATTTCCTTATTTAAATTTGATGCGACAGACACCATCACACTTGAAATAAAGCCTCAAACTTTTAAGAAAACATTGACATTTTTAAAAGTTCTGTAATTATGTAAGTTCAATTATTTTTTAAATTTTCAATTCTATAGTTTATAAATAAAAGCTTTCTTTCAATATTTTTTTACATTTATATTATTTTGTACATTTTAGCATTATTTTTTACGCACCCTGTATAGGACATTCACGATTGGACACCATATTATTGTATTGTCATTGTAACGGATTTATTAATGTATACCAAATCTCAGTCAATTCCGACAACGGGACCTGTTTTGTACATTTTTGTAAGTTTTTTAAGCAAGACGATTGGACATCATAATATTGTATTGTCATCGGGTTTATGTATGTATACAAAACCTCAGTCAATTCAGATAATCGGCGGAGAAGAAATCATTGAAAACAAGCAGCTTCTAGATTCCCAGATTCTACGGTCTTCCCAAGATACACTAGAACAATGTACATCTTCGACCGATCGTCAGTGCAATAGACTCGCCCATATACAAACTAGGTAAATATCTTTCAAATTTTCCTAATCCTTTTACTGGAAACACAGATTATATTATAGAAAACTCTGCACATTTCGTGGAAAAACTTAAGGCAATCCAGTTGGATCTCGAAGATATTTTGGTTAGTTTCGATGTAGAATCACTATACAGAAAATGTTCCTAACGACTCAATTTCCATTACATAAGGCATATTGGATCATAATAATCTTGATAAGAAGTTAATAGACCTAGTGGAAACTAGTTTTATATATACTTATTTCATTTTTCAAGGAACTTTTTATCAACAAACTTAAGGGGCAACTGTGAGATCTCCTGTATCACATTTGGTAGCGAATATCTTTATGGAGGCCTTTGAAGATATTGCTCTAACATCTACTCCACTTAAACCAAAACACTGGTTCAGATATGTAGATGATACTTTTGTTGTTTGGCATCATGTACAGGATAATCTCCTCATATTTATAGATCACCTTAATCAACAACATCTTAATATCAAATTCACAATGGAAATTGAATCTAATGGAACGATTGACTTTTTAGATGTATGTGTTCAAAGGAAGGAAAATGTTACACTATGATATTCTGTGTATAGAAGACCGACGCATACAAATAGATACTTAAATGCAAGTTCTCACCATCATCCAGCACAAAAGAAATCGGTTGTTAACTCATTAGCATTTAGAGCCATTTCGATTTCTAATCAAGATTCTCTAACATCGAAACTGACCGAAGCTCTGAGAGGGAATGGCTATTGCACTGACGATATTCCGCGTTCATTTAAAAAATATAGTAATCGAACTCCACAAAGGGTGAATGATAAGGAGCCACCGTTAGTTAATGTTGTTCTTTCCTACATACATGGCACCACCGACAAAATACGACGATTTGTTAGGCGGTCTAACATTCGTACCATCTTCGATACACATAAGAAGATTGGAAAATACTCGATATCAACTAGACTTAAAGAACATGAACGATATAAAGTAAACCAAGGTTCTAGGAACGGTTCCAGGAGAATCTATTGAAATTTTTAAACACACAAATAATTCAATAGAGATAAGGGTTACGGTCTACATCACACGTGGAAACCGATCTTAACACAGGGTCACGGTTCGGCCAGCAGAAGTCGGGTCTAAAAGTCGGAAAGGTCGGCCTGAATCTCTTTGAGCTCATTCAGTGTCCAGATCTCGTAGAGTAAAGATCCTTGAAGATGCCTCGTGCGACCAAAGGCAAAACGTTGGATAGTAATTCCAATTTGACCCGGTCTAATCCCAAGAACCATGATTTCCTAATTGACCAAAGCCGTGAAAGCTTCCGTTCTGTGTTAACGCGGACTGTTCTTTACGTTTATTTAATTATGTACTTTTTAGCATTTTTTACGCCCCCTGTATTAGGCATTCACGATTGGACACCATAATATTGTATTGCCGTCGGGTTTATATACTTAAATTCAGCCACTTTCGATAATGAGAACTGTTTCAAAAGTTACTTGAAAGGTTTGACCCAAACATACTAACTAACTAACTTACAAGTGAAGCAATTGATAGCACATGTTTAGTCCATGCAATTGAAAGCGGAAATGTAGATGTGGGTAGTGGTTGTTATAGCCTAGGAGAGTTCGAACAGTTTTAAAATCGAAGGCGGTAATTCAGATCAATAAGGCAGTTCTTGTACCGAAGCAAACGGACAGGTTTTCTGATGTTAAAAATACACTAATACCTCTAAGTTAGGAGTAATTCCCAGCGGAGAGGAGAAATAGCGATTTCATGCGATTCCCAGTAAAGAGATTCTGCAAAGCTAGATCTGAAAATTGCTAAAAAATACTGAGGGCGGTGTATGTACAGGGTGTTTTTTTTTTTCGTTGATATTATAAAGTATAGGCTGAACGGTAAGAGTTACAAAAAAAACTAAGATATGTGTCCCGTTCTCTTTTTTAGTGTTTAGTTTAATGGCGTCAGATCTTCGCTAACTGGATTGGTTTAGAAAATACAGGGTGATTCCCAAAATTTCCCGTTTCTTATTATCTTTTATTACTCGGTTATTTATGTAGATAAAAAAACTTTAAATACAAAAGTTTTATGACTTTTTTCTCGAATCCAGCGGCGTACTTACAAAATATATAGTTGTTTTAATTTTTCAGATATTATCAAAAGAAGCATTTTCTTAAATTGGAGACCCTATATCTAAGTATCTAGAAAACTTGCATTTTTTATTGCCATTGCAACAATATTTAATACTTAATATTTTGCTTTATCATAAATAAAACAAATTACCAAAAACATTTATTTTTAGTGTGCCATGGACTGAATTGTTTAGGCGTTTGTTTTTGTTTCTCTACATGTCATAAAATTAAATAATAATTAAGTATTGATTGTCAAATTCCGTTTTCGATTATATTATGTTAAAAAAGGTGTCCAAAATGAATGTTTTTCAAAACTAAATACAGTAATAAAAATAAAGACGCAGCTTTAGACCTATATTTTGAGCGTTACTTAGAACGACGACTGCCAAACAAAGTAATATTTCAAATATTATGATAATTTAAGTGCGTATGGATCATTCGCAAAACCAAAAGGTAAGAGTTACAATATGGAAAATAGAGAAAGAGAAGAAATACATGTATTAGCTTGTGTTGCTGCTGATCTGACAGTATCTAGCCGTAATATTGACAAACACATTGGCATAAGTAAATCTAAAGTTCTAAAAACGTTAAAACAAGCATAAGTAAAAACCGTATAAAATAAGGAAAGTTCATAACTTTCATCCTGGAGATGAAGAACGGCGTTTAGAATTTTGTCATAGGTATTTGCAACAGATTAATCGCAATCCCATTTTTTTTCAAATCTAATATGGACTGACGAAGCTCTTATATCTATATCTAGCGAAGAAATTTTTAATCGATATAACAATCGATATTGATCAAACATAAATCCTCATCAGACCGACGCAAGGGTACAACAAGAACGCTTTGAGTTCCATGTGTGGGTGGCACTATATCAAAATAGAGTCCTTAACTACAGGATTTATAATGAAAATTTGAATGCTGAAGGATGCATCCAAATTTTAGAAGAATGTGTAATAGACGAGTTGATTAACATGCCATTAGCTGCAAGAAATAATGTTTATCTACAACAAGACGGTGCCCCAGCCCATAACAGCCATATGGTAAGGCGTTTACTAACTGTCAATTTCGGCGAAAATTGGCTTGGTACATATCGACCAAACAAAAAGCCTCCGCGTTCCCCCGACCTGACGCCACTAGACTTTTATTTTTGGGGATTTATCAAAAATGAAGTATATAAAACCCGAAGTAATACTTTAGAAGAACTTAGAGCAACTTTTATTAATCACATTAGTAGAGTACTAAATATTCAAATTTTTTACGCCGCTCGTTCAGTTGCAAGCCGATTCTAAAAATGCATCGAGCAGAATAGAAGATAATTTTAGCACCTTTTGTCATGTGTATGAATCATTAAGTATTCAAGATAATTGTTAAGTTGTTATTAAAATGTTTTGTTGTTTTTTGCAGATGTTTTGGATTATCAATGTTTTAATATTCTTGGTAACTGAGTTTTTAAGATACCTGTTATAAAATTAAAGAATAATGATTCAATCCATGGCCAACTAAAAAAAAAATGTTTTTTGGTATTTTGGCTACTTAGGACAAAGAAAAATATTAGGTATTATATATTGTTGCAATCGCAAGAAAAAATGCAATTTTTCTAGATACTTTGACCTAGTGTGGGTGTCCCATTTAAGAAAATGCTACTTTTGATAATATCTCAAAAATTAAAACATCTATATTTTTTTAAGTACGCCACTGGGTTCTACGTAAAAAGTCATAAAACTTTTGTATTTAAAGTTTTTTTTTCTCCATAAATAACCGAGTAATAAAAGATAATGAGAAACGGGAAATTTTGAGAATCACCCTGTATTTTCTAAACCAATCCAGTTAGAGTAGATCTCACCGCGCCATTAAACTAAACACTGAAGAAGTGAACGGGACACGTATCTTAGTTTTTTGTATCTCTTACCGTTCACTCTACACCCTATAATATCAACGAAAAAAAATCACCCTGTACAGTGTTAATTAATTTAAGGGTGAACTTCTAGGCTAAGCAAATATAGCCTGATTTGGAGCGTAATTTAGCTCTGTAAATTCTACATGCAGTGTTCAGCATTATCGCTGTGATAGTATTTTGAGAATATTTATACGTTTTATGCATTCATCTTTAATTTCCTGTATGTGTTTCCTTCAAGTGAGATAGCTGTCGAAAGTCAAAAGCAAAACATTTTAATTTTCAAGTTTTATCTGCAGCAGAGTTTTTTCAGGTTTTTTACTTCCGTCGCAAGAGGGAAGTATTGCCTTCGGAGAAAATCACCCTCCGAGATGTTTGCATATATTTGCTTTTTATTTGTTTCGTCGGTTTGCCTGTGCGCGGCATAGCTCAAAAACTACTTATTCGATTTACTTTAAATTTAGTTCAAAAATCAATGGTCATATGGGGATAAAATGGTAGCATTTTGGTAAATATTTAGGGTCAGAACAAAATGGAGGCCAAATAAAATGTTAAAAAAATCGTAATTGAAAAACTGCTTATTCAATAGACTTGTGTACAAATATGAAGTGTGATCTAAGAATAAACTGATAAAATTTTGGTGTCGAAAAAAAAAACAAATGAAATATATGAAAAATTATGCTGTGTATAGCCAATTTAAAATAAATTTCTGTTAAAAAAGGTAGGGAGTACGATTTAAGATGTCAAATGTTGGAGACAAACAATCAATGAAAGGCGGTATTGTGCCATTTTGTGGAAAAAAATAGATGCGCCGACATTTGCTCAAAAAATGGTCGAAAATGCATACATACATATATACGAACGTATATATATATATATATATATATATATATATATATATATATATATATATATATATATATATATATATATATATATATATATATATATATATAATATAATATAGTTTAGGTAGAAGTTTCCATACTATCTATATTTTCAAATAATGGATTTTCTTGGGTTTCGGTCCATGTAATGACACTAGTGTCAAGAAAAACAACACCAGCTAAGTTTCATGTTTTTATTGACGTTTCGGCTGGTTAACCCAAGCATTTTTTAAAAATACTGAGAAGAAAAGAAACAAAGAACAGTTGTCGTGTGCAAGCAAACTTGTTGGGGAGTTTTATTTTTAAAATATATGGAAACGTAACACAATTACTCACCCTGGATGTATATATATGTATATATATATATATATATATATATATATATATAAATATCAATTACTTTCTTGGGATGAGGTTCGTGGATTGAACAAAGAAACTTTAATTGACGTTTCGCCTGTCCATTTCAGGCTTTTTCAAAATATTTAATTCTGCACATCTAAAAATTAAATACAAAAAGTGTATATATGTAAGTTAATAAAAACAATTAGGTATAATGGCACGCACTAAAAATTATTAAAACATTTATTTAAAATAGTACAGTACATACCTTGAGAAAGATGTTCTTTTACCTTGCTTGGCAGTGTGGAGGTAAGTGATACACTGGTTAAAGAATTCTATTGTTTTTTTTTTATATATATATCCTTTAGTTTTTTTGATTATATTAACAATGTAGAACTATTTGTGGATACGGGTTGTTTTAAAAGTATTTGTGTGAGTCTGACAGTATACAGTATGTATTTATGATTGATGGAAAATAGTTTATAACAATTGAATTAAATTAGATTGTGATATATTTGGCTGAGATTGTCAATGTCTTTCCGATCGTTTACTGTATTTTTTTCTTTTTTTATCTCCACCATTTCTTTGAATGTCAGTTTATGGTAATGTTGTTCTTTTGATAAGACCGTTGTACTCGAAAAATCAAATTCATGTTTCATGTCTCTTTCATGTTTATGTAGTGCTGTGGAAGCATTTTTTGTATATTTATGCCCATTTAGTCTATTTGATAGGTATTGTGTTTAGGCAGGGAATGCTGTAAACTACGTTTGATTGTTTTTTAATTGGTGTCTGACTTTTTAGTGGTGTATATAAAGATTTAAGGGTATTGTTAGATTTGTGGCATACGGTTATGTCGTGTTTACCGAGAATGTGTTTAATCTTTTCAGAAAGACCTTCAGTGTATGGTAAAGATATGTATGTAGTTATTTTATTGTTGTCATGATTATTTACAATATGTTTTGTGGCATTGTATAATTTTTGGGTTCTTCGCTTTATAATTCGATGGCTTTTAATGGGAAATGATTTTTTAAGAGAGTATTTTTAACTTTATTTAGAATGTCAACTCGGTATATAGGTGATGTTAGTGTTAGTGCACGGTCAACTAATCCTATCATCACGGAGTTTTTTTGACATTTTGGGTGACTGGAATTATAATTAAGGTAGCGGGAGGACCAGGTTTTTTTGGTGTACCACTTAGTTTTAATGCCATTTGTTTTGTGGTCTCTTATTAATGTTAAATCCAAAAAGTTTATAGCACCATCATTTTCTATTTCGGAAGTAAACTGCAATTTTGGATGAAAATTGTTAAAGAGGGAGATAATTTCCGTTGTTTTATTTTTTGGTATGGCTAATAAACAATCATCCACGTACCTTTTAAAAAATAATATTGGTACATTGGCTCTTTGTAACACTGTTTCTTCTAGATATTCCATTACTATTTGGGCTGCGGTGGAAGAGATGGGTGAACCCATTGCACATCCGTCAAGTTGTTGGTAGTAATCATCTTTGTATTGGAAATATTTGTTCGAAAGAATGAGATCTATCCCTTCTATGAATTCTGTGCAAGTGAGTGTTGTGTGATTCTTTATCTGATTCCATTTTTCTTTAATGATTTGTTTTAAAAGTTTAGTCGGAATGTTTGTATATAAGGATATTACGTCTAGAGAGATGAGTTGGATGAAACATGAATTTGATTTTTCGAGTACAACGGTCTTATCAAAAGAACAACATTACCATAAACTGACATTCAAAGAAATGGTGGAGATAAAAAAAGAAAAAAATACAGTAAACGATCGGAAAGACATTGACAATCTCAGCCAAATATATCACAATCTAATTTAATTCAATTGTTATAAACTATTTTCCATCAATCATAAATACATACTGTATACTGTCAGACTCACACAAATACTTTTAAAACAACCCGTATCCACAAATAGTTCTACATTGTTAATATAATCAAAAAAACTAAAGGATATATATATATAAAAAAAAAAAAACAATAGAATTCTTTAACCAGTGTATCACTTACCTCCACACTGCCAAGCAAGGTAAAAGAACATCTTTCTCAAGGTATGTACTGTACTATTTTTAATAAATGTTTTAATAATTTTTAGTGCGTGCCATTATACCTAATTGTTTTTATTAACTTACATATATACACTTTTTGTATTTAATTTTTAGATGTGCAGAATTAAATATTTTGAAAAAGCCTGAAATGGACAGGCGAAACGTCAATTAAAGTTTCTTTGTTCAATCCACGAACCTCATCCCAAGAAAGTACTTGATATTTATAAATTGTAAGGTTCAAGAAGAGAAATATAAAAATATATATATATATATATATATATATATATATATATATAAAAATATAGTGATAAGCTAAAACATTCCGTGCCAGGTCTGTGAGATATACGTTAGTCAAACTAACAGGCGAATATCAGCAAGATTGTACGAGCACAAACTCAGCATCAGAAACAAACAAACAACCTCAGCTCTATTTCTACATCATCAGGAATCCGGCCACAAAACAAATTTCGATAGGTGTAGGGAGACTGCCAATATAGGACATTATAAGACCAGAATAATCCGAGAATAAAATTGAAAAAGAAGGTGATTTGAATAAAAGGGACAAATCAAACTGCAACAGTATGGAAGACAATAATCGACAAATCTAAAATCACAAAAAATCAGCCGCAATTAGCGTAACAGCAACAGCCCCATCCGGAAAACATAATATATATATATATATATATATATATATATATATATATATAATGTATATGTATATGTATATGTATACGTATATATATATATATATATATATATATATATATTTTTTCGGTTTAGTAATACAATTTCTTTATTTGCTTTATCTAACTTATTTTATATATTAGAACATACGCTGCTACCAATGGCACAAGAAAATAAAAATAGGAACATGAGAAGTGTATGTGAATGTATGAAGAACTTTTCCACGCCAACTTCTAACAAATTTTACAATATGGCCAATTTATGTCTCAAACTACATCAGAAGATCCATTCTGTAAAATAAATGCCCACAATTTTTAACTTTTTAAAGTTAAAAATTTAAAGTTTTTCCTACTGCGAATACATTTGTAAATAATTTGTTGACATAGTTCTGCAGTTTAGAACTGTTCTGGTGTCTGAAATATACACACGATAAATACTGCTCAAAGTTAAAAAGATAAATTGCGGAGAAACTGTAGCAATTCATTTGGATGTTTAGATAATCTAACGTTTAATTTCTAACCATGTTTGGTCCTTGGGATCAGTAATTGACAATATTTACAGTAATACTGTATTAAATAATCTCGCGATTTAATAATCACTAGTGAATGTATAAACTACCAATAATTCGTTAAAAAAATAACCAAAAGTTTTTAGAAGTATGTTTTAAACCGAAAGACATGAATACAAAAACCTTTTTGTTAAAAAATAATCGTAAAATTCCTAATTAAACGGAATCAAAATATTCTACATAAAAAGCAACTTTTTATTAAAGGCTGAGACTGAGAAACAAATCTTTTTCTTCTGTTTGCCACCAATACGTCGGAGGCCTTCGAACTAAAACAATTGTTCTTTCCTACGCAGCTAAAGCATCAAATTAAGAACGCACATCCCTTTCTTGAGCATGGCTTATATCGAATATATACAGGGTGTCCCACGACGAACTGCTGTGATTCATTTCTCGGAAAATAGGCATTGAAAAATTTTGAAAATTTGACAGTTAATTAAAGTCGATGGGAGCAATTCGGCTAACATAATTTCAAGATGGCGGCACTTTCGGTTATACGGAAGGTAGATGTACACTTTCTTATTTTAAATAGAGCACCCTGTATATTTTCGTATTTTTGTATGCCTCGGAAAATTCTAGGTATATTTTATGCATATCCTATACCTAGGTTCAACCGTTTTTGAGATATTTTAAATTTATGTCATAAATGATGTTTACAGATTTCTTTATGAAAGTGTCTATTATTTATTTGCGGTTGGTTTCCTTGTCGAAGGGGATCTACTTTAGTGGGCTGTGCTGATATTTTTATAATAAATAAATACCGGGTTATCAAAAACGGACACTAATAATTTACTTTTAAAATAAGTAACTTTTTTCAAATGGAAACACCCAATTTTTATACTTTTATCTTATTTGGCACTTAAAATAAGGGTGACTTTGTGTGAAATTGTCTATTCTAAAAATTTTTAGTTTTCGAAGTATTGACAATTTACGATTTTTAATTATAAAAAATGCCATACGGCTTCTAAGTTTTATTATTAGTTGGCCATGACTGCGAGGCGTGGCGAAAACAAAAACAATTGAGTACTATAGAAACATCATATTTGTTGTCGTTTGACAATTACCTACTGAAATAATTGGTTATTATAAGTAATTATAATTATTAAGATTATTCAAATTTGTTTATTATCTATGGAGAATAGTTACAAAGTTTTGCCAAAATCATGTATGAGGATTTGATTCACTCCAAAAATCTGTGTCTGTTAAAAAGGCTATTTGCAGTAAATTTTGCTTCATCCGTTCAAATTATATTGTCTAAAAATCGAGGGTCATCTTGCTTATGGTTAAAATAAATTCGCAAAACTGCACTCTTTTTGAAAAATCAGTTTCTTTTACATGATGAACACTGATATCAAATAAGGGTGGAAGTTATGTTTCAACAGAATCTTACGTACTGAGTTTTTCGAGATTCCTGATTATCTTGCCACATGTCGTAAGGATATGCCTCAAAATATCCCAGAAATGCAATCTCGACATTTTCGTCATCAAGAATGGGCTTGCTTTTATTAATTTTTGCCATGACAGACAGATTTTTACAAGTAAATTATTAATGTCAGTTTTTGATCACCCTGTATTTATTTATTTATTATGAAAATATCAGCACAGCCGACTAAAGTAGATCCCTTTCGACAAGAAAACCAACCGCAAATAAATAATAGAGACTTTCATAAGGAGATATTGATAGTTATATCTAGACCTATAACATCATTTTTCCGAGAAATCGATCGCCGTAGTCCGTGGTGGGACACCCTATATATATAGTGAAGAAATATTTAGCTCAGCTTATGCAGAATATCGGTAGTAGTATATAAGTCAGACAGTATGAATTATTGGGCTGTTCAAGAAGGGGTGGATCATTAACAGCTATAAGATCAGTTTTTTACTTTATTATTCTTAGATCTACGATTGACCCAACCTTCGACGATGTTTTGATTTTGGTCAGAATAAACGACACGAGTCTTATCATTGGGAAAGGCTACTTCCCCAAATTCCATAATGGGTTTATATGAAAAGTTCATATAAACATGCCTTGATTTCGAATATCGAAACAAATCAACCCTCTCCTTAACGAATTTGGCATTTCTCGATTCAATTTTCTGCAATGAAATATAAGAAATACCTGTTAACTTCTAACTAAACTGGTTCTCTCTAAGGTAGTACAGCATCACCACCTTCTTAACATTGACTGATCATTATCATTATCACCTTGTCCATTTTATAAGACTTTAATAAGTTTAACAACTACTTTTCACAAGTTGACTGGAAATGGTTGGATTAATGCACTGATGGTGATGATTATGTTGTTCAACGGCTGCACCACATTTGGTTAGCTGGCATTAGATGCCAAAAATACATAGTCAAAAAACGAATACTTAACCTGGTATATATACTTATACTAATTTTATATACATTTTGTAAAGTAGACTTTAATAAGTTTAACAACTGCATTTCACATACTGACTGGAAATGGTTGGATGAATGCACGGATGTTGATTATACTGTTCAGTTACTGTATGATATTTTATTTACTGGTATTAGGCGACAAAAACAGGTAAGTACATAGCTAACGTAGTATATAGCTGAAAAAGAAAGCTTACCAGATTATCAAAAAGTTAAACGATTGTACCCAATATTCTAAACTTCAAAAGGAATTCCATCATTTAATTAAGTTGAGGTATCTATTATATATTTATATACAAAACAAATGAGTCCTAGTAACTTAAAAAAAATGTTGGTGCTATTTAATTTTTTTTAAAAAATTGTTGGAACTCGTAAAACTATGAAATATGATACTAAAATTGCAGAAACGCAAATTGCCGATACTTTCGCGCAACATTTGAGAGCTGCTGCAAGGATTATTCAGTTGTTTAAAAATAGTATTGAGTTAGACAGTGAATCGGTAATCCTAACCAGCCAGCATTTTAGTTTTGATGACGTTCTTGAAAAGCTCAACCACCTAGATATAGGGAAAAGTACTGGACTTGATGGAATTCTCTTTATCTTTCTCTGTAACTGTATACTAGTGGAAACACACATGGCTTGTTCCCATATTTAAATCTGCGTCCTAAACAGGTATTAAAAACTACCGAGTTATCAGTTTATTGCCAATTATGTCGTTAGTCCTCGAATCCATAATAACTGATAAAATGTTTGAAACTCTTATCAAGTATCTCCTGATCAGCATGTCTTTAAAAGTAGATCAACAGTATTTATTCTGGGAATTTTCTAGATTTATCTTGGGGATAATGTACAGGGTAATCATAAAATAGGTGCTATTTGCACGGACTCATCGAAGGCCATCGGCAGAGTGTCTCATATGATTTTCCTAAGGAAACTTCCAGAAATAGCTTTTTCTGCATCGTACATTGAGTGGACTAGATGATATCTGACAAATCGTACGCAAACGGTGAGTCAAAGTATTGTATTGTTTTTATTAATGATATAACGTCTCTGTTTAAGAAATGTAAATATAATAGATAATGTAACTTTGAAAGCGTCAAGAATGTTGGGCTTTCTTCGACGTACTTACTCACACATCTGTGATATCAAAGCCATCGTCGCTGCATAATTTTCTTTTTATAGTTGTCACGTGCAGCGACTGGAGCGAAATGAGAATGTGTTCGTCAAGTTTTTTTTGTATAAGTCAAGGGTCCCATACAAGGACTTACCATATTTAACTCGCCTTCAACTGAAAACATTGAGAGCCTTCCGCAACGCAGATTAAATACTCTGGTTTTATTTTTATATAAATTAATGCACAAGTAAATCATTTTGGTTCAGAATACGTCAAAGAACGAGACTTTTATTTGAAACAATACACTACAAAACAAATTGTGGAATCCAACGGTTTTCTGAGATTTGAAATGCCATTATAATAACATTTTCTATAAAATTATTTAGATATAGCTTTGATAATTTTAAGAGTGGAGTTTAACAAAACAGAGCTTAGTTAAGTTAAAGTCATTACTTATAACATGACTCCTCTTGGTCTTTGTTTATGCCTGTATTAGTTTTTTAGTTTGTATTTTGTACTACTTGGAGTTCACTTGTCCGTGTAAGTATATAATTGGAAAAATATGAATATAAAGAAAAAATAAAAGAAATAAGGGAATATGCGCGTGCACAAAACCGAATTTACTAATTCCATGGAGCGGGAATGAGATTATATTCGATAAATTAGAATAAGAATTGTATATATAATGATCGATCAACCAGTACAGTCGATCGTAGCCTGTATGTTTCTGTAAATGTAAAGACTATCCAACAAAAACCAGTAATAAAATCTTTAGGGTTGCACCTGGATACTCATCTTAAGTAGGTATCTCACCTAGATTACATCTGCAAGAATCTAGTATCCAAAAATTATGTTTTACTTAATCTCAGGCGTTTTGTTTCTACTGATGTTCTCAAGACATACCAGTACGCACATCTATTCAACAATTACTGCAATATTTGCTGGGGCCGATCACTTCAAGTTGATATTCTTATTTTACAGAAACGTATTATAAGAACAATGCTTTTCAAACCTTGTTTACATCCATGCAGGGAACTATTCAAGGAATTGCGAATTTTAACTGTTACTTCAATGTATATTCTTCCCAGTGTACTGCATACTAGGAGAAATTCAGATCCATATGTCAGCTTTAGTTGATACTTTACGTCATGACTCTAATTTTCTTTTGCCGCAATATAACTTAAAACTTGTAGCGAACGGTGTTACAATTTTACCACAAAAACTTTAAATAATTTTCGGAAGAACTTTAGAAGAATTAAAAGCATTCCGGTTTTTAAAAGGAAGGTATGAGAAATGTTGATTGCACAGTTTTTAAAGTTTAATAGAATATTTTAAGAGTAACAACTTAATTTAATTAGGTATTGCATATTTTACTTTTTATCCATAAATTAGTGTAATCAATGATTTAGTGTTTTGATGTTTTCCATACATGTATTTTATGTCTAAGGAAGTAACTTGAGTTTTTTAATGAGCACTACTGAGTATGACTGTGAACGTTTTTCTGACAGATTGAAATGCAATTATAACGACAATTTTTACAAAGTTATTTAGATAAAACTTTGATAATTTTCAGAGTTTAGTTTAACAAAACAGGGCTAAGTCAATATCATTACTTATAAGAGGCTCCCTCTTGGTCTCTTTTTGTGTACGGGTTTGTTTTGGTTTGCATTTTGTACTTCTTGGAGTTCACTTGTTTACTCTCTAAATAAATAATTGTAAAAATCTAAATATGAAGAAAAAATAAAAGAAATAAGGGCATATGCGGGAGCAGCAACCGAATTTACTAATTCTATGAAGCGGGAATGAGATTATATTAGATACATTAGTAGGATTTGTATATATAATGATCGATTGCGTGCTAATTATAATTACCAACATGTGTCACGATCTGCAGTGCACATTAAACTCTATATCTGAAATCCTTGCTCTTTTAATGCAAATTGCCAGCTGTGTACTAAAAGCCATAACCGAATTTAACATCTATTTCCATGGAAAATGTATAGGATTATTTTATTAAACGTAAATCAAATAAATATGACCTTATTAATTTTCGACAAATTGGCTTTTTACCAAAATTTTACCAGGTTATCCCCATTTAACCCTTATTTTTAAACTATGTTGCCAACAGACAGATAGATCGGCGGAATTAAGAAAACATGTTTTTTTGGCATCTAAATCGTGAAGATCTGGAACAACCTGGGAGGGTGATTTTTTACGATTACAATACATCTCTTTTACGAGGGAAAAAAACAAAATGGTCACCAATGCCTAAATTGCGGCTTAGATCATCGAAATACATTGTGATATTAAATGTTTGTAAAAAACTAAATAAAAAATCCAGGTTTATATTTAAAAGGAGTTAAGATATTGTTAAATGCCGTTTTTCAAACGACAGATTCGAACTTAAAGGTCTTAAAACTTTTGAGAAATAAGAAGTTACAGTATATATTGTAAAAATGATTTTGATTTTTACTTCCCTCGTAAAAGGAAAGTATTGTAATAGTGAATAAATTACTCTCCGAGCTTTTTTAACATCTTTACGGTTCAGGGTCCCTAGAAGATGAAAAACATATCTTCTTCATTCCGTAGGCCTGTCTGTCTGTCTGCCTGTCTGTTCGCGGCATAGCTAAAAAATTACACTCGCTGCTAGTAAGCGGAGGCAGCAACTGATCCCGTTTGGCTGAATTCATACGATAGCAAATTAACGTTTCGTGGGGTTTAGCAGGTTTAGCTCTCGTGGCGAGAGTTGCTAATCGACCAGAAGCAGTGGATGGAATGATTTGTGTAAATTGTTATACTTTATATTTATTATATCGCAATATTGTTATATATTTTCTGTGCTTCAGGCTAGTGGCAATCCATTTATTCAGTTGTCATGTGTTTTATATTAAGATTCAAGAGATCTGGACCAAAAAAAACTTATATTTATCTTATATCTTCATGAGCCTCACAAACAAAGGAAAATTGTTATTTGTATATAAATTTAAAAGGAATAACTGTTTTTTTTCTTAAAAAATCTTTTTAAATACCCTTAAGCTCTTTCTGGACTTGATCATACCCATTGTTCATTTTGAATGACGTGATGTTGTAAACTTGGGAGGACAACGAATAATATGCTCGTATAAGAAGAATATACAGTGTCCTAAAATTATTTGTTCAAAATGGAACTGCAGATTCCTTGCATAAAAATATTGAGAATTGGCTTAACTTAGCTTAGTTCAAAATTTACTAATTTATCACCGAGATACAGGGTGTCCAAGTGATTTTTTCATTTTCGATTTTCCTAATTAATTTATTTTCTAAACAATATTTTTGCATGAAATTTGGAGATTGGGAGTTTTTTGAGGTGAGAAATTTGAATTTCTTGATAATTTTCATGTAAATTGTAGAGGGCGCTCTCTGTAGTACTTCGGCTACAAAAAGCAAGTGTAACTTTTTTGTGCCCTATGTATTTATATTTTTATTAAAATAAAACGTTATACTTTTTAAATGTCTTTCCGAGCAACCCTTTTCGAAATTTGTGCATTTAAAGGTGGATCTATCGGTTCCATTTCATCTTTTTCAAGATATCTTTTTCGACATAAAAACTTAAAATTCCGCTCCCATCAAGTTTTGTATATTGACGTCTTCTTTAGTTTGCACTGTATTAAAACGCTTTCTCTACAGGGTTTTGAAAAAATATGGAAATATGACCTGTAGAAAAAAGTTGCAATACAGCGTAAACCAAAGAGGCCGTGAATGCACACAACTTGATGGGAGACAAACTTTAATTTTTATGTTGGTAAAAAAAGGCACAAAAATATTATTATTTAGTAATGCTGCATCAATGAGTAAACTGAATTTCTAGAAGCATGGCGTTATTGAAAGAAACACATATTTATAAAACATGTTTAATTCATTGTTTCACCAAAATCAATGGAACGGTGTCTTTTTTTAAGTGTACGTACCTTGTTGAATCAAACTTTTTGTATAAAACAAGCCTATTTAAATCATGGATATGGACATGAAATCAGTCGAAGTGGAGAAAGGAATGCTAATTGGGCATATTTCGAAGGCAGCTAAATAAGAATCATACTAAAATTAACATCATAAAGAAAGTCTTAGCTCCAATATCTCCAACTTTAGTTGGTGTCTAATCTGCAACTTTTCCAAAGTTCCATATTATTTCACGTCTCGCGCTATATTCAAATAAAACAACCGTTGCCATACGATACTCGGGCACGTTCGGCTAAACAGGATCATTTGTTGCCTCTGGTTACTAGACGCGAGTAAAAACTAATTACTCGATTGGCCTCAAATTTTGGTCAAAAATTAATGGTCATATGAGGATCGCCTGGTAATATTTTGGTAAAAATTTAATATGGCGGCCTAGTGAAATGTTAAGTAAAATATTACTAAAAAACTACTTACCCAATTTATCTCAAATTTAGCACAAATTTAACCTGAAAAAGCACTTAGTGGACTGGTTTCAAATTGTGTGTCATAACTAATAGTTGTATAGAGATGAAGTAGTAAAATTGCTCTATTAATTCAAGATAAGGGCACAAAATGGCGGCCATGTTTGTAATCATAAAAAAATACCTTCTCAAGTTTTACATATCTTCATGTCTTAGAGTCCTTACATGCCAAGAAATATGTTTTATCAATCCCGGCGGTCTGTCTGTCTACGTGTCAGTGCGCATCATAGGTTAAAATGAGCTACCAGATTGACTTTAAACTTCAGTCAAAAATTAATGGTCATATGGGGATGGCCTGATAATATTTTAGTAAAAATCCAATATGCCGGAACAAGATGGCGGCCTAGGGAAGCATTAAAAAAATTATTACTGAAAAAACTAATTAGGAGTATGGAGTATTTGCTACTACCACCAAGATCTGCACCGACGGTGGCTCCAGACGGCCTCACGGCCAGCCCTTCTGCGCTCACCGCCGCGACCCTCCTACTCGTCAGGGCTTCATGAACGACTACGCCGAAACGTCGTCGATTGCAATTTACCTCAAATTATGGACAAAAATATAGGAATGAACTAGTAACAGCCTGAAAAAAAATTATATTAACTTCAAAATTTGGGCAAGTATTAAATCTGATATAGGGATTAACTGGAATTAATTCAACATAACGTATTAAAATGGCGGTGTGCGTCAATGTAAAAACCTATGATTGTATTTATTCTAAATTATACCCAAAAATCAAGTGTGGCATAGGTAGAAACTGGTAAAATAATAATAATAATAATAAATGTCTTTATTTGGTAACATACAGGAAATATTATTATTATACAATTTAAAAAAAATAGTTACCAAAAATGGGAAGTTCACATTTGGAAAGTGTGCTTAGACACTTAACCCTTTAAAGTCATAAAAGTTTAATCATATAAGCATCGACACAGTTCAGGAAAACAATGACACAGATTAGGATACGGTTGTCACATCCGGGTATAAAAGTTACTATCAATAGTCTCACTTACAACATAATATTACAAGCCAAATTTATAATAAAACTATTAATTATTCCACATTAATAAATACATCTTAATTATAAAATAAAATTAAGATAAATAATATATATATATATATATATATATATATATATATATATATATATATATATATATATATATATATATATATATATATATATATATATATATATATATATATATATATATATATATATATATATATATATTAACACAGGAAGGTAAATAATATTTCAGTTTAGCTGACTGTTGAACAGTATTTTTCGAGCTTCCATACAAAACTTTTTTTGGCTAAGGGATTTAAGTCTCTCCGGTAACGGATTGTAGAGATGTACGATGTCATAGCTAAAAGACCGCTTAAAGAGTGCTGTTTTGTGCACTGGAGGGGTGAGTTGGCTTTTGTCTGTTTGACATATTAAGCCAATTTAGCTTAGTAGTTTTGTGTGATATATGCTCAAACTTTTTAATACCATAAATGAATCTCACACATGAATTTTGAACTCGCTGAGTTCGGTAACATGTGCTTTGTAAATAAATTGCGACAGTACCAATGCCTCGCATAACATTATCTTTGTTTTACGATGAGGACACTGGCGAAGTGGATACAACATTCTTAAAGCTGCATACGCTCTTTGTATATTTTTGTTATATGCTGATGATACTTCAGAGTTTGGTCAAATATTAAACCAAGATTTTTTGCACTATCTGCTATGTCGATTTTTTGATTGTGGATTTGGATTTGAATAGAATTTTTGATAATATTACAGTCATTTTTTCTACCAAACAAGAGAACAGAGAACTTTTTGGGATTTAACTTTAGAGAGTGTTATAATGTAGTTCAGAAATTTTTTTTAGATCATGTTTATACAGTTTCAGACAATGCAAAAATATCATAATTACAATTAATTAATCTTTAAAATCATTAAATTTTGGTTGTAGAGATCTGATATTCAGATGACCAACCTTTAGATTGCGCTTCATTGTAAAAAAAAACTTAAAAATTAAAATGTTAAATCAAAGGTACTGCGTAAAAATTAAAGTACCAAATATTGGAAAACCAAATATCGATTTTTTTTTAAAGATTTAAATGTTCTAAACCCCTTAACAGCTAAAACGGAATACATACAAGGAAAAACAAAATTTTAAGATTTTTATAATATAGTCCTTTTAAAGAGAGCAGCGAAAAGTTAAAATATTAATTAAAGGTACTGTTGTAAATGTTAAAACGCCAAATATTAAAATACCACTAAGCAAAAAACAAAAGAATTTCAGTGTTACAATTTTTTAAAACATTTTACATACATCTATGTATATTCTTTATTGAATGCTATATTAAAACATACATTTTCAAATTAGGTGATATATAAATTAGGTTAAGATAGGCCTGTTAAAAAAGCAAGCAATAAATAAGTAAATCTTATCACTATAAATAACTATCAGATAAAATGGTCTGGGATAAAATGGTCTGGGATCAGATAAAATGGTCTGGGTCTGGTGGGGGAGCTGGAATTGAAATACTGCAGATTTGAAATGGCTCTGGTTTCTAGGCTTTCTAAGGGTGTGTTTAGTTGGTGTTGTTCGTTTGGGGAAAGATCAAAAAAACTCACTAGATCCTCGGCGGTTGGGCGTGGCGGGTGCACTGTTATGTAATGTAAATTTATTGTTAGCGTCTTCACTTGGATCTTTTACAGAGTGGGTCAATGTGCTTAGCTGATTTGCAGCATAGATCTCCCCGATTATCAGTAATCTATTTCCACTGATGACTTTAGCAGGAACATTCTGTACACGAGCATGTTTGAGATGCTCCAATAAAATTTTCCATTCTGGTCGGTGTTCAAAGCATAGGTCTTGCATTATAAATAATTTTTGGTTCTTTAACTTAAACGCATTTTTTAAAACGATATTTTTTTAAGAAAAGTAACAAATTCCTCTTTTATTGGTTTAGTGCTCTTGTCCTTAGAGCTGTTCAAAATATATACGTTGTTGATATCATTTTCTTTGACTTCAACCTGCAGCTGATCTAAAAAAAAGATAATATGAAAGAAAGAAGTTCAGATTCATCTCCGTTAAATTCTAATCCAAATATAAGTTGTTACGTCTAGTATATATTTTTTCCAAGCTTTCCCTTTGATTACTTAGTTCCAGAATAATTTTTTCCATTTTTTACTTGAATGTGATCTTTAAGTTCTTGACGAGTGGTGCTAGCAGACTTTTCAATCGCTTCTGTTAATTTTAAGTAAAAGTTCGATAAAGATGCTACATCGGTCATCCCTACTTGTGCAGATTGTCTTTGACCAACGCGTCTATTTTATATGGGATGCTAGAATGCACTGCTTTATACTCTTATTCAGTAATGGCAGCTTAGTTGCCGTTCAGCAAAGAATGTGTTTTAGTTCAATATATTGATAAAACATAAAGGAATAATTTGACTTGCGTTTCACTTTTCTCGGGTCACTATTTCCGTACTTATTACTGTTAATAGAGGAGAACAACAAAAGCGCGTCTTTTCCTGACTATGATATGAATCACTCAATTCAATCAATCAAATATTGATAGGAATCCAAGACGATGGAACAAAATAGAGCTCTACTAAAAATTTTAGAAAGACGGTATATATTTGTTACTAAATGACTATGTACCGATCTAAATTAGGTCACACTTTACTATTCTTAAAGAAATGAAAGATTCATAACGAGGGAAGTTCCAGGTAAAAGAAGTTTACCGATTTTTTTCTAACAACTTTTTATACAGAATTTTAAACAATATGATTCAATTAGAGCCTTCAGTTAAATGAATATTATACAAATGCAGGCTATACAAATAAAAATACGTAATAAACCGGCCACAAGCCTGTAGATGTTTTATGTACACGTTAATGCTCGATTAAACTTTTTATTCTGTATTAGTAGAATTGCTTTCCCTTTATACTGTAATTTTACATTTTTTGTATGTCTATTACCAGCACACTTAATAATTCCATTTAGGCTGTTTTAGGTACCAGTTTATCTACAGACCTCGTACCTATAGCTAAGTGAGGCAGCTAATAGTATTTTGTGTTATATGTTTTGATAAAATATGTAGAGAACTTTAATCAGAAAATATGCCATACATACTAAACTAGCTAATGAAAAAACGGGGTAACAAATATTAACAACAATGAATCTATAGACAAACAAATTACCGACGTTTTAAACACTAATAAATCTCGTATTTGGGAATGCATTTTACATATAAATGCAACTTATGAGTTAAGTGTATTAAACATTGTGCCATTTTGAAATGCCTATACCTTTTAAGGCATTTGGTTTTCTCGACCTATACATGGCGAAGCAAAAATATATTAATAGTAATGGATATTGCGGATATTAAAAAAAAATGCAAAACTGTGGATTTCAACTTTTTTGTCAAGAGCGTAAGAGGTTAACTCTAAACTAGATCAATTTGCTGGCAGTACCCCCTCTTTTAAATAAAAAAAAATATGAAAAACTTTAAAATGTTTAATTTAGTCATTCAAATAAATTTACTATAAAGAGAATGAATCTTTCAAAAAATGGTGGTGCTAAAAATGTTATCGCTATAGTTTCTGTTGAATTTTGCGTTTTATAAAATACATTTTTCAGTTAAAAATTGGTTTTTAAAAAGTAAGTGTACGTCTGTTGGAATAAAAAACGACTATGGGTTGATATCTTGGTTTAAGAGGGGTATTATCAACAATTTAAAATCCACGAAAGCCAGTCTCTCCGGTTCCTAACAAAAAGTTTTAACCAAAGTATTTTTCCAAGTTTTGCCACACTTTCTTAATACTCCTGTATACGCAATATCCAATATTATTAATTTTCCTATTGCTTCACCCTGTATAACTCGACGAAAATTTCTATCCATCAGTGCCTCATAATATCTAAAAAAACACCGAATACCTAAAAAGTTATATGCATAAGCAGGGCCGGTCCTGGGGGGTCCAGCGCCTGCGTTCAGGATATTTTTTCCGCCCCTAACAGTATGTATTCAACACAATATGTATTTTATTCGTATAAAATAAAAAGGGGTTGTGCGAATAATGAAAACTCCTATTTAAAAAATATAATTCAATATCAAATGTTACATGCATAAAAATTAAAAGCAACATTACAAAAAAACCACAGAAAAGCTGTCAAAACGCAAGACTGACTTTTAGAGAAGCAAACTCGCTGATCATTTTCTTGTGATTGGTGGCTTCACAAATTTGATTTGAAATCGATATTATGGCTAAATCCACAACCGTTCTTGGCTCATGGATGTTCTTAGATAATTTTTTATAATTTTTAGCTTCGATAAACTTCTTTCTCCTGAAGCTACTGATATAGGCAAGGTTAGAAATATCCTAAATAGGTATGGAAAAAAACACGTTGGTTATTCTTTGTAATGATATTCAAAATGTCTAGAGGTGAGTAAGCAGCTGTATTAGAATTGGGATTTACAAATTTTGTAATATGGAATTTCGTTATATGAATCAATTCCTTCAATATTTTTGCATTTATTATCATCATTTCGCAAAGCTGTATCCAATTCCATGTATGATTGCCTTATTACTTCTGAGTCTAAGTTATGAAAGTTGCATAAAAATTCAAATGAATTGTAACATTTATTTATACCCTCAAATCGTCTTTGCAAAGATTGAATGGTTGTGTCCAGGATTTGGAAATAGAAATTTATTTTAAATTGTTGCTTAGGACTCAAAACAGTTTCATCAGTGCTCACATCTTGCTAACTATATTGATTTTTAATAAGAAACCATGCCAAATTAAAATAGAACAAATTAATTTAAAAGTTGTCATTTTTTTTTATAATGACTGTGCGGGTGCTTAGTAGTTATATCTCTTGTGTCATCATTTATCAGATAATCTAAACTTTTACAAATATCAGCTAACTGCCGTCTTAAAGGACGAATATCTTTAATTCTGCTTTCTCACATTGCTTCGCTTACTGATTTTAACGTTAAATTTGGTAAATTTTGTTTTAAAATATTGCACCTGTAGGGTGAGGCGGAAAAGAAATTGAACAACTCTTGAATGATTGAAAAAAAAACCAACATTATCATATGTAACTTTGCCTGCGTTATTGACAGTTAAATGCAAGGTGTAGGCTGAACAAGGTACAAATAATGCTCTACAGTTAAAATTTCGTATTTCAGCTTGAAGGCCTATATGTTTACTAGACATAGTTGCACAAAAATACTCCATGGACAATCGTTATACGCATCGCGGGAGTTTTCCCGTGTAACGACTTTGGTGCCCCTAACTTTTGCCGCCTGCGTGCGCTGCATTCGCTGCAAACTCGCCAGGACCGGTCCTGTGCATATGAAAAAAAGGCACAATGTTTAATATCCTGAACATATAAAGAGTAGTTTATATGGCTGCGTATAATACACTTCATTGTAATTTACCTTGATATTTCCATACACTTAACACCACTTCACAGTTAAAAGCCTCTTTCGAGACAAGTAACTCGATATTTACGTACTCTTTACTTATTAGCTTCGCTAAAGTTTGCTCATCTTTAGAATGAATTGTATCCCGTTACATGAAAAACGTACCATTTTAGTCCCAACAGCATCGGTGTGAATAGACAAAGTTGACAATACATCGTTCCTTTCCGAAACTTTTTTCTCGAACTATTTCAATTTATCCTTACACGCCCCAGTAGTTTTAGAAAAGGGATTTTGGATATATGTAGACAATTGTAACTAATGTGAAGTAGTTGTAAATCAGTATCTGACAAATAGTTGAAGAAAACTAAAATAAAACCACTTATATCAAAATGCTCATATTTTATTTGCTTTGAAATATATTTTTGTAAATATTCGATAATCAGTATAAAGAAATTATCAAAATGGATATAAAAACCGCATTGAAATAAACAAATAATTAATATTAAGTTGCACGCCATTTTGCCTGTCATTTTGAAATCGCACCACAATTTTTCAAGTTTATCTCTATATATCACATAATTCTTGAACAAATTTGAAATCGATCTAATAAGTAATTTTTTCAGATTTTTAAATAATTTATTAGGTCGCCATTTTTTGATTCATACCAAAATATTACCAGTTAATTCCTATGTATTTTTGTACAAAGTTTGAGGTGAATTGGATAAATGGTTTTTTTCCAATCATTTTTAACAATTCATTAGGCTGCCATTTTGTTTCACCATATTCGATTTTTATCAAAATGTTACCAGGTTATCCCCATGTGACCCCTAATTTTTGACCAAAATTAGAAGTCAATCGGTTAAGTAGATAAGTTTTAGCTATGCCGCGAACAGACAGACAGACCGACGGAATCCAGAAAACATGTTTTTCGACATCTAAGTATCTAGAAAACGTAATTTATAATAAACGATTTTTTCACGATTATACTCTTCCCTTGTACGAGGTAAAAAATCTATTTTTTTTTACGTTTAAAATACGGGAAGCATTCTAAACGTATACTTCTCAGGCAAGTAAAATACAAAATTAAATAGTCAACCAGAGTTTTATTTAATATTTTTAAAGAAACATGTTATAAGATGTCACTCTTTTATATATTTGACCATTCTATTTTATTTGTTTAGTTAGATCTAAAAAAATATGTGTTTCAATCTTCATTTTTACGACAATAACTTTTCTCGAAAATCCAATTTGTCACGTTACGTTGCGAAAAAGCCAAAATTTTGTACGCACCTGACCTTGCTATAAAGAAATAGATTCCTGCAGCATAAAATTGTATACGTTTTTAATAAAAAATAATATGATCCACGATTATTCCAGCGACCCGCGGGATTTCGAGAATAGGTAATGTAAAAAATATAACATAACATTGATAATAGAAAACACTTCAAATCTATCGCAAGATTAAGATTTATTTTACCAGATACAGGCAACTAGACTTACCTAAACCAATCATCATCGACTTGATTTTGCCTAGTTTTAGCCCGTGTTACGTTATCGACAGAAAAAATCATCATTTAATTACAGGGAGCGGCCAATAAAATTCGCTATATTATGATAATACAATGAACTCGACACCAACTACGACAATTCAACTTATTCAATTTTATGTTAGTAGCATATAACTGTATTGTATGAATTTAAAAAATCGGTAAATCGGTTTACCCGGAACTTCCCTCGTTATAAATTAATACTTTATTGGGAGGAGTGAAGTGTGATCCAAGTTAGTTCAGTACATCCATCATGTTGGATTCTTATCAATATGTTTACCATTTCCTTTCTACCTATGCCACATTTAACTTTAGGGCATAATTTAAAATAAATTCAATAAGTATCCCACATTCACATTTAATTTTTCTGCAAAATTTATAATCAATTGAACATGCGTTGATTTTTAAACGTTTTATTTGGCCGTAATTTTGTTTCACCATGTTAAATTGAAACCCATATTATCAGTCTTTACCTACTACATTGGTCCGCATATATCCCAGATATTAAGTTTCTGAATGGTTTTCATTAACGATCCTCTTGTTGTTGTGTTAGAGTGGTGTATTATTTGGTTAGGATGCAGTAAAAAAACAAAGGCTATTTTTTAAATTGCCGAGGTTTACGCAATTTACTGTTGCATCCTCAGGACTTAGATTTTATATCCTACATGAAACCCATATTAGTCTTTACCTACTCCGTTGGTCGGCAGATATTTCCTAATCTCAAATAATACTCTAACATAAAAACAAGAGCATCTTTAACAAAAACCATTTAGAAACCTAATATCTTGGAAATATATATTATTTATATAATATTATATAAATAACAATAATAAACAAAATTATTACTGTAAATAATATTGTCGTTTCCAAGACATGCAATAAAATGCTCTTGAAAATGCTTCAAACAAGAAGCGAAACGTCGAGCTAGTTGCAGAAAAGAAAGTTTCATTAATTAAACCTATACCCAAGAAAAATAAAAACTTTTAGTATAAAGTATGGTTTAATAATAGTGTAAATAAATATATATATATATATATATATATATATATATATATATATATATATATATCAAGTACTTTCTTGGGATTAGGTTCGTGGATTGAAACAAAAAACTTTAATTGACGTTTGGCCTGTCCATTTCAAGCTTTTTCAAAATATTTATTTGTGCACATCTAAAAATTAAATACAGAAAGTGTATATACGCAAGTTAAAAAATAAAAACAATTAGGTATAACGGCACGCATTAAAATTATTAAAACATTTAGTTAAAATAGTACCGTACATACCTTGAGGAAGATGTTATTTTGACTTGCCTCGCGGTGTGGAGGTAAGTGATACACTGGTTAAGGAATTCTATTGTTTTTTTTTTATACATATCATTTAATTTTTTTGATTATATTTACATTGTAGACACTATTGGTGGATACGGGTTTTTTTAAAAGTATTTGTGAGTCTGACAGTATACAGTATGTATTTATGATGGATGGAAATAGTTTATAATAATTGAATTAAATTAGACTGTGATATATTTGGCTGAGATTGTCAATGTCTTTCCGATCGTTTACTGTATTTCTTTCTTTTTTTATCTCGACCATTTCTTTGAATGTGAGTTTATAGAAATGTTGTTCTTTTGATAAGACCGTTGTACCCGAAAAATCAAATTCATGTTCCATATCTCTTTCGTGTTTATGCAGTGCTGTGGAAGCATTTTTTGTATATTTATGCCCATTTAGTCTATTTGATAGGTATTGTGTGGTCATGCCTATATATTTTTTGGGGCCGTTTAGGCAGGGAATGCTGTAAACTACGTTTGATTGTTTTTTAATTCGTGTCTGACTTTTTAGTGGTGTATATAAAGATTTAAGGGTATTGTTAGATTTGTGGCATACGGTTATATCGTGTCTACCGAGAATGTGTTTAATCTTTTCAGAAAGGCCTTTAGTGTATGGCAAAGATATGTATTTAGTGGTTTTATTGTTGTCACGATTATTTACAATATGTTTTGTGCCATTGTATAATTTATGGGTTCTTCGCTTTATAATTCGTTCGATGGTTTTTAATGGGAAATTATTTTTTAAGAGAGTGTTTTTAACTTTATTTAGAATGTCAACTCGGTATATAGGTGATGTTAGTGTTAGTGCACGATCAACTAATCTTATCATCACGGAGTATTTTTGACATTTTGGGTGACTGGAATTATAATTAAGGTAGCGGGAGGACCAGGTTTTTTTGGTGTACCACTTAGTTTTAATGCCATTTCTTTTGTGGTCTCTTATTAATGTTAAATCCAAAAAGTTTATAGCGCCATCATTTTCTATTTCTGAAGTAAACTGCAATTTTGGATGAAAATTGTTAAAGAGGGAGATAAGTTCCGTTGTTTTATTTTTTGGTATTGTTAATAAACAATCATCCACGTACCTTTTAAAAAATAATATTGGTACATTGGCTTTTTGTAACACTGTTTCTTCTAGATATTCCATTACTATTTGGGCTGCGGTGGAAGAGATGGGTGAACCCATCGCACATCCGTCAAGTTGTTGGTAGTAATTATCTTTGTATTGGAAATAGTTGTTTGAAAGAATGAGGTCTATCCCTTCTATGAATTCTGTGCAAGTGAGTGTTGTGTGATTCTTTATCTGATTCCATTTTTCTTTAATGATTTGTTTTAAAAGTTTAGTCGGAATGTTTGTATATAAGGATATTACGTCTAGAGAGATGAGTTGGAAATTATTTGGTATTTTAAGGGTGTCTATAAACTTTTTAAATTCAAACGAATCTATAATGTAATAATCATTTCTGCCGGTAATTTTAGATAAGCAATTTGATAAAAAGCTTGAAAGTTTGTAGAATGGCAACTGAATATAGGAAACAATAAGTCTCAGGAATACCGGGTAAACAAGAGGATCGTTAACGAAAACCATTTAGAAACTTAATATCTGGGAAATATCTGCGGACAAACGGAATATCTAAAGACTGATAATATAGGTTTCATGCTGGATATAGAATCTACATTATTGTCCGCAACAATAAAGTTGCGAAACGTCGACTATTTAAAAATAGTCTTTTGGTTTTTTTTACTGGATCCGAACCCCAAATAATACACACTACTCAAACACAACAACAAAAGGATTGTTAACGAAAACCATTTAGAAACCTAATATCTGGGTAATATATGCGGAGCAACGGAGTAAAACTACTGATAATATGGGTTTCACGCAGGATATAAGATCTATATGTGTCCTGAGGATGTAACAAGTATGTTGCGAAACGTCGACAATTTAAAAAAATATTTTTTTTTACTGGAACTTAACACCAAATAATACACCACTCTAACAAACGTTTTTAGCCATTGTTCCGCCATATTCGATTTTTACCAAAATATTATCAAGCCATCCCTATGTCGCGAACTGACACAGAGACCGACAGACGGAATTGATAAAACATGTTTTTTGGCATCTAGGGACGCTAAAACATGAAGTTATGTAAATCCTGAGAGGGTGATTTTCTTCACGATTACAAACATTTTATTTGACCGCAATCTTGAATTAGTAACACAGTTATACTATGACATTTCACTTCGCAGCCATTTTGTTTCGCCATTTTGGATTTATACCAAAATAATACCAGGTTATACCCATATAACCCTTAATTTTGGATAAACATTTGAAGTCAATCGGGTAAGTAGTTTTAAGCTAGGGACGCTAACATGTAAAGAAGTTTAAAACCTGAGAGGCTGTTTTTTTCACGATTACATACTTTTTGTTTGGCTGCCATTTTGTTCGACCACCTCGAACTAGTATCAAGATTTTACTAGTTGATCCCTATACCACAATTAATTATGACACGATTTGAAATCAAACCATTAAGCAGTTTTTCAGGCTGCATTTTTAAATATTTTATTAAGCCCCCATTTTGTTCCGCCATGTTGGATTCGTACCAAAATATTATTAGTTGATTCCAACATAATACTTGATGTTTTTTGCAAAATTTGAGATAAATTGGATAGTTTTTAAATAATATTTTTATTTTAATTTCACTAGGCCGTTATTTTGTTTTGCTGTACTGGATTTTTACTTGTTGCCAGGTCATCCCCATATGAACCTTAACTTTTGACCAAAATTTGAAGTAAATCGGGTAAGTTGTCTCTAAGCTATGCCGCGAACTGATAGACACACAGACAGAGAGACCGACAGACGGACCGACGGAATTGATAAAACATATTTTTTTGGCATCTAGCGACGCTAAAACGTAAAGGTGTGTAAAGCCTAGAGGGTGATTTTTTCACGTATTACAAACATTTTATTTGGCCGTCATTTTGTTCGGCCATCTTGAATTAGTACCACTATTTTACTATTTGATCGCAATACCACAACTATTTATGGCACACAATTTGAAATCAAACCATTAAGCAGTTTTTTCAGGCTGAATTTTTAACTATTTTATTATGACTCCACTTTATTACGCCATCTTGGATTCGTACTAAAATTTTACCACTTGATTTCAACATAATACTTGATGTTTTTGCAAAATATGAAATAAATTGGATGAGTAGTTTTTTAATAATATTTTTTTTAACATTTCACTAGGCCGCCATTTTGTTTCGTAATATTGGATTTTTACCAAACTGTTAGCAGGTCACCCCTATATGACCCTTCATTTTTGACCACAATTTGAAGTAAATCGGAGCAGTAGTTTTTTAGCTACCCCGCGAACAGACAGACAGACAGATAGATAGATAGATAGATAGATAGATAGATAGATAGGGATCCTGAAACGAGAAGATCTGAAAAAATTTCGAAGAGTGATTTTTTTACGATTACAATACTTCCCTTTTACGAGGGAAGTAAAAAGTTGATTAAATTGCCATAATTGGTGTTGAGCTCATAGTGATCGTGGGTCAGTGCTTAGTGCGTTTGCCTATAACACATCCAGTCGATTATGGTTCACTGAAGATGATACCCTGTTGAGTATTAAACCCGTTTCGAATTGTGTCATTGGTGCCAAATATAAAAAAATACCATTTGCGTGGACAGTCTCAAGACACAGTTGATAATTCTATTAATGCTCAGTTCCCTATAGTTTTTATTTTGATTTTAATTTTCCAGATATAAAACCGTCCATAAAACTGTTGCATGATATGATTGTGTATATTATTAATACTATCTATATTTATTCAGTAATTATTATGTTTGTTTGACAAATAACTTTTACGGAAAAACAGTGAAAAACTCTTAATAGTTATCAGAATTTCAATATCTACATTAAACCCGAATAACGATTATTATAGTAGTAACTTCTTAAACTATAATTGACGGAAATTAAACCGGCTATTTGCGTAACTATCCTCAACATTTAATAAACTTCGAAGAACTTGTACCAGTTAAACTCACATCAGTACATCACATAATATGGAGTAGTTTTACCTGGCGCTTTAAACATTCTCACCACTCACATAAACAAACAAAAGAAAACGTATTTCAAAAGGAAACCACGAATTACATTACCCTTTCAACTGAAATTCTATGAAGTGGCTCGGAATCACAGGCACAGTGTTTTAAAATTATTATTATAGGTTGCTGATATGGGCTTCCATAGGGGGTGGCAAGATTGAAGCATGGCATCCCTGGTTTTTAGAGTGCGTATTATATTATTCACTAATAAATGCAGAATTCCATTTTTCCAAAAAGTATTTTTATGGAACGAGTTTTCGGGTTTTTTTTCACTAAAACCAATTTTACGAGTTTTGATTTAATTTTCTCCAAAATTCTTAATGCTTTTAGATACCCCACCTAAAGCTAACAGATTTTATATTTGAAAAGGCAGTGTTACATTATTTATGGATTTTTTTTAAAACAATGTTAAAGCTATCCTTAAAAATAATTTAATATTCTCAGAAGTTTTTGCTTTTTTTTTAAACATGACTATACTAATACCGAGAATAATACAAAATGTTGATAAAAATTTGTAAATTTTAATTGTCATTAGTGTCCATGTCGTTTGGAGGTAATAAAGTAAACAAATTTTCGAATCATAGTAAGTACATTTTTATAAAAAATGAATTTTATATTGGTATTTAATTTCAGGATAATTTATTTTAAACCATGGCATAACAACCAGAATTTGATAAAATTTAATTTTAACATTTTGCTGATATATAATATCAAGGCGTTTGTTAGCAGAACCACCGAACATTAACAAGACAAGAAGGGGGACAGTCCGTCGGAACTTTTATGTTGTGGTTACAAAAACGGGCCGACGAATTCGAGAAATGCATACAGCTGTGCAGGTGCCTATGCTTTTACGAGGTTGATGCAAACCGTTAGCCATTAAAAAGAATAAACGTTCACTTACCGGGGTGATTTAAAAAGGAGTTTAAAAATATCTATCCATAATTTTTATTGTAACCTATTTTGCTATATATGTATTAAAAGAAAAACGGAGAAAACGTCACGTTGTTTAATTAATAAATCCTAATATAATTATAAAAAGTACTGTTTGTAAAAATTAAGTAAAAAAGGAAATTTTTAAATAATTTTTAAAAATTTTAATTCAAGATGGCGGAACAAAATGGCGGCTTAATAAAATATTAAAAAGTTTAGCCTAAAAAACTAATTGTGGTATAGAGATAAACTGGTAAACCTATCGTACTAATTCAAGATAGCGGAACAAAACGGCGGCCAAATAAAACATTTGTAATCGTAAAAAAAATCACCTCAGGTTTTACATCACCAGATGCCAAAAAATATGTTTCATCAATTCCGTCGGTCCGTCAGTCAATTGGTCTGTCGGTCTGTCAGTTCGCGACATAGCTTAAAAGCTACTCATCAGATTAACTTCCAATTTAGGCAAAAATATACCGAAACAAGATGGATGACTAGTGAAACGTTAAAAAAACTATTACTAAAAAACTAATTATCCAATTTCTTCAAATTTGGCACAAAAATCAAGTGTTACGAATAAACTACTAACATTTTGGTATGAATAAAAGACAGTAAAACAAAATGGTAGCCTAATAAAATATTTAAAAATCGGCCTGAAAAAACTACTTATTAGATTAGTGTCAAAATTTGTGCAAGCAATAAATGTGATGTACAGATAAACTGGTAAAGTTGTAGCATGAATTCAAGATTGTGCAACAAAATAACGGCCAATAATTTTATTAAAATTCAATTGACATTAAATATTATAGAAAAATTAAATGTGATATAGGGATAAACCTTGGTATAAACTGGCAGAATTCAACATGACGTAAGAAAATGCCGGTGTTTGTCAATGTAAAAAGTACCTACTGAATGTATTTATAATTATGCCCAAAAATCAAGTGTGGCATAGGTAGAATCTAGTAAAATATTGATAGGAATCCAATATGATGAAAAAAAATGGCACCAAATAAAAATGTTTAAAAGATAGTAATGACTATTATACTGAACTAAATTGGGCCACTCTTCACTATTCCTAATAAAAGAAAAATAAAGGAGGCGATTTTTTAATAGATAGCCAGTAATGCAAACACTACAGCATTGCCGTCCGTACTTGAAAGATTTATATAGTCGCATCCAAACACTTTTAAAGAACTATTTTTGTCATTGTACATAGATATTTTATATTCAGCGCTTATATCAAGAGTTACATTAACCAAAACTTTATTAATATCTTGGATACATTTTGCACCTTCAACCTCATTAAGATATTTTTGAGTAAATAGTTTCTTGAATGTCTTACACAATTGTATTGGGGTTGGATTTCTCGAATATCCGCCACAATTTCTTATCAGAACAAAAAAAATTCGAGGCAATCCTGATTAAGGTTTCTTGTTAAAAGAAATGAATACTTTTTGCGTTTTAAAGTTTCCGATAAAGATAGAACGGAGTTAATGGTAATTTGCCAGTCATGTATCAAACACAAAACACTAAGTAAATTGGTAAATGCGTATTTAAATTTTTAAAAAATAAAAAGTTAGTTTCACGCCGTGCGCTGGCAAATATAAAGACAATTGGTATATTTTAATGTTTAGTGGTATATTTCAATACTTTATACGACGGACAACCGGTTATGTATCTCGCCCGGCAGCCACTTCGAGGGCTCGAAAAAGCATAGCATCCGATATTCCAGTGAGATAGGCATATCAAGGGGAGGAGCGTCGAGTGGTCCTTCTTGTCTTGTTAATGTTGGGTGGCATAACTGAGCAAATTTTCCTTCATGTAAGGTTATCAGATTTCTTTCGGCAAAAAAGACTGATACAGGTCTGAAAAAACGGTCATGTCGTTTGTATTAGTCATGTCCTTAGTCATCCTTTATATCTGATATAAAAAGAAACGATAATTATATGATTTTTTTTTATGTAATTTCTCACAATTCGCCCAGTCAGATGCTGTCCAGTAAAAACAGGACGTCTGGTAACCCTATATCACTGTCACATTACTTGAAATTTTAAGTTTAAAATAAAATTCATAATAAATGGCTATCAAGGTAAATTAATCCAAAGCGCATAAATTTATAAAAAGGATTATATAAGTTTTTGATTAAAACATATTCTAGTCACATAACCTTCTAGCCCAAGCTCAAATTTTCCAAACAAACAGCAGATTTTTAGCAATAAGTTTTTTCATAATTAATATTCTACATGAGTTTTAAAAACAAAAAACAAAATTACTTTTGCCAGTGTATTAAAATAGCATCTGAAAGGTATTTTACTCGTAATAACATAAAATGGCCCAAACCAATTGCGAGAAAAAGTCCCAATATTTTCCTGAACATAATAATATTCAGTAATTATAGTATAGATAGTATTAATAATATACGCATATTATACAACAGTCTTAAGGGTGGTTTTATATTTGAAAAATTTAAATCAAAATAAAAAATTATTGAAACACGAAAGTATCAACATAAACTATATTAAATACTGCAAAGCGTAAATTGCTGTAAATATAAAAAATATCGGCCGACACCGACAGCCAACAATGCTAACAATAGACTGCCTTCTCCAAAGGATTGTCCTTTCTTCGACCTTTGCTTACGTAACTTCGTCAACAACGTCACCGTACGAATCATACCTCTTCGAATTATTAGTATCTTGGAATTACGTTAAAATAGGGAACTGAGCATTACTAGAATTATCAACTTTGTTCTGAGAATGTCCACGCAAATGATATTTTTTTATATTTCACCCAACAACTTGCACAATTCGAAAGTGGTTTAATACTCAACAGGGTATCATCTTCAGTGAGCCATAATCGATTGGATGTGTTATGTATTATTCTAGGCAAACGCTCTAAGCACTGAGCCACGATCACCATGAGCTCAATACCAACTATGGCAATTTAATCAACTTATTAATTTCATGTTAGTAGAATATTACGGCAATGCAGCCTTGGGCGAGTAGGGTGTTAATGGCGAGAGGAACTCATTCATGATTATTAGTCATTAACATCCATGGATCTATTATCCCATCGCATTAATTTTCCTGAAATGCAGATTAAATGATTTTGGGAAATTTATAATAATAAAATATCGACAATCAAAAACAACAATAATTTAGAAACTAGTCTGGTTTCATATAATTTACACATATATATATATATATATATATATATATATATATATATATATATATATATATATATATATATATATATATATATATATATATATATATATATATGTTATATGCAATATTATACAATACATTGACCTGATTGCCGGTCACACGAGGTGACATTACGCAATAGTGACGAGACCTGATATTTCGCAGGATGTAACATCAGCAGGAAACACTCTACGTGACTTTACCGTGGGAACAATGCTGATGCTTGCAAATATAATAATATAAATACTCTTGTAAATATAATTTTAAGTCAGTAATAGAAATAGCTAGTTATGCTGTCAGTTCGATACTTGAATTTTAATTTAATTGTTTTAATTTTGTAATTAAGTAAAGTTTGTGTTTTATAAATAAAATCATTTTTTAAAAAGTGAATTTTGAAGTTGTTGTGATAACAATTGGCGCAGTCGTGGTAGGATTCGTCAACGTCAACAGAACAGGAGAACTCCAACTGTGACGGCGGATTCATCCCTTAACGAAAAAAGAACCAACCAACCAAGTGAAGAGTCCTCACTCAACGACAGGAACGGAAGGAACACCAAGTGAAGCCCCTGGTTGCCCAAAGTCGAGAACAAGACAATTCATGCATCTTGGAGTGTTTTCGTAAGTAACGAACCATCTCTTTTATTTTTAAAATTGAATAGAATTTCTGTTCGAAAATCTGATATTTCCCTGTTAGTTAGTGTTTATTTCTTTTATATTAAATAGAATTTTAAGAAAAATCCCTGATACACGCTCTCAAACTAGTAGCGCAGCTACTGCCACTGTGGCACAAGATTCAAAAAATTCTGTTACAGAAGCTATCGAGCCCTATAAATTATCTGAGATATTTTCCATTATCCCGGAGTTTGAGGGAGATCAAATCTCGTTAGGAACATTTTTAAATGCTTGTAACTGTGTAAATGATATGGCAGTCGCAGACCAAAAAAAATTATTAGTGATTTTCGTAAAAAATAAACTACGAGGTAGAGCGGCTCAACTTATAAACTCGAGAAACCCTTCTACTTATGCCGACATTAAACAATTACTCACCTTACATTTTGGCGATACAAGGGACCTCTCCTCACTCATTCAAGACCTGCAACGTCTTAAACAATTATCTAACGAATCTCCCCTAACATTTTTCAATCGTTTGCAAGTACTCCATGCAAAAATGCTTGCAAACATTCAAAAAACTCCTGGTCTAAGTCCTGAACAAAAAAATGCACAGTGTTCCCTTATTGACACAATGGCCCTTAATACCATTCTCACAGGATTAGAGCCACGCCTTGGCCAGATTATCAGGGCTGGAAACCTTTCAAATCTTATCGAAGCCCAAATAAGAATTAGACGAGAAATACAATTATCGTATTTCGAAACACAGAAAAACCCTAAACCAGCACCCATCTCAATTAGACCTAACCTTTCGCTCAGGAAAACCCCTTCTCAACCCCAAAAGTGTTTCAGTTGCGGACGTTTGGGACATATGGCTAATGAATGCCGCGCCCAACAAAATCAAAGCTATTCTAATTTTGGTACAAATTTTCAAAATAGACCTAATTTCCAAAATAATACTAATTTCCAAAGACCAGGTTCTTTCCAAAATCAACCCTTTAACCAATCCAGACCATTTGCTACTTCCCAACAAAATCAGTTATCCCAATTTCGCTCCTCAGGAATGCAAAGGAACCCTAATTTTCAGTCCAATCAACATAGAACCCTTCATATGAACTATAACTCTCAATTCCATGAATATGACCCCGACCAATATGTAAATGATTCATATGATAACCACTACTGTGATTATAGCCCAGAACAGCCCGAATACCGCGCATATAGTGCAGACAATCAAGGATTTTATGAAAATTTCGAACCAATCCCTGATAACGAAAATTATCAAAATTTTCTGGGACTCCCGAACCAAAACCACCCCCCGAACAATACCAACCAATCTGTAGACCCATTACAAGAAGTCCAGGATCAGATCCAGACTCTCAATCTAGACGACATGAACCCCAATTTGAATTTTACAGAACAGAGCTTTCTCTAGATCCCCTACTCGCAGTAAATTCAAAAAATCTGTACTTCATTAACGACGCATCAAACAAATATAAACTCCTAATTGACACTGGAGCGGAACATTTTCAAAGAAAAAACCGCCGAAAATTTTCCTCAAAGATCACCCGAAAATATAACCATTCAGGGAATCACAAATCAAAAACTTCAAATAACCGAATCCACTCTTATACCATTTAATGCAGGCGACCCCCATAAGGTTTTTATTTATAATTTGGATATAGAATTTGACGGAATACTTGGATTAGACTTTTTAGAACACTATAACTGTATAATTGACTTAAAATCTAAACAACTTGTAACTAATTTCAAAACAATACCTTTACACAAAGCGGGAAACAAACTTGAGAACTCTCGAAACAAAATTTCGATAGAAAGACGTACAGAAAAAATTTTCAGGTTAAAATGCGACCTTACTGATACAGATGCCATACTATACGCACAAGAAAAAGAAAAAGTTAGACTGCCTTATGCCCTCGTTAAAATAGACAAAAATGGTGAATTTTTAACATCAGTCATAAATTCCAATGTCATCCCAAAAGTCATCGACTTCTCTGACCTCCAAATAGAACCTTTACAAGTCCTTGAACCAATCTTTAATTTTAATACTAGCGAACATTGTAATACGGAACCTATTGATAGAATTCAATTTATAAGAACCCAATTAAGAACCGAACATCTAAACGAAGAGGAACGAGAAGAAATCACTCAGCTTTGCCTTGAATACGCCGACATATTTTACGTCGAAGGTGATAAATTAACCTTCACTAACGAAATCAAGCATACCATCGAAACGAATAATGCTAGGCCCATTTACACGAAATCCTATAGATACTCACAGGTACACAAAGAAGAAGTCAAAAAACAAATTGGAAACATGTTAGATCAAGGTATAATACGCCCATCGGTGTCCCCTTGGTCATCTCCCGTTTGGGTCGTTCCCAAAAAACTTGACGCTTCTGGGAAACAGAAATGGCGTGTCGTTATCGCCTATAGAAAGCTTAATGAGCTCTCTGTAGATGATAAATACCCACTGCCTAACATTTCAGACCTTCTTGACCAACTTGGCAATGCCAGTACTTTACCACCCTCGACTTGGCGTCTGGATTTCATCAGATTGAGATTCACCCCGACGACATTCCCAAAACCGCTTTCTCAGTCGAGAATGGCCATTACGAATTCGTTCGTATGCCATTTGGGCTTAAGAATGCACCGTCCACCTTCCAGCGCGTCATGGACAATATCCTGTTGGGCATTCAAAATGAACGTTGTCTGGTTTATATGGATGATATAATCATCTACTCGCCTACCATTCTCACCCATATGGACCGACTAAAGGAAATATTCAAACGACTTCGCAAGGCTAATCTAAAAATTCAGCCAGACAAGTGTGAATTCCTGCGCAAGGAAGTTGCATAACTCGGGCACCTCGTCACCAAAGATGGCGTAAAGCCGAATCCAGCAAAAGTCGAATGTATTCGAAATTTTCCTCCACCCAAAAATCCCAAGGACATTAAATCTTTCCTGGGACTCGCAGGCTACTACCGACGTTTTATTCCTAACTTCGCTAAAATGTCAAAGCCTCTTACAAAACTTCTTCAGAAGGATGTCGAATTTCTTTTCGACACTGAATGCAAGACTTCCTTTGAAACCATAAAGCAAGCCCTTATGTCTGTCCCTATATTGATATACCCTGACTTCGAAGAACCCTTCATTCTAACAACCGACGCCAGCGCATTCGCTATCGGCGCAGTTCTCTCGCAAGGACCAGTAGGAAGAGACCTTCCAATAGCTTATGCCTCCCGAACCCTTTGCAATGCCGAATCTAAATATTCTACTATCGAACGAGAAGCGCTATCAATCGTTTGGGCTGTCAAGCACTTCCGGCCATATCTCTTTGGTAGGAAATTTACCTTGATAACAGACCACCGACCGCTAACATGGCTCTTTTCTATAAAAGATCCAGGGAGTAGGCTAGCAAGATGGCGCTTAACACTCGAAGGTTACAATTATAAGATCGAATACAAACCTGGTAAAATAAACAAGAATGCCGATACACTCTCAAGACTTAAGATAAACTATTTTGAGGAATGCGCAAAACTACAAACTAAGATAAACGTTTATGCCACCAATGACGAAGAAACCAAACCTGACGAAACAGCAGAAAATAATACTGAAGATGAGGATCAGGAAATACACGAAGATTACAACAGATTCGCGGAGTTGTACAAAAGCAGATCCCTCATAGACTATTCAAAAGTAGAGATTGCGAATACACAACTACTAGATAAATCGAACAAAGAAATAGTCACCTTCTTTTGGAAAGACAAATTGCAAGAAATGCATCACAAAATTATTGATGATATATTCGAAGAAAATTACGACTTTAAAGGCGCAAGAATCAACATAAAGAACAGTAAATCTGTAAGACATAGGAAATACTACATAATACCTCTACCTTTCGACCCCGAAATCGTGGCCCAACATCTCGTTTACGTCCTATTCAAAGCCAAAAACGATTTTAAAGAATCAAGTGTATATTGCGTGGAAAATAATGTAGAACGGCCCATTTTAGAAATGCTATCTTACATCTTAGCAGATAAAGATGTAAAATTCAAAATATGTCAAGATCTCATCCGAACGCCAGATGAAGAAGAACGACCACAAATACTAGACCATTACCATCGAGGAAAGTTAAACCTTCACAGAGGTATAAACGAAACCGTTAGGCGTATAAAAGTAAAATACAACTGGCCTAATTTAGTGAAAGACGTCGAGAAACTAATAAAGTGTTGCGAAACTTGCCAAAAGGTAAAATTTTGCCGAAAAAATCTTAATAGACCACTAGTTATAACAGAAACACCAAAGACGCCATTCGAAAGAGTAAATATAGACATTTTCGAATATCCCACAAGAAACCACGCTCTTACAATAAGAGACGAGTTAACGAAATTTACTCAAGCCTATCCGCTTTCAGACAAATCAGCGAAATCAGTCGTCAACACCCTTTTAGTGTTCTTTCAACACTACGGTACACCCCTTAGGATCCATTGCGACTATGGGCGTGAGTTCAATAACTCCCTTCTAAAAGACCTTTGTTACCTCTTCGATATAAAAATGTCCTTTTCAAGTGTTAGCCACCCACAATCTAATGGCTCAGTTGAAAGATTTCACGCGACACTCTCCGAAATGATTAGAGCCAATCTCGCCGAGAACCCAGACGAACATCCGTTTAACGTCCTCCCATATGCCGTCATCTGCTACAATAACACGCAAAACAAGACACACGGATTTACATCCTACGAACTGCTATTCGGGCATACATCTAGTAGACCACCCGAAACCCTGTACAACCAAAAAGAACTAATATCAAAATACGTACGAGACCTGAACAATAAAATGAACTATCTTTACAAACTTGCAAGACGAAAGACAGAAAACCAAAAAGAAAAAGCTAAAATAAGATTCGATCAGTCTGTTTCGAAAAGCCCATATGAATATAACATTGGAGATAAAGTATACGTAAAACAATCGCAAATAAGAACGAAAGCCGAAAACCTTTTCACCGGACCTTTCGAAATTACCGAAATTTTCCAAAATTCAGCCACTCTCCTAAATCTCCAAACAAATCAAACTTCTAAAATTAATTTCGATAGGCTAAAGCCGTATTCTGAATAGATCTTCTTCTTTTCAGATTCTCCTGGCTGATCGTAGCCACCCTTTCGCAATACTCCATCACACCCATTAATAATACTGTAGGAATATTCCTCCATGAAGAAGGAACCATTAAAATTTCTAACAATAAATGGACGCTTCTTGTCTACAAAGAACTTCAACCCATAAAAGACGCAATAGTCAAAAATGATAAAATCCTAGACAATCTTTTGAATACATTTATATCTGCAGAAACACCTCGAATGATCGCATTCAAAGGAGAAATCCAAACTCATGTTAGTCTTCTAGGCCAAATCTCCGATTCGGTAAACCTCAAATACAGAGAAACAATAGCCGATACCCAAAATTATGCCGAACACCGATCAAAACGCGGACTTCTTAATGGCTTAGGAACAGTTTGGAAAACGTTAACAGGCAATCTAGACGCCTCAGATGGCGAATACTATAACCAATGTATTGAGAAAATTACTCACGACGAACTACACATTGAGACCCTAATGAAAAATCAAATATCCGTAACTACATCGGTTATTAAGAGCTTTAACACCACTTTACAAAAACTACAAATAGACGAGGAGACATTTAACGACAACGTAGAAAATATTCAAAAAGCAATTCTAGACATCAGTGACACTGTTGCCTTCTACCAAGCTAAGGTAAATGTTTTAGATTTATGCGAATCACTAATGGAAAGTTACGCTTTCATAGAAAACTATCTTAATGACATCCTTAATGCTATAACATTTGCACGCCTTAAAATATTACAAAGTTCAATAGTAACACCACTAGATTTGATTAGCTCTCTAAGACAAATCTCTCAAGCTCTTCATAAAAATAATTTACCCCTACCGGTCTATTCCGATAGCATTGCTAAATACATAGATATCATCGAATTAGAAGCTTATCAATCCGAATCTAAAATAATATTTGCTCTTAAAATTCCGTTAGTAGAACCTGAAACTTACACTTTATACCATATTTATCCAATTCCTATATCAGATGATCGAACAGGGTTTCATCACATCATTTCTACTACGCAAAAATATGTCGCTAGAGATGATGATTCGATGCTATACGTTTCACTCCCAAGTTTGTACAATTGTAAATCTCTTGGGTTAAATCAGAAAATCTGTTCCAATGTACTTCCGCACCCAATAGACACTGATTCCATCTGCGAGGCTCAACTCTTAAACCAATTAAGCCACCAGCTACCGAGAACCTGCCAATCAAATCTGTTGCTTGCACGAGAATACAATGTTCAGGAAATCGACCAAAACCTTTGGTTAACATCTCCAACCCACTGCCAATCACCGTCCAGTGTGAAAGAAAAGAAGCTACCACCAAGGTCATTAATACTAACAGTCTTCTACAATTACGACCTGAATGCAACGCATTTGTAGGAAGTACCAGAGTGCATGCCCAACGCACCATCGACAACTATCAGAATGTGACTTACCGCAGCCATCCGATAGAAATCCCATACAAGTGCTGCGAACATCTTCCAGAAAAACCTCAAGTAGCTATCAAACCACTAAAGCTTAGCAAACTGGATATCGGAGAGTTGAACATAGCCCAACACAAACTCGACCAATATTCCGAGGAACTTGACAAGATTATCAACCAGCCATTTATCAGCAAACACCTGCCCTGGTTCACAGTAACTACGATAGTGTTTATCGCTCTCTTAGTCTCCACCTACGTCATGTGCAAATGTCGACGCAAGAAGCTGCCGATGATCACCATGAGCTCACCTAACGATGACTCGCCCCCAGCTCCGAAGCCTTTGAACCGGAGACACACGAGGTTAACCAGTATTCTTCCCAGGAGAAGACCCAGCCTGCACTTAAACCCATCTATGGAAGAAGAAATGGAACTCCAAAACGAAGCCTAAAAGTTGCCGCATCGCCCCAACTTTTTACTTAAAGGTGGAGTTGTTATATGCAATATTATACAATACATTAACCTGATTGCCGGTCACACGAGGTGACATTACGCAATAGTGACGAGACCTGATATTTCGCAGGATGCAACATCAGCAGGAAACACTCTACGTGACTTTACCGTGGGAACAATGCTGATGTTTGCAAATATAATAATATAAATACTCTTGTAAATATAATTTTAAGTCAGTAATAGAAATAGCTAGTTATGCTGTCAGTTCGAAACTTGAATTTTAATTTAATTGTTTTAATTTTGTAATTAAGTTAAGTTTGTGTTTTATAAATAAAATCATTTTTTAAAAAGTGAATTTTGAAGTTGTTGTGATAACACATATATATATATATATATATATATATATATATATATATATATATATATATATATATGCTATTTCTTCAAGTAAAATAGAAACATTAAATACCTTTAATTTTTTTTCAAACATTGGAAACTACCATCTTAAATAAAATGTATACGTAAATAGTTTATCAGATAAATTACTGCAAATGCTATTTTAATAAGTGAATCAGATTCTAAATTAAAAACGGAAAATTACCGGATATTAATATCATTAAAACATATATACTAAAAGAAAATAGGAAATAGCTTGCAGCCTCATTGAAATGTTCAATAAGCAGATCCATAACAAAAGGTATCTTCCAATCGACGTTTAAATTAGCAAAAATTAAACTCATCCTTAAGTCAGGGGATAAAAACGACACGTCCAACTTTTGATTTTATATATATATCTTATGTATTCGACAATAGCAAACATTTCTGAAAAAAATCCTTAAAAACCGGATAATAAAGTATTTAAGTTAATATACTATTATATATTAAGTTCTATATACTTTCGGATATGCAATACGGGTCTCGAAGTGGTATGTCCCAACAGAATACAGTGGCTTTTTTAACGCATAGAATAAATGAGGCCATGGATCAAAGGCAGCCATCTTTGTGCATCTTCGTAGACTTGCCTACTTTTGATACTGTTAGTCACCCTGAGCTACTTAGAATTTTGAGAATATATATGTTTCAGAGGAACACCATTTTAAGCTTCCTAAAAGCTGTTTTACCGAACTAAATATTAAGTATCTTTACTTTAAATATAAGGTAGGATCTACTAGTAGTATTAAATACCTCGGCATTATATTGGATAATCATCGGCGGTGGGACAAACATATAAAAGTCTAATATATATATATATATATATATATATATATATATATATATATATAGATGAGATATGTGAAAAACCATACAAGTTGGGTAAAAAAGTTTCATATAAAAGTTGTATAGTTCCTTACGATTAATGATTCAAAAATGTCTTGAAATATACAGGGTGTTTTAAAATCAAGTTACACGCCAAAACTTCAGAATCTCTAATGGAACACCCTGTATATTATTTCATTTTAAGAATCTACATGAAATTCTGATCATATTTTATTAAGCATACCCTATCCCTAAAGTCAACTGTTTTTGAGATACTTGGATTGGAGATTGGATAATTATAATCAAAAAATTGATTATAATTTTAACGGTTTATAACTACTAAATATAAAAATTTATAACGTTTTTATATACTTAGTCTGTTGAAAGAAAAGAAATTAAAACTAGATTCTTAAGAAACCGTCTCGTGCACTAAAATCAGCAACGCTACTTTGTATACTACGTATAACGCAAAATTTAAAACGCTGATGTCATGTTTGACATGAGTCATTTATTATTAAAATTACGTTCATTTGGTATACAAAATTTGGCACTGAATAACTCGTGGAAAATATAAGAAAAGAGTGTCTCACACTTATAATTTACAAACTTTATGTTGAGAAGATAACTCTAAATATACATACAAGAAATATATGCAGAATTTAATAAATACATAAAAAAGTTTGTACCAGTCATCAAAAGCACTTCATATATCTTAAACTGTCTCCTGTCTTTTTATACTCTGTAAATTTTGATTAATCATTCCAAATTCTTTTGACATTACTTTTGTTAAACACTTAAGTTTCATCTAAAAATAACGTCTATTTTGTTGTCCTTTTTGTTCGAATAAAACAAATAGTGTTTTAAACCTAATATCGGCTGTATCAATGAAAAAATATCCATCATTTTCCCTATTAAACTAGGATTAATTTCGTTTATCTATTTCTCTATCGATGGAACAGAACAGGGTAAAGTTAAGTACTAATAGTAGATAAATATTTCTGGTATTTAGAGGTCTCGTTTCAGTATAAAGTTTATAAACAGGTGTGATTTTTTAGACATATTCGAACTTCCGCAATTTTTAGGGTTTTTTCCAGTACGTATAGTGTTATTGTTTGAATTTGAAAATACTGACAATGTTAAACTGACAGTAAAGAAAAAAATCCGTACAGAACTAACTAATTCTACAAAAGGCCAACTATACTTTGAAAAGACCATCTACCAAATGGAAAACGAAAAACCCACTAAATGATTCCCAGCTTTGACATCTCTTGGTAGAGCTGGGACATATTGCGAGATCTCCGAGGATCAGTCCTATTTTTACTACGCTCGTAAAAGGGAAGTATTGTTATTGTAAAAGGGAAGTATTGTTATTGTAATAGGGAAAAAATCACCCTCCCAGATTTTTTTAGATCTTTACATTTCCGGGTCCCTAGATGCCGAAAAACATGTATTCTCAATTCCGTCGGTCTGTCTCTCGATCTGTCTGTTCGTGTCATAGCTTACTACTTACCCGATTGACTTTTGGTCAAAAATTAAGGGTCATATGGGGATGACAAGTAACATTTTGGTAAAAATCCAAAATTGCCAAACAATGGCGGCTAGTGAAGTGTTAAAAAAAATATTACTAAAAAACTACTTACCCAATTTATATCTTGTATTTGGTTAAACATCGGCCTCTTTTGCTGAACTAATGAGGTTTCTGAACTGAAAATATTATGTGATTTATGTGCAGCATGCTCTGATATGTTCTCAATATTTGTTCATTCGAAATGTAACGTCCGAAGAAACTACTCTGTAGTGAAATATGTCACCTTATTTTGAACAAATATAGTAAAGGTATTTGTAAAAAACAATAATTTCAATTTTTTACATTTTTTATATTATTAAGCTTTTCATTGTATTTTTTGTATTACAGTTAATATTGATTTTGCTGTATAAAGCTTTTAAAATATCAGATTACCCAAACGCCGATTTTAAAGTTTGTGTTCGGGTTTCTGAATATCTTTGAGGAATTTGGATTGTTCGTTTAACTCCAAACATTTTCTCAACTTTGTTTAATTCACTTCAACGTAGTGTATGGCATACTTCACAAAGGATACGGTAAAAGTTTGAAAAGTTTAAATTACTAATAGTTCGAGGGACAATAAGTTTGAAAGTCTAACTCAACTATAGAGATATGTTTTAATATAAGCGTTTCAATATAATGTCCGAGTAGGTCAAACATTTTTTGGGCAAGAGTAAAAAAATAAAATTGTTTGGAATAGAAGTTTCGAATGCAATATTTGTGAAGGATAAACTTTAAAAGATTGAAAATTAAAATGTAATATGCTGATACTGTTATAATGCAATATCTGATGGTAGCCGTTTGGGACAAAAAATATTACTAATAATAATATTATTATTCACATTAATATTAACAATAAAAATAATTATAAATTGAATGACTCACAGAGCATTTTTTTCAGGAATCCAAACAAACTCACTATACAAACCAGTGTGTCAAGCAGACATCAAAGGCACACTTTTACAACTTAGCAATATGCGATATAACCAAGAATATGAAGCACACTCTCCCAAGTGTTACAGATATGGAAGCTAAAGCGCCTTGATGGCACCCACTTGCACCATCTATATCTAGAAAGCGTTGACACAAAAACTTCAAAATTGTAAAGAAGTTTGCAAAGTAAGGCGAAGAACCACCAGAAACACATACTGAAAAATAGATAGGTAATCGGTAAATATAGACAATGTGGGATACCTAACGAAACTATCGAACAAATCACAGGTGGTTGCAGTAACTTAGGGGGCACATATTATTCCCAAAGACACGATAGTGTTGCTAAAATAGTTCATTAAGAATTAGTAAAGATCATGGAACTTATTAAAAAACAATTGCCCTACTAAAAATATGATAAACTTGCCTCAGTGCTAGAAAACTTACAATATAAAATATATTGGGACCGGGAAGTAACAACATATATTAGACTTAATGCTAATGGACTCGATATTATAGTCTATGCTAAGAAAACAAGATGCGGCTATTATTGATGGTTCAAATTCCACCAAGTCATAACCTACAGGCCACCTACAAATCGTGAATATTGGTTATTTATTATGATAATACGCGGTCTCAAAGCAAGGGAAAACTTTAATGGGCTTAGTACATCTCCTTAAAATATTCCGCGTTTGATATTGATAAACCCAGCATCAAGTTCACCGCTGCTTGTATTTAGTCTGAGCCTCATATTCCATTGTATCATTGCCATGGTTTGGAAGTATAGCAACGTGTGCTTCGATTCCATACATTTAAAGCACTTTGGCCAGCCATAAGTGCGGTAAGCTGTAGATTGCTTCCTAATAATTAATAGATAATAGGAAACTTTTGAATGTACCTGAATTACCGAGTCTATAATTAGTTGCCCCTTGCATCCTCTTGATCTTTCTCGGCGCTCTTTCTATTCCTAATTAGGCAGTTTATTGACTTCTAAGTGATGATTGATTTTGTTTGTTAGAATTGAGTTCTTTGGACATTGTAAGGAGACATCTGACAGGATGGTAATTTAGCAGGATTTCCAAGACAATCACTAGTTTTTGGCAATAGTTAATTAAGTAACTGCACTCACCATAAATGCTGGGATTGGTTCTGGATAGACCAGAAGGTCATCACATTCAGCCAATTATGTGTGTACTGATTTTAACTGCATTTATCAATAATTCGAAATGTTATCTAATCCTGGGGATAGTTTTAGCTGCAGGTTTAGGTACTTGTTCTTGTGTTACTTCCCAGTCAAGCATTGGGCGGATATTGGCATAGCTTTTCTTTTTCACTGTGACCCAGCTTGCTGTCCTGTGATGTTGGGTTGCTACAAAAATTTTCCAGAAAGTTCTGATTTCTTGGGAAATTGGGAAATATGTGTTACGGGGGTGAGCCATTTTTTAGTTAATTTTGTTCCCTTGAGTCTTTTTGCTGCCGCCGTTAGTTTATGTTTAAGAAGATCTAAGACAGTATCTGCAGAGGAACTATCGCTGTTTCTCTTCCTGTCAATAATGATTTCTGCAATTTTGGTTTTTGGACTTGAATTGGATTTTAGGCTTTAAATTGTTACGTATATCTCTTCTCTTTATTTTTTTGTCTTGTCGCTAATGCGCACTTGCCGGAGTAGCGGCATTTGTCCTTACTGTTGTTAACAATAATACTGTTCGTGTTGTTTCCAGTTTTGTAACATTAAATTATTTACAGTAGTCCCGTCTTACTTAGATAATCATTTTTAAAGGTTGGTTCCCTAACAGGTGCCTGTACAAGTTCTGAAGGTTATTCTACTGGTTCTGTGAGTTAAAACCCCATTTCGGTAGATATTTCTCTTTTATTATTTCTATTATTATTGTCGCTAAATCACCACTTGTTGGGTAAAAGCAAAGTCATCGGCCTAAAGCAAGACGTCATGCTATCTATTGTTTAATATGGTGTGTTTAAAAACGAACGGACCAAAGAGCAAGTTATTAAGATTACAGCCTTTTGGAGAGTGCTATCGGAACTATGGTAACATGTTCTTGTTTCCACATTTGTTGAACTCTTCTGCTAAAGGAATGGCTATATCAGTAAGGCATGTGTGTTTTTTAATTTTATCTATCAAGGTTATATCGGGTTTATTGGCCAGTATTGTTTTGTCAGTTATGATTGATCTGTCCCAATACAGTTTATGGGTATCACTTTCGAGAACTACACTAAGTGAATATAGGTAATGTGGTTTATATTTACAATGTAGATATATTCCTGGTGTAAGTCATGTAGGTGTACGCTATGTTGGCTTGAGCAGTTTGAGCAAGTTTAACTGGAGTATAATTGTTATCTTGATAAAGCGCTGAGTTGTTTTTATTACAAAAAGTACCTCTGTAAGTGACGAACATGACCAGTCTGTCATGAATTATCAGTTAATCTTCTACCTCCTCTTTTTGTGTTGAAAACCAGTCGATCAATTGCTGATTTCGGGTGCAGCCCTCTAAATCTTGTTAACATAGTACGGGTATTAATAAGTATGTTCTCTAAGTCTGTGCGTGTCCTTTTGCCAACACCAAATGTGTAAGTGAGGATGGGTACAGCAAAGGTGTTTATTGCTTTAAAGGTATTTTTTCCATTTAATTTTGAAATCGGGATATCTTTTACTCGCTTTAAATAGATTCCTATGGTTTTCTTCTCTAATTCTTTAAGCAGTATTCTTCTAAACTGGCATAGGCCTAGGTACTTGTACACGTCATTTTCATCTATAGGGTCTATGGTTCCACCATCCAATAATTGGTATTTTGTTCCTTCCAGAGTCCCTTGTCGAATACTGAATGTTTTGCATTTCTCAAGTCCACATGACATTTTAATGTCAGTTGAAAAGCTTTCAGTAATCTAAAGGAGGTTTTTTATTTTCCTCTTTGAGGCTACATATATTTTAATATCGTCCATATACGGTAGGTGGCGTTAGACGGTGTTCGGTGTGTCTATTGTATTTAATATCAAAGCCTTATTGGGTTCCACTCAAGAGCGACGAAAGTGGGTTTAGGGCTAGACAAAACCATATTGGGCTAAGGCTGTCTCCCTGAAAAATACCTCTTTTTATGATAATCGGTGCTGATACAATCTCAGTTTTTTTGTGCCTTAAGTGGAAGACGGTACGCCAGGATGCTATCAACTCGTAGGGCTGTTATAATTAAGGGGTCTATCTTGTATATTCTTAGACATTTAACAAGCCAAGAATGTGGAACCGAGTCATATGCGTTTTTGTGGTCTATAAAAGCAGTGTATAAATTTCGTTTCTTTTTAAATGTTTGTTCAGTTACCACAGCGTCGATTAAAAGTTGTTCTTTACACCTTTGTGATTTTTTTAATGCACCCTTTTTGTTCTATGGCTAAGATGTTGTTCTTTATCAAGTGAGCATAGATTTTCCAGCGATGCAGGAGGTAAAAATTTTATAAAGCATGCAAAGGCATGTTATAGGACGGTATTTTGCCGGGTCATAGGTGTTTCTTTCTTTTGGGAGTAGATATATATTCTGGGATACATTCCGGAATGATTAAAAAATTGCTGAAGAGATGTGCAAGGTGCTCATGGGTACTAGTAAAGCGTTTAATCCAGAAGTTATGAATACTGTCTGGGGCCTGCGGCTTTCCAGTTTTGAGTATGCATGTCGGCCTTCGTAAGTTCCTCGGTCACTACTTTGGAGTTTTGCATTGTCTCTATATATGCCAAACTTTCCTCTTCCTTTTAATTATTAATATTAATATTGCTATTATTATCATTATTATTATTACTATTATTGAACATATTTTTTATTTACTGACTTTCATTTCCCGACTGACAAAAATTTAGTTTTAATATAATGATGTTACTTTAAAACTTCAAAATAACGAAAAAACCGTGCGAAGTAATTTATTTAAATTGCTTTTATAATTTATGTTTACATCTGGAAATCTCGTAAATCCGGTTTTGCAACCTTTCGCAATAATTACAAGGCACAAAATGAGAAAAGTACATGACATAACTTCATATTTTACTCCAAAGCGTTCTACATGTTTTAGCCAGTGAGTGAAAATAATGAATTTCCATTCATCTCTTTCAAGTTCCTAAAGACTTTAAATTAAAAAAAAAACACAGACACACACAAATTTAAAAGAAGTTTTTTCAGCTTGCTACGGCCGATATCATGTTAAAAATCTTAAATACGGTGTCCTCGAAAAAGTTGGAATGGGATTTCTTCTTCACTCTTTGGTATTACCGTGAGTACTAACGTTTGCTTTATTAATTATGAGAAATTGCTTATTCGTGTCACGTGACTTGTGTTACCTGTCAAAATGGAATTTCCCTTATTAAAATTTCTGAAAAAGTAATTAATGTAGTATAATTATTAAGAAAAGTTGTTTATTTTCCAGATTTACATATGTACATCAGAGTACATCTCTATATATGACAGTTACACTGCACAGGGTTCCGTTTCCGTGAGCACGGGTAGGTATAAATAGATGGCTTAAATATTTCCAACTGCAATCAGTGATATTGTTAACAAGCAAAAGAGAAAAGGTAGTAAAGGGAACAGTAGCGGCTCGCGGGTGACAAAGTAAGTGAAGTGCAAATGAAGCAAGAAAATATCGGAACAATTTTTTTTCAAGAATTTTTTTATATGTGAAGGGGGTAGAATATTTTTTTACGACCTACCTAAATTTTGAATACTAAATCAATTCTCCTATCCTTCATAGCAGCAAATTTACTTATAACATCCTCATAAAATGGATAAGTTGCCCTAATCTCCTCCAGAAATTCCTTTTGAATTGAAATATTGCCAAGAGAAGTAAGTTTTTCTTGAGATATTGTATTTCTTAAATAAGTTTTTACACATTTGAAGCAAGAAAAACTTCTTTTCACGGAAGCACTTGTCGACGGTATTCTCAAAATAAGGGAAAACAATTTATATGCTTCGGTAAAAATATATTTATTTTGTTAATTTTTTTCACTTGCTCTTGCAGCGATATATTCCAATTACTCTCATTGGCAAAAATAAAACCAAGCTCATTTTTAAGTGGTTGACTTTTTAAAAATATTTCCGCATATAACTGTAACAAATGTTCAAACGGGCCAGTCGGAAAATTTAAACTATACTCGGAAACCTTAGCAGAACCTGCCAAACATGAAAATGTAAATTTTTCACAGTCTTGAAATCTTAGTGTCATTTCCATTAAAATATGGTCCAATATTTCATAAAAAAGGGTTCTATACTTAGCCCTAATTTCTTCACATGGAAGCTTAGCAAGCTCACATTTGTAATGATTTATTTCTGTAACAGAGTTTGCTTTATCAAACATGGTATTAAAAAAATATTCATTTCTTTTTTTACAGAGCGCCTCACGACAACGTTTTATAGTGGATATGCAAAAATGAATGTCAAGTGATTTTTTTTTTGAAGAACGTCAAATAGTATGTCCGTGATTGAGAAAATGTCACTAAACACTAATGCCATAAACGTGAATTCAAAATCTTTCATCTCACCTAAAAATCCTTTCGCAAGGCGAATTGATTTTTCATCAGATTTGTCACAGTTTGTAATAAATTCAAAGACGTCTTTTAATTTATTCCAGTCTTGAACAATCACATTTCTAACTTCGAATTTGAAGTTGTAACAACACCATAAGTAAATATAACACAAAACAGTCAAGTTAACTGTAAAGAAACTCACCGGTTGCAGCGAAATCCGCGAAAATAAAAGTAAACAACCACCGCAAACTGAACGACACGTGGGTGCAGTGTACTGCGCCTGCAATTCACCGAGAGCGTTGTATGGCGCTGGGCCCGACGTCATCGGATACGCGTTGTCATGGCAACATAGTAGGAAAATCGAAAACTAAACATAGCACCTCCAGCAATGTCAAAGCGGTTTGCGCAACTGTTGTAGTTGTTATAATAAAGTTCGAATCAAAGTTTTAAAAACACATGCCGCCAACGGTCAAGTAAAATATTTATTCGAGATGTACAGTTTATTTTTTACCAATTAGGTAAATAAATGAATGTAAAAACTAAAATTTTAAGAGATATATAATAAATATAGTAAGATGTTTGCTTGTTTATTTTTCCTGGTGAAGTAGCACTTCACCTACTTCACCTGAGTAGCCGCCGCTGGAAGGTAATTCCTAAAAGCATACAGTAGCCGACAGTGGGGAGATAACTGCTTATACACAATATAACAGCGTCAAATAAACTAGCAAGCAGGTTTTCAAATAAAAACTAGGTTGAGGTGGAAAGAAAACTAAATTAAAATGCATTAACGCATCTTCGAAATGGCTCATTTATATAAACTTACAGAACAGCTAAAGAGAACGAAAAAAAGGAGACATTCTGGATACGTGTTATAAAAGAAGATGACTTAGAAAATTATGACGAATAGAAGAAACAGTCTATAGCTAAAGAGTTTCGATCGGTATTATTACATGTTCTAATGTATTGTTATTAAATAACTAGGGTTGTTCTATAGATAATAGTGTGTTCAACTATCTGTGTGGGGTATTTAAATAAAACAAAAATCTGCAATCCTGATTTTTTTTCACATGGCGCCACATATTTTATAGCTAAATATGTTAAAAAAGAATCGGTAGGGGAGGAGGGGGCAAAGAGGACCGCTTAAGGATTTTTAGTGTACAAATCCATTAAAAAAATATATTAAAAATAAGTAAACCTATTTGTGTCAAGTTTAGTGGTTACTTTATTCATTTAAGACCAAAAAAATATTTTAAAGAAAATGATATATGAGTTACAATTGTTTTTTTAATACCCTGCGCTGGTCCTCTGTGCCCCTAGCAATGGGGCACAGAGGACCTAGTGCTGGGGCACAGAGGTCCTAGTACGGAGTGTTGGGATCATGCATTGAATAAACAATATTTGAATAGGATTTTTACAAAAAGACTGATGGGTTGCAAAAATCGTTTATAGCAGCTTAACAGCGAGCAAGCGTCATGTGCCCAACCTTTGCAATTCTGACATTGAATCCATCCCTCCCCTTCCCTTGATTCGCCATACCTACTCGGACAATAAATGCATATATATGTAGTGTTAGTGTCTTCTTATTCACTATCGCTACTTGAAACTTCCACCATTTTTTTTTGCGCGGTTTTCTTTTTTTTAATATTGGACTTTTATTCTACATTTTTAGTAAGTTTTCTTTTTACACTTTTGGTATTTTGTTTTTTTTCTGCTTCTTTGGCCATAAGCTGGTCCTTAAATGGGGAACTTGTTAATTCTTCAGCATGCTGAGCTCTGCTTACCTTCTGTGGGTTTTGAGCTTTGTTTTTACGGGCATCTGACTTTGGCTTTGGAGAAATTTTTAGGATAGCATGTTTGAAGGAGTTTGAATAAGCTTTGAGGTTCAGGTTGGTGCTCATCCTCATCTGAAACATTTTCGGCAGCGATAGGCCTCTCGGCTTCTTGCTGTACCGGGACTTCTGTAACTTCAGCGGGCAGAAAACATTCGTCAGGAAATATTTCATTATTGAATGGATAAATTCCTGTCGTTTGAAAACCCTTTATGACTTTTTCCAAGGTGGCAGCATGAAGAAATGCCTTTGAAAATATTTCTCCGATATCATATAATGACACACGAGATCCAGGGTTATTAGTGGGCCATAAGTCACACTCCTTTGCATACTGATGTTTTAAGGACCCAAACACAGTGCAATCAAGGGGTTGCAGGCGATGACTTGTGTGGGGCGGGAGAGAGACCATTATAATATTATTTTCTCTTGCTTTATTTATTGCGGCAAGCGTCCTATGACTATTGTGATTGTCAAGAATTAATAATATTTTCTTATCGGGACCGGGTTCCACATGGTTAATAAAGTGATCTAAATACTTGACGAAATGATCGGAATCCATCCATCCAGAACTACTTGCATAGCCATCTGCACCCGGCGAACATCCTTCTGGCATCATGTCATTATTTTTTCGGCGCAAAATACAGGTCTTAGGTATCTTAAAACGTTGAGCTGCTTGTCGAACTGAAATTTCGTTTCTGTTGATCATTTCCAGTGCCCTGGTCATGTCTTCTTCTGCCCACAAAGGCTCGGGTTTTTTCTTTACGTAGTTACGTACCATCTAAAAACAATATTTTTTATGATAATATACACACATCACATAACTGAATTAATTCTAAGACACTTAAATTCATATTTAAGCCAAAACATACTGCTTTGGGACACAGAGGACCATAAGCGGTCCTTTGTGCCCCAGTTGCAGAAAATAAATTTAAATTGTCCGCCACTCCACTGAATGTTTGTTTACACCTGAGTTAACCAACTTGTTTTTAAGTAAAGTTGTGTTTTAGTGGGTTATAATAATTATAATAAGAAATAACAATACACGCATAATAATCACACTTGACAAAACTATAAAATTTAGCATGGCTTACCTTAAAAACCAATGTTTTGTTTGCTGCGACCTGCACACTGCACGAACATTGCTGTAACTGTCAGAAATATAAAAATACACCGCTAGCTTGCTATTTTTAACAACATTTAAAAGATGGCGCAACGTATAACAGAATAAATCGAGCGGACCTTTGTGCCCCAGCGGTCCTCTGTGCTAATTTTATTTTGCCGCCATTTTGTTTCGCCGTCTTAAATTCGTACAACAAATTTACCAGTTTATCTGTATATCACACTTGATTCTCCCACAAAAAATTAAATGAACTTAGTAGATAGTATTTTTAGGCCGATTTTTTAAATATTTTACTAGGCCGTTATTTTGATTTGTCATCTTGGATTCATATAAAAATTTTACCAGTTTGTTCCTATGTAACACTTGATTTTTGTGCAAAATTTAAAGTAGATTGGATAATTCGTTTTTCTAGTAATAATTTTTTGTTGTCCTGCCATATTGGATTTTTGCCAAAATATATATGATAAGCAGTTTTTAAGGTATACCGCGAATTGACACATAGACCGACAGACGGACCGACGGAATTGATTCATACTAAAATTTTACCAGTTGATTCCAACATAATACTAATAATAATAATAATAATGTTTGTGCAAAATTTGAGATAAATTGGATAAGTAGATTTTTAATAATATTTTTTTTTAACATTTCATTAGGCCGCCATCTTGTTTCGACATAGAGGATTTTTACCAAAATATTACTATATAACCCTTAATATCTTGTCAAAATTTCAAGTCAATCGGTTAAGTAGTTTTTAAGCTTTGCCGGGAACTGACAGACCGACGAAATTAAAAAAAGAATTTTTTTTTTAGCTTCTAGAGACGTTAAAATGATGTGTGAAGATATGTAAATTTTTTCACAATTGCAATCATTTTATGTGGTCGCCATTTTGTTCGGACATCTTGAATTAGTACTACAATTTTACTAGTTGATTCCTATACTACAATTAGTTATCGCAAAAAATTTGAAATCCATCCATTAAGCTTTTTTTTCAGGCTGAACTTTTAAATATTTTATTAAGCTGCCATTTTGTTCCGCCATCTTTGATTCGTACCAAAATGTTACCAGTTGATTCCAACATAATGCTTGATATTTTTGAAAATTTGAGATAAATTGGATAAGCAGCTTTTTAATAATAATTTTTTTAACATCACTAGACCACCATTTTGTTTAGCCGTATTGGATTTTTACCAAAATGTTACCTGGTCGTTCCATATGATACATTAATTTTTGACCAATATTTGAGGTCAATCGGGTAAGTGGTTTTTTAGCTATGCTGCGAATAGCTATGCACAGATAGAGAGACAGACAGACAGACAGACGAACGGAATTGAGAAAACATATTTTTCGGCATGTAGGGACCCAGAAACGTGAAGATCTGAAAAAATCTCAGAGTGTGATTTTTTCACAATTACAATACTTCTCTTTTACGAGTAAAGTAAAAATACATATATGGACGCCAAGCTTAACACTTATCTTAAAATTAGATATTGATCCATTTTGAGTGAAATTTTTGTGAAGTGAAATCTTGTAGTAGTTTAAGTTTAATAAAGGTTATCTCCTCAAACCGTCCTACCAGGACAACAACCCAGAATAGCGATTTTAATTAATGAATGTTTATACTAGCACAGTTCAGTAACTTAGTTTTTAACATTTTTGAAAAGCTAAAGTTTGGTTTTCTTAAAAATTATTTCCGACCATATACAGATCCTTTCCTACTAATAAAAAACTGTGCATGAGGCCACTAGGGTCCTAGCTAGCTATTCATCTAGCTAAATTACTGGCATCGTGTAAAAGAGGCTTAAGACTTGCAATTTATAATTTAAACCTCATATTTACCGTTTATTATTTTTCTTTATCGATGGTACACAATAATTTAAAATTTATTACAAGTGACTTGTTTTAAAGCATACATTCGATGTTCTAATTTAATGTGTTGTTATTGACGTGATTAATGATTTGATACGCCCTATACAAAGAAAAAAAACCTCATATTATGTCAATAATACATCGGACAAACGAAATACATTTATTTTGCTTTCATGTAGTTATTATTACCCCTGAAATAGTAAAGGTTTTGAAACGTGAATGTGACTGTAACATATATATTATCTATCTTGTTTTCGATTACAATTTTTTCTATTAATCAGTTGGTAACTAAATTATTTACAAAGTGTTTTGTTGTCGTGTTAAAGATATATGGTTTTTGTTATATATCAATCATTATACAAGTGATATTTGTAACATATTTGTTCCATTTTTTATAATGTTTGGTTTTAAACAGATCTCATAGTAACCGTTCCTACACAATTCACATAAGCCAAAAATTCTTGCATCAGGGGACTTTATTTGAAGCTCATGCAAAAATATCATGAGGGAAATTTATCAGTGGAAAAATTGCGAGGACAATAATTCAAATTGCACGTTTAGTTTATTTAAACATAAATATATCACACCTCAGTTTGACATCGTTGCAAGGCGAATCGTTCAACTACTTAAAAAAGTATATCTAAAGCTTACCATTTTAACATAATTCGTCACAATTTTTACATTTCGTCGTCGAGATTTGGAAAATTGCACGACCCCTTATTTGAAAATACCACAAGTGTAATTTTAATTTTTCCGTTTTGTTTTCATCACTCGACTTGCCCATCGCAAATCAAAATTGCGCACACAAATCGATGAAATTTACATCATTTAACCTAACATAAAAAAATGAAGAAGTATAATAAGCGTTTTTATACAATTTTTTTCTTCTCTGAGAAAGGTTAATGTTTACCTGTTTCAAAACAGCTTTATTTGCATTATAATTCGTAATCGATACATATTCCTGATAGTCATTGTTTCCTTTAAAATATTATTGTATAAGAACACAAGTAGTATCAAAACTAGAGAAGCTTCTCTAAAAGAAGAAGAAGTTAAAATGCTTATGTTAAAAAATGCTCTTCATAAAGAAGTATAGTATCTTGAAGACCAATGCAGAAAGTTTGATATTATAGACATCAATTAAGTGTAACAATTTTGATATGCATTTAAGTATTAATTATAGAATAACCTGCTGAGATCTTAAAAAAAATCGGTAAATTTTGTTTACCCGGAACTTCCATCGTTATGTATTTTTCCGTTTGTTAGAAATAGTGATGTGGGACCCAATGTAGTTCCGTACATAGTCATTTAGTAACACATTAATACTGTCTATAAAAATTTGTATTGTGCGCATTTTGATCTACCATATTGGATTGGATATTTTACCAGTTTCTACCTAAGCAACATTTGATTTTTGGATACAATTTAAAATAAATTGGTTAAGTAGTTGTTACACTGATTTTTTACATTTTTTTGCATTTTGTTGGGTTATGTTGAATTCGCACCAGTTTATCTATATGTTATTAACATTTAATTTTTCAGCAAAATTTAAATTGAATAAGAAGATTTTATTAAACATTTTATTTGGTCGCCATCTAGTTAATTTTACTTAAGGTAGATTTAGTTATTGGATTTCTGCTAGGATATTTTTTATTAAAAAAATTTCAATTCTTTGGGTTTCAGTTAAACGCTCCATTTTTGTAAATCAACAAAACTGACATTGTCAAACATATCAGGTAACCTTTTGTGTGCAGGTATTTTAATTAAAGGTAATATATTAAATTATGGATGTTACATCCTTATTTCAGCAAAAACTGTTGACTTTAATAGAAAGTGCTCTTAATAAAAAGAATTGAGAATTTTACGCAGATTTTAGTAATATAGGGATTTTTAGTAATATAATATAGGACATTTGAAAATTGACAATTTTAGATTTTGAAAGGCTGTGACATAATACAAATAAATTGCAAATTCCTATCTTAGTGGTTATGCTCTTTTAAACCTTAAATAAAAGCTAATATTAAGGAGTTTCGTATTGTTTTTTTGTACCTAGACATATTTTTTTTTGTTTAGGCTAGTAGACTAATATAAATCACAAAAAAACTGAGATAGGAATGTGCAATCTTATTTCATAGCCGTTCAAAATCTCCAATTCTCAAAGAGGAATATTTCGAAAACAAATGAAAATTTGATTTAAAAAATAGATTGCTTCTGCGGTTTTATGAAACACCCTGCATATTAAAATTATAAATAAAAACAAATTCAATAAGTCCAAACATTTTTCGAAAAATTAGGTGGTTGTGAATTATGTGTTTTTCCACCTTAAAATTCCAAATGTTAAATGAAGTTTTAGTTAACTGAAAATGTTTTTGGCATTCGTTTCTTTTGTTACCGATTTAAACGAAGATCGATTGTTTTAAGCTTGAACTACATCCGATTCGGAAAATCGATTCTTTTTGAGGATGTTAAAATGATCAAACCGACTATTTTTGCCTTTAGAGTATTAGACATTAATTTTGCGTTTCTTAGCCTGCTTCGAAACAACCTCCAGAGCATTTCTTGTAATAGTTCGGTAATAGACGGCCAACATCTCACAACTCCATTTCCCTTGATACCTTTTTTCCATAATCAAAATGTCTTGGTGAAAATTCTCACCATGCTCATCACTTACTGGACCACAACTTTTACTAGATATGAATCCAGGAAATGAATTTTCAATAAAATATTACACCCTAAGTTTTGGTAGCAACAAAATCACTGATTCTATGAAACTTTTTAATAACTTAAACACGTCCTTTGTCCATGGCCTTTACAAATTTTTTCATAAGCACTAATTTTATATGAAGTGGCGGCAACTTCCCTGGTGATACTAATGACGTGCTATAATAGCAGAAATATATAATTTCTGCAGGTGCAAAACGGCCTAAAAGAAGAATTGCTTTCGATTATGTCACAGAGTACCCTCCTGCGATCATGATTTCTGGGCCTCTACCCTCATCAGGCAGGCTTGTACCCAGGGAGATCTGAAATAACAGATTGCTCGATATGACAAAATCGAAAACGAAACGTCTATCATACTAAAACAGTACTACAAGTTAAATGTAACATTGAACACACACCAAATGACGTGCTACGTACATTTCTGTCTGCTGGCTCAAAATACTTCCGCGGTGGCCATATTTGGTCGCGGCAAGTTTTAAATCCCGACAAATTTGCCATTCATATATTTTAAATTGTATAGTCTCTAGAAAAAAATCAAATTACTATATGTCTCTTTTATATGAACTGCCTAGCCAACTGGAATTGAAGCCCATTTATTTCAATTATAAAGTAACACAGCTTTAAGACGGACTTTTGAGGATTCAATAAAAAGTTTCCAATATCTTTTATTATAGCCTATATTTAAAGCAATTACTAATCCCCCAATGCCTGTGCAAGTTTTTCTCCATGTTAGAAATCGATGTTAACATTTTTGATGACGTTAACTTACCTTGCAGTAAATTTCTCTGTTACAGTTGGGATGCCATTGGCTCTGCTTTTTCCTTGTATAAGTCTAAATCTGAAATGAAGTCACTTAATTCACTTTGATTAATTTTGCGGGGCTCCTTACTAGACAAACCAGACACCAAATCGGGGTTGATGGGGGGGCGTAGATTTTGTACACTACCATTTGGATCTATCTCTTCATTGCCAGAATCAAGCTTGTACTCTTGAGGGAGATTAGGAATGGGCAACTCGTCACTATAAGGCACAGGGCGCATGGCGGATTATAGATTTAAAAACTCTATTGCGAACTTTTTCCTGCTGGTAATGCCTTTTTTAATTGAAGGCGTCAAACAGAAATCGAAACTCTAATAGCGAAGGTCATTGACCGCCTTTTTCCACTTGGCTAGCTTCGAAAATTAGTCGCACAATATCAAGAGCCCAACTTTTAACCTGGTCACCAATTTCTCAAAACTGCACAGCTCTGAATCGACCGACCATCAACATAGGACAGCGCTAACATAGGACTATCAATTTATAATTTAATTTTTACTTATTTCACCCTCCTATAAAGTAAGCATGATATAATAAATCGATGTATATCTATGATGGATATGACGAAATTTTAGGAAGCTTTTATAGTTATTATGTATCTATAAAACCGGAGCCAACTGGAACTTTTATCTGACATATTGTTCACTAGCATAATAAAATAAATAAAATTCAGCTATTTTGCTCTCCCATGCATTGTTGCTGTTGGCGAGTAATTTTTAGTAGGGCCCGTAAGTATTTTGTTTCTCTTTCGTGCAGCCCTCGGGCTATCTAATGTTTGGCAGCTCTGGGGTATATCATTAGATTATATAAAAAAACTTCTCGTAAACAGGGAGGGCCATTAGTATGTGCACGGCCGATATTGAAGATATTGGGGTTAGAAAAAATGTTTTGAATAAAATATATGCGGATCAATTTGCTGCATATTCTAAAATTATTTTTATTTATACAGAGAGTTCCATAAAACCGCGCCGTAGAAAAGTTTTGTTTGGTAAATGAAATATCAGCAAAAACGATCCATTACAGACACCAGTTATGTTACATAAAGTCATGCTGGAATTGACCAAAGTATCTAAAGTTGCAATAAAAAATGGGGAGTTCCATTTAATTAAAAAAGCATAACTTTGATACGGCGCGGTTTTATGGAACACTCGGTACAGGGTAGGTCCGAATAGAAACATAAGAAAAAATACATAAGGTTACATACAAAGGATATCGAAGTTAACTAAAACTGTACTACTTATACTCAAACTGTACTATACAATCCTATACCTTTATTTTACATATTTCTAAATATTTAAAAAATATGTTTCCAAATTATCATTTAATATGATCCTAAATATAACACTGGTGTTATTCATTCCCAGTTCGATGGACAAATAGGAGGCTGCTGTGCTGTATGCTCACAAGTAAAAAGCGTAAAAAGCCTGTGGTTTCAATCATCTACAGACATAATATCACCCAAGCACAATGGGCTGCCCGCTAACTTAATTTTAAAAAGATGTTTATTGAAATTTCCATGCCCGACCAAAAATTTAAAATAGAACACAAAAATATATCATGATAAACATTCACTTTTATTATTAAAGGTCTGTTATTTAGCGCAGGATGTAATGTATTATATAAATTGGGAGAGTCAGATGTAGAATTTTTATAGGACCCCTTCCAACAGTCTAAAAAATTATTTTTGATATGCTGATTTAGCAGCTTTATCAACCAATTCATTACCTATTAGTCCAGGACGCATTTTACTTAAACAAATTTAACACTCATTTTATTACTGTATAAGTTAGAGACCAAAGTTAATGTATTTGCAATAATTGGGTTTTTCCATGTATCATTATTTCTTAGAGACAATACGACTGACTGAGAATCAAAGAATATAACAATATTAAATAAGTTATTCTCAGAAAAAACTTGCTTAAAATTGCTAAAACCTCGGCAGTAAATACGGAGAACACATAATTGCACTTGAATTTTCGTGCAATATTAATTACAGGTACAGTAAAGGCACATGCCACGCCACTTTCATTTTTTGAGCCATAAATTTTGTGAAAACAAGGTAACTTCTACATTGAAATGTTTATACTAAATTGGGCTTTAAACAGGAAGTATGTGCTGTGTTTAATTATAGTGTTGTTATAAGTTGCTGTTGAAACAAATCCATGCTGATATATAATGACTATTCGGAACATTCAGAGAGAGAGAAAAGCGACAGTAGAGCAAGATTGCACAGCACCTATTACGAACCTTAAAGCTTTATATTGAATTTTTGAATTGAATTGAATATAGAGCTGTAATCCAGCAATCCCCTCGTAAATAAATATAAGCGCGGGAATCTCGTCAAAACTGCTCTAAGAATATTAAGGTTTTTTTAGCCTGTTATGATGTAATTAATGTGATCATTCCATGTTAGTTTTTGATCTAGGAACACTTACATATTTAAACGAATTTAACAAGGATATGTACATATTCTTGAGAATAATCGTATCTGTCCAGTTAGGTCTATGCCTAAAGAAAAACACGAGCAGATTTTTTATTTGGAATATTAAATCAATTTTCAAGGAAAGATAAATTGCATTTACATAGAATTTTCTTAAGGGTTATTTTATATTATTGGATTGTTTTATTTTTGCAATAAATATAAAAGTCGTTTGCAAATTGTAATACTGAGGCAATAATCCAATGAATGCAGAGTAGAAAACTCCAAGATAAGCCCTGAGGAAGTCTTGAAGACACCGTTCTGAATTTACCAAATGCATTACCTATTTTTACGATTGTTAAAGAACCTCACGCGTTTATTGCAAAACTTTTAAGAATATCACAATTTTCTAGTTTTTCTATTAAAATGTGTAAGTTTACATTGTTGTAGGTATTTGATATATTCAAAAATAGTGAAGTTAAGTAATCATTGTTTAAATACGTTTCCTGAATATCGGTAATTAGATGAGACAAACACCTTTACCTCGACTAAAACCAAACCGAAAATTTGGCACCTGTTTTTGTGGTTCACACCACCATTCTAAACAATTCCAATGTTTTTAAAAGCGAAATTGCGCTAAATTCATTAGGTTCGTCCTGATTTATGAATAGAAACGATTATGGAATTTTTGACTCGACTTATATTATCACCTCTACCTATAACCTTATTAAAGGCTGAACATGAAATATTTATAACAGAATTCGGCATAGATCATACTATACGTAATTCCATCCTGTTCTGGAAAAGTATCTTTTTGTTTTTTATGCTATTTTGTGTTTGTTAGACATACGTATTAGTAATTTTAGTTTTCGAAATTTATTGAGTTACGTAATCTGGTAATAACTTTCTTAGAAGTATTTCTAAGTAGTCTGTGATATATATTTAGCTGTGAAATTTTTATATGTAAGATAATTACGTAAACTGGACCAATTCAAAAATTCTTTAAAAATTCCTTGCGTTTTTCAGCTATAGGCGTTTATTGTCCCACCAGGGCGCAAAATATTTACTATATTTAGTTTTTTTCATAGAAAAAAATATATATTTGCTGTTGCGACAATAAAGTGAACTATTATAACGTGAACTATCAGATCAATAATAATATTTGCATTATCCGATATTTCATTTAAATTGTTTACTTTTTTATCAATTATTGAGAGAACGACTCTCAGTTGGCGTTTTTGATATTCCACCTGACTGAACTGTCAACAATACAACTAGATTGGAGATTTGTATTCGGGATTAGTTTAATAGGAAAATTATCGGATCCCTAGAGGTTTTGTAAAGCTTATCAAGGAGAATTGTTTAGCAGATTAGATGATAGTTATGTCTATTGTAGAGCCAATATTACCAGGACCACCAAGTCTATTTTTGTTAACCAAAGCATTAAATAAATTGTTTCCAAAATGATCAGTACTATTACACCTCCACCATGTGTGATGGGCATTAAGATCACCTAAATTAACGCACCTGCTTTTTTCGTAATCTGATACATTAATCTGTTTATTAGGGGGTATGTAAAAGGAGGGAGATAAGAGAGAGGCTTTTTTCTTATTGATGATTACATTAATGCCACGTGTTTCTTACAATGCTGCATCCTTTAAATGGCAAAACAAAATGGCGGCTTAATACTACTTAATATATTGACTTCAAATGTTGTGCAAGAATTAAGTATGATATGGAGACGAACTGGTAAAAATATGGTACGAATTCAATATGGCAGAAAAAAACGGCAGCCAAATAAAATGTTTGTTAACGTAAAACTAACCCTCCCCATATTACATATTTTTATGTTTCGGCGTCTCTAAATTCTGTCTGTCAGTTTGCGACTTAGCTAAAAAACTATTAATACAATTGACCTCAAATTTTGGTCAAAACTAAGAGTCATATGAAGATGAGCTGGTAATATTTTGGTGAAAATCCAATATGCCGGAATAAAATGGTGGCCTGGTGAAACTTTAAAAAATATTACTAAAAAACTAATTATCCAGTTTATCTCAAATTTTGCAGAAAAATCAAATATTATATTTCTATAAATGAACTAGTAACATTTTGGTACGAATCCATGATGGCGGATTAATGAAATATTTAAAAAATCAGACTGAAAAACAACTCATTAGGTTAATTTCAATTTTTTTGCAAGCATCAAGTGTGATATAAAGATAAACTAGTAAAACTGTGGTATGAATTAAAGATGGCGGAACAAAATTATTGACTTCAAAATGTGGACAAAAATTAGATGTAATGTAGGCATAAACCGGTACGAATTGAACATGACGGAATAAAATGGCGGTATTAATGCCTAAAAAAACAAGTATGGCCTAAGTAGAAACTGGTAAAATATAGGAAAATGGCGACCAATAAAAATGCTTGAAAAGACTGTAAATGCATATGTGTTACTAAATGGCTATGTGCGGAACTAAATCGAGTCACTTTTCACTACACCAAATAAAAGGAAATATTCATAACGAGGGAAGTTCGCGTAAAGGAAATTTACCGTTTTTTAAATGTGTAAGCAGGTATCCCTTAAATATGGAATACAGACCTTATTACAGATAAAAACGCATCTACCTCTGTTAGTCAAACATTTATTACATCTATAGATTAATTTGTAATATTATTGTCAGTATGTCTTCAATTTTGTTCTTTAATAACCTATATCGATTTGACTTATTCGTAAATAAGCAAAAAGATTTCAGGCCTGATAACAGTTTTAAATAATTTAAAAAACATATATGTAATGAGGCGACAGTCCGTTATGGCCAATCTTCAATTCGTCGGAAATCGCCGGTAAGAAATATATGAGTTATTAATCTAACTAATGGAGCCAGTATATATTCTTTGAAAATTAACAAACCCCTTTCTGTAACATTGTCGTGACCAGCGGCAACATCACGTTTTAGATTTAATGCTATATTAGTTACCTCGGAGTCATTTGTTGGCCTTTATTGTAAAGCTGACCTTAGAATTTAGGAAGGATATCATGTCTGTCTGAACTTCTGCAATAACTTTACATCCTATCTCTGAGACTATTTACTTAGCAGATTGAGAAATCAGTTAACTTTAAGTCAATATCTGGTTCTCGTATAAATGAACCATTTCAAGAAGTATATTTTATAAATTTGTTTATAATATTCCATTTCTTTCCCGATTTGCTATCAGCTTGATCCTATTTTTTTAATAATGTTTTTCAGCATTTTTATTTTGTTATTTACTAAGATTTTCTGCTTTTTATATAGTCATACTTATGCTCACACTTATTTGATTTACTTTTAAACATAAGGTTATTGGCTTCTGGTTTTCCAATAAGTGTGCCGACATTTAATATTTGCTTTAGTAGGATTTCCTTTTTATGTAGATAGAAATTTATTTTTTGTACGGGATATTAGAAATATAATTACTATTGCATCCGCCTTGTTTTTGTTGGTCAACGACAAGACCCATTTTTGAGTTAAAATCATTAGCTATTTTCTTCTTTCTTTCGTTCATCTTCTGTTTGGCTTCTATTCCTCTAGCCTACCAACTTTGAATCTCAATTTTATATGCAATATGTAATAAGTATTTGTAGCATCTGAGATAGGCATGTAATACCGATATACCATACTTGTATGTGCTTGTATCACAAATTCTTTTTTGCACTTTTTCTATGTCGTCCATATCTTTACAAGTAGCTTTGCAAACAATACATGACTGAGTGCTTAAGGAATCTGTTAAAATATTAACGTTTTACCATCTAATATTGTGCATATAGGAGTGTGCATGAATTTTATCTCTTTAGCGCCTATAGAAACAATTGTGGGTAAAAGTTTTGTTTTGTTTTGTTTACACTGTCGCGGGATTTTTTTTTATTTAAAAGAAATGGGTCTTCTCGTACAGATACTTCAAGGGGCACAATAGTACGTAAAAGTATATTTGAATCTGCATACTGCGAATTGCTTGTAAAGTTCTGCTTGTATGTATGTATCGTATCTTGCTAGGATATTTTGTGAGATTACCTCTGATTGTACTTCTCTAGCCGCTGAACAGTTAAATCAAATAAGCCTTTCACTGTCACATCTGCCCCATTTTCTGAAACTGAAATATTTGGTGGATAACATGGTATCCCTCCTTATTTAGGTTCAAGTCTATAATAAGACCTAATACTTTAATGGGGCTATATGATGTTACTTGATCAATCGCGATCAACTTGGTCTATCGCGAATTGTTTTTATTTTTTTTTAATCATTTTGGTGTACAGTCTACGGCAAGTTTTGCAACTTGGGCCGCTGCTCTTTGCCTGCTTTTATTAGGCTCGATTCGGCAGCCAAATATATTTTTTCAGGCGGGTGATTCGTGATGATCCAATACTTTGGCGTTTACTGCGGCTAGAACTGTCGTCGAAAAAGTTGTTCGCCGCTTTAAAGAACTGAATTGTATAGACTTTGTTGGTTGTTGTGGTAAAACGTCTATACACAGTTTTAACTCTATATCTAGCCATGCCTTGTTTTTTTCACAAAACTTGTCGTACATGTATTTACATTCACGCCATTTAGATAATTGTATGTAGGAACACTTTCGGATACTTCACTTATGCTGAACTTGTCCATTATGTACTTTATTAATTGATCATTACACTTTGTTGACGAGAAATTGAACATCGTTTATTTTTCAACACTAAAAATAGTTCATTTTGTTTTATATTTATGTCATGTATTCCTCGCGTAGCGGGGTCATTGGAACTACCTGGAAAAAATAATAATGCAATCAGCAATAGAGGACACATGTGAAGCTGTTTTTGATCCCAAATTTATCGATAAGGCATTAACTTTCATGTTATTAAACATCATAAATTAACAGTTCTACTAAATGGATCTTTTTTCTGAAATCATTGCTTTGTAAATTTGTAACGAATTCTTTAAACCAAAAGGGTGGTCTCATGAAAGGTATTTTATTTTTACAAACTTTATGAATGAAAATGAACAAATAATAGTAGGATATTAAAGTACATACCTGACGTTTCAATCTCCATAATGAAGGGTTTTTCATTTCAAATATTAATAAACAAACGTAATTATTCCGTTAAAATTTTACACAAAAGATGGCTTTCCTAACACTGGAACCTGTGGTGGAAGATAGATCAAAATACAAGAGTTCTAACCACACTACACCACAACTTGTTACGTTCTGGACGCGCGTCTCGCTAACCAAGTTAGCATCATCAGCAGATGATATAAACTGTTTATGCGGTACAATAATGATCTTCGCAGCACATACCGTTCTCAGTAAAGGTATTGGGAAGTTCAAAAGCATTTATCGAAATTTGGAGAACGTTTATTGGATTACCAAATATGACAAAAATAACCGCCCGCTTACAATGTTTTCCATTGTCGATCTTTCATGATAAAACTTACTTCACACAATATGTTTAAAAAGTTTTAGTACAGGGATCTACAATTTTTGAAAGGTAATTTTTAGCTTATTAATAGTAGGAGGCGACAATCAATAATAAAACGAGCCTCCGCCTATCCTTAGGTGGCCTGCTCAATAGCATTAAATTTATTTAAACACAACGCGATTAATGCCCAAATATTTGAAAACAAATAATAATTTAAGAAATGTTTACGCTCTCTATACAATAATAAATTGATAAACTTTCTCTCGGAGAAAAAGACTTCTTTGGCAAGCTGGTTAAAAAAATTTTGTCTACAAATTTTTTATTTTTCCTGAAATTTAATAAATAGTAGTAATACCTATCTGTTTTTTTTATTTTTCTTGATATGCTAAACCACAGGTCTATCTAATCTGACTTACCCACAATAAGACTAGTCACATGGGATGGCAAAAATCTTACCTGAAACAAAATTTAAAAAATTATGGGTTGAAATTACGAGAGTAAAATTTAAACGAGAATACATATTTTTGGTATGTAAGCCGATCTCAAAAAAGTAGAATTAAAACCAGAACGAATTAAAATTTATTAAATTAGCCCATATAATCTACAAATCTTAATTCCACGCCATGTCATAAATTAAATATAATAGATCCCTGCCAAAATTGAACCAGGAAAACTTGATAAGGGATTTCATTATCAAGATGTAATCAAAAACATAATGTTTTGATTTGACTAATAAAAAATTCGGTCTATAATAACATACATATTTATTGTTTCCTAATTTATACGTCAACGTATATTCGTAAAAGTAAATAAATATTACACTCATATAGGATCTTAAGAGTTTTACACGGCTGCACCACTAAAGTTTGAAACAAAGGGCAATCGAAAAAAGCCTATTTTGAGAACTCGTAGAGAATTAAACGAAAAAGATCTCTTCCTAAACTGGGTTACACTTAATTGACCTATCTAGCAGTTTACTTAAGATCATATTTCTATAGACGCTATAAATCTTCTTGGCAGCTGTCGCTTAGTGTCAGTAAATAAAGTAATGATTCACCCGTGTTAAGTTTTCCGGATATATTGTTTGTTGATATTTTATTTCAAATTATGAAGTTTTTACAGATCTTAGATAATATTACTTTATCATTATTGTTCTTATTCACATGGTAATTCTAAATATCTGACAGATTTATGCGCTCTATCATTTATTGTTCACTACGACATAAAGAATTGCGTGGTTGGAACCCTAAAACAACGTAAAATATAAAGTCGGTTTAAGTGGAAAAAGGCTAAAAAATTTGAAATATCCGAAAAAATTAATTCTACCTATATTAGTATATTAGAATGGTTTTGTTACTCCCAAAGTAACCGATTACTATCAAGTATTTATTGACCAAATAAAGATTGTGTATGTCATGTTATCATATTATGCCACTTTTGACGTCTTCAGTTAACTTTAAACCAATTTACATCTCTGCTGTCTTCTCATTCAGTATTTGATTACCATTTTACATATTTTCGATTAAGTTAGATAATTACCTAATTAATAAGAATTAAATTACTAATAATGTCATACATTAAAAATATATACATATATATTTTTAATGTATGACATTATTTGTTCGCTCGAAGTGTTTATTGAATTTTTACATTTTAACATAGACTAACCTACCTATGATAGTTTCAGATACACAACACCACTGATTTTATTGAAATTTAAATGAGATTAATTTGATTAAGAAAACTCTAGTTTCATTATTAATAAAGAAATAAAATATAGTAATATATTTCAACCAATTTTAAAATAGTGAATGTATTTAACTGTTTCGTCTCCTGATTATAGCATTAACACGCTTTTGCTTTCAATTGCAAAACGATGTAGAAAAAATGATATAATAAAGAAAAATTGCATCAAGGGATCTTACAAAATTAACAAAAAGATTAATGAAATTAATGGATCAGATTGCTTCACCTGCCTTTTGTAAGTGAAGAACATCTCCAGGACTTTGATTTCTTCAGAAGACTGTTAGTTACTGCGGCCGACGACCAACGTATCGTCTCACTGTCTCTGCAACACTGCTGCTTTGTCACGGACAGTAGTAAATTGGTAGGGTTTGGAACCGTTCATCAAACGAATAGAAATTTTACTAAATTTATACAAACAAGTCGCCAAGATGAGGTGTAGAAGGCGAATTAAAAGACCACCTAATTGTTTCTTGAGATGCGGCGTTATCCATCGATTTAACCCTTTAACAGCATCTGAGAAGTTAGTGTCCTCATCGCTAAAGGGCTTAGTACATCGAACTCTAAGCAATAGATAGCGCTAAAGTTGCTAGAAATAAATTTATAGCTTCTTTAGATAAAATAATTCGCACAGGCAAAGGTATACCTCCTGTTTTAGAGAGTGTTAGTAAAAAACAACCGCCATAATCGACCCTGACAATAGAAAAGGCTTTTACTTGATTGACTCAAAAGAGTGTCAGTAGTGTTCAGGAAGCTAAAGCCTACAATAAGGAGAACTGAGATAATCGAAAATCTAAGAGACCTTGACTAGCACAGTCTGCAGGATTATCGAACGAGAAACCGTGAAACCAAGGCCAAGGAGAAATTATGTCCTGAATTTACCTCACTCGATTATTAACAAAAGTCTTCCACCTATATGGTCATGACTTAATTCAGTACAAAGCTGCTGTTATAACAGAACATGAAAAATGCGATGTACCGATTTTGTCTTGGAATGTGGACAGCGCGTAATGTATTAGAGCGCATAACTACAGCGTCGGCAATTACTACATAGTACAGGTGTCTAACCTTTATATTATCTTGAGTAAGACTTCTCAAATAACCAAAAGCAGTAAATCCATTTTTAGAACTATCACCAAATCTATGAAGCTCGACAATCTTAAATATCCAAAAGGTTAACCCCACGCGGAGTTTAAATTTGAGAAATATACGGATGTTCTGATTTATATTGGACGCCCTTTTTTAGTGTAGACGATGATTTCATCATTCCAACCAAATCGCAAACTCCAAAGATTCTGAGTCAAATATTTTGCAAAGAAAGTTAGGGGGGATAGAAACCCAAGGAGAGGAAAATGTTCTGTTCTGAAATTTGCTATTTACAATTGTCACTTATATGTTTCTATTGAACTCGCCTTAATTTTTTTTTCAAAATGTTTTTATTTCCCACGTAAGAGAGAAGTATGGTCTCTAGATTCCGAAATATATGTTCTCCCATTTTCGTTAGTCTGTCGATCTGTCGTTGTCTGTGCGCGACACATTTCAAAAACTACTTATCCGATTAAGTTAAAAGTTTGGTCAAAAGCAAGAATCATATGGGGACGGAATGATAATATTTTGGTAAAAATCCAATATTGCGCAAGACAATGGCCGACTCACTAATTGCTAAAAATCTTTGGTTAAAATTCACTTTTTGAATGGATCTCAAAATTTGCACAAAAAAATCAGTGTGATATAGGGATAAACTGTACGTAGTGGAATTTTATACGGTTTTGGGTAAAAGTAAATCTACCGATTTTTACTATTGTTCTTTAGGGAAGTATATAATTATCCTTCATCTGTCATTAGTTTTGCATATGACAGAGGAGGAAATTTTTTAGAAAGATATTAAAAGAAGTCTTCTATTTTTAATATCGTGAGAAATTGTTTTATTGGTTTGGCTTTTATACAACATTATTTCTTTGATGCAGATTTGTTTGATGAAGATTGTGGCTAAAACCACTATTATGTCAAAAAATCCGTAATAACTTAATAAGAACTGTAATGCTTTCACCAGTCCATACTTATTTCATTACCACATTTTATGAGAAACTTAGTCTCTTTGATCCTAAATTATGTAACACTTATCATTCTGTAGAGAAAATGCAACAAAGCAATATATTATGTGTGTATATGACAAGACCCTAAATATGCCTGGGACTCTACCAATCACACTACAGATTGTTTAATGTGCTTCCTTTTGGTTCATTTATTTGCGCGGAGTTGCAAGTTTTATTGGATGTTCAACATGGGCTTCCTGGTTCAGTGGCAAGATACTCGGTTTTGGATGTGGCGCATATGCGTACGAAATCCCGTTCAGACTGATGACTTTTTTAAGTTTTTTTTTTAACAAACTTTTAAATAATAAAAATGTGGATTATGCTCAGTTAGTATTGGTTAGGCTTGTTGTAAAGAAAGCGCGCAGTAGCGCGCCAACAAAATTCCGAGTCTATAATAAAACTAGGATTTTATAACAAAACCTATATTGTTAATTGGATCTGTCCCGTTAAACGTTAAGGTAGCCCAGGTTCGTCGGTAAAATACACCTCAAATCATTGAAAATTAGATTTGAAATACGCTGTGACTGTTAGAGTGCTAGGCGGATTTAAGGTCTGCTTTTTATTGATAGTTATAGTCTAATTTATAACACCTTCTATGTTATTTTATCAAATTCCTTGAATTTCTAATTAAAACCTATACTCGTGTAGTAGACCTGTATATATGGGAGATACCAATAATTATAAGTTTCAAAGCAAAGGGATTGCCCTGTGTTGCGAAGTACGAAACTTAAAATAAATCAAAAGTTCCTTCTGCTAAATTCTAAAAGATCCGGCAAAACGCCCGGCTTTAAGCGAGGTATTGCTAGCCTTTTCAGGGTAAAATGCTCTAATTAATAATTTTATTGCCTTCATTTTGGTAGCTAAATAGGTTTTCAGCTAAGTTAAACAAAGTTTTACTCCAATGGAGAATGCTTTTCAAAGACTCTATTCTTCAGTCATGTACCTATATGCTGACCCAGAATATTAATAATACTAAAAATGACATTATTTTTCTCGAAAGAGCACTAATAATATTAATATTGATTTTGTGGATATCTTAGATACTAATATAAAAGTTATAAGAAGCTCTGCTTGCCTTAAAACTTCGAAAAGTAATGTTGGAATCTGACTTAGTTATAGAGGTTGTCCAAAAATTATAACACTATAAAACGACCCCAAGAGAAAAGTGCCCTTATTTTTATAGTTATTTAAAATTTTATTTGGAAAGGGATAGGAGTTTTAAATCCCCTTTGTTTATTCCAGACTACCTGTAAAAATATTTAATCTAAACATATTCCTTCACAAGATACCGGTGGAAAATAAAAAAATTTACATTGTCGACCTAAATGTATTTTGATTCTGTATTAGATCTCTCTATTTGTTTCCAAATAATCTTTATAAAATATATCAATAACAATAAAAATAAAATGTATTACAATTTTTGGACAACCTGTATAACCAATTCAAATTCCAAAATTACTTTTCCAAGTTTCAAGGCAAGTAAAACGGTTAATACAAAAAACACTTTTTCTCTTAAAATGTCAAATAATAACATTTACAGATATAGTTAGGTTCATCCGGGGACACACAATAATTTTAAAGAACCCTAAATTACATTGGAATAAATGAAAGATTTTAATATTTGTAATAAACCTTCCGTATCAATGCCCGATACTTTAAACAAACCTAATGAATTAAATTCGTATTTTTTGCAGTTCTCGATAAATAGCTTCTGATCAGCTTTTAAATTTTTAGGATTTGTTTCACGACTGGTGCTATCGAAGATGTAAAAAGGGTTCTTTATGATATAAAATCCACGCCTACAGGTCCCGATTTAATTAATCTAGAGAAGTTTCTGTTATGTTACCCCACACTATTTAGCTAATATAATAAACTCTTGTCTATGCCTTGGAGACTTTGGTGTCTAATTCATATACCTAAAAGTAGTAATGTGTCAGTTTTATCATGCAAAAGAAAATTTGTAAACTCCTGAAAATATGCTTTCATTTCGTCAATCCGGCTTTCATTCGGGTTTTAGTTGTACTAAAGTCCTGCTAAATATCATTGAAGACCTAATGAGGGCTACAGCTGGGGGTGAATGTACATGCTATTAGATTATTCCAAAGCCTTCTATACGTCAACTGCTTTTATCCAGCTCCACGAGGGTCAATATTAGGTTTTATAAAAGTCCAGTATTTGAGAATTTTTTTTTAAAGACTATCCAACGCGTTTCGTTACAAATACCATCTTTCCTCAGAAGTTCGTCACCAAATAAACGGGAATAAAAAACACTTAATTTAAAACCAATTCACAAATAGATAACAATTATTTTTTAAAATGTTATATACACATTACTCTACATATTAGCTGTAATCAATAATTAAAAAAACAAAAAGTCTCCAGGCTGGGACGAAATTAGGACAGCGATAATAAGAAATATTGCGTCGGAAATATTGGTACCAATTTTTGATGACATGACATTTTTAGTGAATCTCTGTTTTGACAGGAGTGTTTTTCCCAATTCTTTATAAATATAAAATTATTTCTGAATCTCAAGTTGGATTCAGAGAGGATAGATCTACCCAGCAAATATTAACATCGCATATTTACGAAGCTTAATATTCCACTGACAAAAGTTTATGCACCTTCATTGACCTCTCCAAATCCTTTGACATAGTATCCCATACAATTTTGCTGCAAAAGTTGGAGGAGAATGGACTGAGGGATGAGATTCTGAATTTGTTCAATAGCTATTTAACAGACAGGGTCCAATGTGTCACAAATGAAGGAGAAGTGGGTGCTGTTTAAACCGTAGATTATGAGGTGCCTCAATGTAGTGTATTAGGACCTTTACTTTTTACCATTTATATTAAAGATTTATTAAAAATAAACTCTAGAGAAAAAGTAATTAGCTTTGCTGACGATACAGGTATATTTTATCGTTCTAGTACGTGGGAGAATTTAATGAAGTTTGCAGATGATGAGTTTGGCACTATAAATGAATGGCTTCTGCTAAATAAATTGACATTAAATTATGAAAAAATTAAATATCTAGCGTTTGCAGCGAAAAGTAGTTACCTAATTTTAATAAATTAAAGATAATCGGAGTGAAATACCTGAGGCAAAATTCATAAAATACCTGGGCATCATTAATTATAGATATCTTAGATGGGATCTGCAAATAAAAAACATAAGCAACAAACTAAGGGATCTATTACCAAAGAATTACTTCTAGAATGTTTTAAACATCCATACTGTTCCAAAAGAGTCAGTTACCAAATGCTGTTTAAGTATGTTAAAGTACACTTTTCAGAGAAAAATAGTATTAGAATATTCAAGTCATAACCACGAGACAAGAAATAGATCTGCATATCCAAGTATGTGTCTTAAAACCTCGGTTAAAACCTCTGGGCAGCAATCAGTTAAGTTTTAAAAAACTGGATGCTTCGGCAGGAAAGGGATATCTGCAGTGATAGCATTAATCTAAAATATCTAAAATAATTTTGTTTATTGTGTTAAGTTTTATTGATATTTGAGAAATTGCCGTTAGTGTGCATTGTAACACTTGAATGTAAAAAACATGTATTTACTACCAGTCTTAGTTATGTTTTTGTCTGAAAAATTTACGTCTGTGTGTTAATGCATCTCAAAGGTAAATTAGAAAATAGCTATTTGAAATGTTCCCTAATATATTGCTTCTAAAATATATGCAAAGCTCGCAAAGAAGTGAATTGTAAATATCCGCAATGTCAGGTTTTGGAATATGGGGCGGGGAGGTTCTTTTTATTTCATACTTTTCAGGTGTACCTAATTTTAAAACTTAATAATTGGCGTCGAATTTCGACATGTATCCCTGGTACAACATTATTTGATAATTTTTTAGTTTAGACTAATTTATTTCAAATAAGAAAACAGTTCTTGCTATTAGAGGTTTATGGCGGATCTGTTTACATCTGGTAACTGACTTTTATAAGATACATTATGGTAAAGCCTAAATTAGAGACGTCTGTTTGGCACAGGATAAACGTTTGATTGGTGTTAAATTATGAACTCGTGTATTAATTTACCAAAATCTCCCTGAATAATTAATCTTTCTCGTTTGGGTTCCTACATATTTAAATTTTCGTATTGTCTTCAAATACACTTTTTGACAAAATTAGCGAATAATGTAAATTTCAAAAAAAGTTTAGTGTTCGATAGTTTTCGAACCGCTCGTTCTATGGATTTCAATGATCTTTTCTTTATATGGTAGGCCAATCTTTCAGAAATATTACTAAGATATTAAGGTTTTTTTTATAAAAGTGTTTGGATGATATATAGGTTGCTTTAAGTAGTAGTGTTATCCTCCGAGTAATTAAAACCCCCTGTAGAGAGAACTAGTATCTTCCGCAATTTCCCGCATAAGTCGCATTATAGTGCCATCATTTTTCGGTGTTTTCTTTTTTTGTAATCTTTTTATCTTTAATTTTAGTGGAAATATACGGTTTTTAACCCTATATGTTTTTATTGGGCTTCCCTGGTTACACATTCAAAAAGTATCATTCATCTAGGGTCCTTGGCTGTGAGAAAAATCATTGTCAAACCTGACAAGTTATGTTCACAGTGAATTTATGTTAAGTATGCTTTCTTGATCATAGAATATTTATGGGATATGATGGAAACCGAACAACTGGCAGAAAGGCTTAGCGAAATGTGTCGACAGATTTGACAATATGAGATCCAACGGCCAATTTTGAGCATGCCACTACGCTGTCAAGTTTTGATCGTCGCACGAGGTGGGAATACTTATTATTTAGAGAAAATTGTTTATTTTGTTGATATTTGTTAATTTAAAATTAAATTCAATTCATATGAAGTCTTGTTACACCAAGAACAGATAGGGATAAAAAACCATATACTTACACTAAAAATGAAGATAAAAAGATTAATAAAAAAATAATACTAACATATACCAATATGGCACTACAATGAGACTTTTGCGGGGAAATGCTGAACATATCAGATCTCTACGGGGTGTTTTGACTTGGAGAAAAACAGTAATATTTATAGCATTCTGCATATTATCTAACCCACGTACCAAAAACAGAAAAACATCTCAGTAGGATTTCTGAATTATTGGTAGAGCGGTTCAAAAAATGTCGAACATCAAACTTTAGCGCTAATTTACAAAATAACATTTTTAATACCTCCTTTTAATACCTTCTAGTCACATTTAACTGAACTTTGCAGAATTTTAAGGAATATCTGTTTAGGTTAGTTTGCTTTAATTTGATTAAACATGTTGTCTTTAAGGAAAAGTAGAATGAATTTGTAAGCGCCGAAATCATAATCCAACAAGAAATAATTTGACCTTAATTACTATATACGGTGTTTCGTAACTGAATGCTGATAATCTAGGATGTGATTCTTTGGCCAATTTTAAGTATAAAAGTTCCAGAAATTGCCGTTTTTCGGGATAGAGGGTGGCAAAGTTTTATTATTTTAGTTTTTTTTCTTATCTTCTACATTTTTAAAGATAATAGCAGGCAAATTGAAACACATATTACTTTTTATAATACCTATAAGACAGTATCATTGGCATTTGGAACAATATACAGGGTGATATTTTTTTCGGGGTCACTACACCTTCTACCCCTCCTAAGTTTACTTTTTTTTATGATAAAATACAATGCTCAGGATAGTCTAAAACTTCTTTGCATCCCGTATTTTTTTCATATCTTTTACGGTTTAGAAGTTATTTAGCGAAGTATTCAATTATGCATGTCGTTTTTTCAGTTCGCATACAATTTTACGTTGTTTTTTTAAAACATATTCTGTTTATTTTGTTAAAAAAGGGAGTAAATGGAAATTCTAACATAGAAGTTTTCAATTTTACTTTCTCTCTAGAGGTTTTATTTGATCTGGTTTGTTTTTCGTTAACTAAACAAAAAATTTTAATCTTACATAAATCAAGTAGGCTAATTTCATTGAGTTGTATTAAATAACAAAATGTTGTTGACAGTATTAACAAAGTATAAGTTAAAATTACTAAGTACTTAGCTGTCTATAGCAGACATTGTGCTATCATTATAATAATGGTTATTTTTACAAACGCTAAGTTAGCCGACATGCATTTAATTTGCGGACTTGCTGACGGCAACGCCTATGAAGATAGACGAATTTACGAAGAAAGGTATACAGGTCGTCATTTCCTGGAAGAAGATTTACCCGGTTTGCTGGAATAAATGCCTTTCATGCTAAGAAACCAGATTTGGATATGCATGATGGGACTCCTGCTCATTTCAGTATCCTGGTGCGTGAATATTTAAATCGGACTTATCAGTATCCTGGCGCGTAAATATTTAAATCCGACGTATCATAATCCTTAGATAGACCAAGGAGGACCGCAACCGTTGTCCCCTTGGTCGCCCGATTTAAACAGTCTAGATCTTTTTCTTATGGGGCGTTTGAAATCCTTGGTTTACGCCTCACCAGTTCAAAATAAAGAAGGTTTGAGAAATCGCATAGTAGCAGCATGCGAACCTATAAGGAATACCCCTGGAATATTTCATAGGGTACGTAGATCAATGAGAAGAAGGACTAATGTAGGGGAGAACCCCCTACAGTGGCCACCTTTCAAGATATGTTGCTGTAATTCAACTATTTCAATCATTTTATTATTTAATTATATATTTATAGAAACCTGGAAATGTTAGTTATACCATATGTTACGTGTAAAATTTAAAAAAAATAAATTAGGAAAAAAAAGTAATATTTTTTAAAAGTTTAAAAATGTGGCCACTGTTGGAGAAAGAAAGGTACACTGGCCACCCCATACCCCAACAATGGTCACTGCTTTTTAAACCAAAATAAAGGATTTATTTATGGTTATTATATTTATTATTTGGTATAAAAATGAACTAAATGAATAATTTCAAACTGTATAAACACATGTCTACGAAACGGGAGACAAGAAATCTTATGATACATTATAACTACTTAAGTCAATAGAAAACACAAATGAATTGTTCATCCTTGAAGTGCCCCCAGTGACACTTGGTTCAGGAAGCCCAATTTCTATATCTCTCTTCATGATGGTGGAAATGTCTGGAACTAAGGGGAAAACAAACTTCTTATGCTGGTATCGTAAAAATGACACATCATATTCATCGTCTTGAGGATGAATTTCGGTAACTTGACCTACGTAATATTTGATAGTTTTTTTTGTAGGAAATCTTACAAGGACAAAACTGTTAACCTTTATGTCATCTAATTGATTTAAGGTCATATTGTCCTCCCCTTCAAACGATTCGGTACACGTTGACGAGGCATATGAAATATTATCGTCGCTGTCACTAGAAGAACTGGAATTGGGCCGCTTGTTATTTTTCTTTTTTTTAATTGGTATCAGAGACTTCAGGGGTAAATCGTCCTCATCTTGAAAAACTGCTCTTTTTACTACCGTTTTCTTTACTATCTCTTCAGTTTGAAACTTCTCCATAACTGGGGTGCTAGTTAGAATTTCTGTGCTCCTTTTTATTTAGTGTGGTTTTCTTACATTTGGTAGCTTTCGGATATGGTGCAATAGTCTCCGGTGAAAAGTATAAATGAGTTCCTTGTGTTACATTGGCATTTTCAACATCTGTACGTCCTTCATTTGAGGGTCCTGCATGGGGTGAGTTTTGGGTATTTTCTTGAAGTAGAGGTTGATCTGTTACAGATGCTGGAATAAACTCGCTTTCATCATAAATGGCACTGTTGAGTGGACATATTCCAGTGTGTTTGAACGCCGATACGATATTGTTTGTTGTAAAAGCCAATGGATAGGCTTGTCCTAATATCTCACTTATATCGTAGATAGTTATTCTTAGACCAGGATGGTTAGTTATCCACTTATTGCATTCATTATTGTATTGTCGTTTTAATGGACCATAAACACATTTATCCAGGGGCTGGAGTTTATGGCTTGTATGTGGCGGTAATGTTAGAAGCTGCACGTTATTTTGTTTAGCCATTTTAATAACGTCAAGAGAAATATGGCTCTCATGGTTATCCATCAGTAGAAGAACCGGGAAGTCTGCCGTTGGTCTAGCGTGGTTGATAAAATATTGAAACCATTTATGAAATATTTCTTTATTTATCCAACCGCTGGGAGAAGCATCACCTTGTACTCCAGGTGGTCCACCTTTAAGCATATGTGATTTGAAATTTTTCCGCGGAAATATTAAGAAAGGCGGGATAGAGTTACCTATTGCATTGATGGCTCCAATCATGGTAACAAGGGTGCCTCTTTCACTTGATGTTATTTTCCCTATTTGTTTTTGGCCCTTGGTCGCTATAACTTTACTGGAGCCTTGGACTGTTGTAAGGCCAGTCTCGTCTATATTATATACTTGGGCAGGAGTATATTTATATTTTTCATATAAAAAGGTAAGATTTGTGAAAAACTTATCAACAACTGGTTTATTAAATCCCATTGCTCTAGCCAAGGACGTTGCTTCAGCAGATCGAATAAAAATGCTCCTATTTCTTTTCATAAATTTATAAAACCAGTTTCTTCCAGCACACTTATTCTTCCTCCAATTGTTTGGAATCTTCTTATCAAAAGCAACAGCTAATTCATAAGCAAAAAATCTCACCCGTAGTGCAAATTCGCCATCTGCTTCAAATAATCTGTAAGTTTTTCCTCTTCAGACTTGCTGAACACTTTGTTGACTTCATAATTTGGTGTAAGTCGTGGTGTTCTCCCTACATCCATGTTGGCAAAATCAGCATCAACTCCCGCTCGTTCGCATTTTGATTTATAACGTCTTAAGGTGGTCCTTGCGATCTTGAATTCCTGGGCCGCTTTTTTAACACTCCAACCACCTTCAAATATACGGTAAAGAGCCTCTCTCATTGTTTCAGCACTGGTTTTTCCAATGTTGGATCTCTTGGACCTTGATTCGTCCATAATGCTGAAAAAAAAAGGAACCTACAGTGGCTTTTAGTGGCACTTTAGTAGTGGCCACTGTTAAAAACAACAACCCTGGCCACTGTTAGAGAAACCACGTTTTCTAAACGTTTGATCAAAACAAATTCAAACGCTATTATTCTTAAGAAATAAAAGGTACAAAATATAACTAATATACTGCAGTTTATTTTAAAAATATTACCAGCTTATGGTTACGAAATAAACAAAGAGCAAACATACCTGTAAACGTAACTTACGGCAGCCAAAAAAGCGATGCTCTCTCTACTACATAAACAATGAGACTGACCAAAACGTGGACCGACGTATTTTCGAGTACGACTACTTAACTCTTTAATTCATAGATGGCGACGGTAACTGAAGTGAATTTATTATATTACAAAGATATGGCCACTGTTAAAGACTGGCCACTGTAGGAGGTTCTCCCCTATGCATTGCGGCAGGAGGGGGACATTTCCAGCAGTTCTTGTAAATAATTACGTTAACTATGCATAGGATTTAGGGTAAAGATGTTAAACGTATTCTTTGTTTTCTCCTACTATGTATTTAATTTTTTTTTTATAAACTTTTGATAATCAAAAAACAATGTTTGAAATAATAACATTTTGTTAATGAAATTATTTTACTAATTAAATACGCAAAAAATTAAAGTTAAAGATGCAAGTTTATTTGAAAATATTAATTGGTATAATTTCCACTGACTTGCTTTTTTAACAAAATAATTAAATACTTCACTAAATAACTTCTAAACCGTATAAGATATTAATAAAACGCAACATGCAAAAAAGTTGTAGAACTCCTTGCACCATCGGATTTTAATATAAAAAAGTCAGCGTCGCTGCAAAAGCAAATTTGGGAGGGGAAGAAAGGGTTGTGATCTACAAAACAAATATCACCCTGTAGATCCCCAAAATAAGTATTACCCTGTAGATTGTTCCAAATGCCAATGATACTATCTTATAGGTATTACAAAAAGTAATACGTATTTCAATTTGTATTCAATTATCTTTAAAAATTAAAAACTAAAAAATAAATAAAATTGTATCCTGAAAAATAGACATTTTTGGATATATGTTTATATGAACTTTTATACTTATACTTACTTACTTTATATAAAGTCATTAACCTGATAGCAAGAAATAAATTCGAAATCATCTTATCATGATATGCTTCAACAATACGCAATGTATCTATTTTAAAATTAGGTTATACTATGTCAGGTCAGTTTAAATTAATTTTACAAATCACAATTATAAAGAGAGAAAACCGTTCGTCTAACTAATTACCCAACATAATGACCACCATTAAATAACTCTACAAATTAAAGCTACTAAATCTTTCGGAAATCTTAATGCACGAAAGAATCTGTGTACACTCCTTTAGGCTGCCACTCCTAGAAAATCCTTGCCATTACTAATAATCCTGAAATATAAATTCCGGCGTCATGAAAAACGGGGATTTTGTGGAAAACATTATTTTATTTTACAGATGTAAATGCATTCTTTCAATTAAATAAGTCAAAAGGGTTTCTTATCTTGGCAAAACGTATTTTTGAAATGCTTCCGCATGTTCAGTCAAAGCTTGGCACGATTCCCAACAAGATAAACTTACATTTCTGGCAACTTTGCAGAACATTTTTATTATAAAATTACGAGTTTTTTTAAATATAGATATTAAAACTATTAAAAATTGACCGTTGGTTTTTTCGTACCTCGTTCTACACCCCTCGTAGGCCCCCCTTTTAGGTTCCCTAGATCCCGCAAAATATGGTCTCCCATTTGCTCCGGTTTTCCTGTACGCCCCATATCTCAAAAACTACATAACCGATTTACTTTAAAAGTCATATTTAAAAACTGCTTATCCAATTGACCTTTTCACAAAATTAAGTTTGATATAGGGATAAGATAGTAAACTTTTGGGGTGATGACATTATTGTGAAACAAAATGACTCGAATTGTTGCACAAAAATCACGTGTGACAGAGTGCAAACCGTACATGTAAAAACAAAATAGCGGACAAATAAAAGTAAAAAAATTCTGTAAAATTCCATTTCCTGGAATAAAACATTCTTTTTATAAAGGAAAATAATAAAGGACAGATTTTTAAAGACTACATAGGTAACTTTTTAAATGTGTTCAGATTATTTGTTGCATTTAGAGTGACAAACAAGCTTCAATTAATTTAAAGTTACATATTTTTATTCAGCTGCGAAAAAGCCAAAAAAGATTTTTTGTTACATAGGTAACGTTATGAAAACTAAAAAAATAATAAGAATCATTAAAAAAAAAAAAAACAAAGTAAGGAATAGTATACTGGAATATCGAAGCAGTGGTTTTATTTGACCAGGCATGATAAGTAAATTAATGTGCCTATGTATTTATGTTGGATTCGGATATAAAAATATTTACAGGCCAAAGCAGACAAGATGAGAAATGTTTATTCGACTCAATCTAAATTATTGGTAGATTTAACAGAATGACGAATTAGTTATAATAGGGGAGCGCCTCCTCCTCCTCCTCTTCCTCTCTCTCATGTCCCTCATTCTTAACTTCCTCCCCTTTTATTCTCATTCGCATCATATTTTTTAATTTTTTCTCTTTGTTCTCCCACATTTGATTTTGCATTCTTAAGTCTTATAAATAGGTGCATCATGATCATTTTAGTATGCCGAGACACATTTACTAAGCTGTGCTCGAGTTGCGTAAAAAGTTATTTTTGAATTTTTCCACCAATTTTGTATAAAACAAAAAGAAAAAATGTGTCAAGTAATAAGTGAATTATGTGTAATCGCGAAAAATTAACTACAACTATCAGACAGTTAAAAGTTAAATATCTCAATTTCTTTGAAGTGATTTCGAAAGATGAATACACCAAGCTGTTTTATCCACTGAAACGAGATTATTTGGAAGCAATTGACTGTTGTGATGATTATTTAGAAGGAATTATAAGCCTTACTACGTTTTTCAATACATTTGGGAAATCATACTTTGTAGGAGAATTAAGCCACCTAATAGAATTTATAGGAGAAGATTGCCAATTTATACCTGCTATTATTGCAACCCAAAAGAGGTTTCAATTATACGAAGATAAAAAACAGGTATTATCAAAGAAAGTTAATCCTATTCGCAAGAGACGTCCCCCTACATATTTAAAATATTATGTTAAATAAATGAAATGGCTGAGTTGCTGATTGCAGTTAAATTATTAGAGGAGAAATTTAGTAATCTTTCAAAAACCTATTTCTCATATTGTATGGCAAGTGGTCCGGAGTGGATAGACTTTTATTGTAATCAATCTGAGGAATTCGTAAAGGCTGCCCTCTGTTGCAACAAATACATTGAAACATTAAATTTTTTTCAACTTATTCAAGATCTAAAAGTTATTGGCTTTGGTTACTATTTAAAAGACTTGAAGCAATTTATTGACGAGGATACTATTCTTCAAGAAATTGAAAAGGAAGAATAAATTTAATAATATTTACAATGGAGCAAATGGTTACTGAAATGTATGAAGAGTTTATTATATCTGCTGCATACTTCCAATATTTATCAATTGTAGGCGAAGAAGACGCAGAAGCACAAGATTTGTCAGCATATGTTAATAATATAGATCGAATGAAACAATGTGAATTAGCCGCTAAATTTTGTAATGATTATTTAAAATATAAAAATGAGTATGAACTTTTAAATGAATTTAGAAAATTAGATTTAAGGTATCATATTAATTGTATTCAATCATGGTTGGTTAATGCAAAATAAAAAGGTAATTAAGTTTTTTTTTTATATTTTTATTCATTCATAAAACAATTGTCATATAAAAATAACACATTTGTCAAAGCACACATACAAGGTGATTTTGAATGATAGAAGCATTTTGGTTCCATTAGCTTTAGCGCTGGTTGTTCATCTATTTCAATCACATGCTTTTTAGAATATTTCTGTATAAAATCCTTTTTTTCGCTTCCTTTTACAAAAACAAAATCTGCTTTCTTCGTAAGTGTTTCAATTATTTTTGGGAAATGATGTAATGGAGTAAATCCATTATTCCAATGTATACAATGATAATTTTTCGTTAACCATACCGCCTGCTTGTGACAATCAGGTGAAAGAAACTCCATTGGAAAAGGCTTTTTAAAAATGTAATGAGTCATTTCATAACCATCAAAAGCTGCAAGCTCTTTCGGTATAAATTTATTTTTTTCATCTTTGAATCCTTGAATATCTATAACCAATCTCATATTTTCAAAGCAGCAAATTTTTTAATGAGACTTTTTTTACTTGAATAATTTGCAATTTCTTCTTTCAGTTGATTAATTTTAAAAATAAATTTTTCAATTTGTAGTTGTAGTTTTGATGTCATGATTAAAACTAAAAGCTTTTGAAAATTTCTTTAAATTAAATCGAAATATGAAAATAGTGGGGATAAAGTTTATAATTGTTTCACAATTTTAGTAAGAGGGTTGTAGCTAAATAATTTGTCATGTAAAATAAGACAATAAGCAGAAGTATCTTTTTTAATTGCATTGTGTGTCTCAAATTCAATTCTCATTACTACGGATCCCGTTTGAATTGTTTCTTTTTGATGGGAGCAATCAATATGTGTAATAGGACTAATGTTTTTGAATTGTTCAGGATTAAAAATGGGTTCATTTGGAACACCATAATAAGACTGTCTAAAGTTGGCAAACATTTCGTATAAAGCAGAAAATTTGTTTTCTTCGAAATTTAAGTACAAATCGTGATAAGGATATCTTTCAGAATTTAAATATACTCTAATATTTGACAAGGTAATATTGTCAAATTTACTCATATCTTTAACAATTTTCCCTTTTCTGTTTTCTTGAAAGCCAATCACAACATGACGAGGAGCTTCTAGTTTACTAGTTGTTTTTACCGGCCATGTGTGACGGGTTGTTTCGGTTAGAGAAGAATATTCAACAAGTTCCCAACTCCTGAATCCTATCAATATATCTTTATTTGATTCTAATATTTTTGATAGAGCAAGTTGTTGTGGCATATCAACTAGAATGTGAGGAACTTTCCAATAAATTTTATCGAAAGTAACCAATGGAGTGTCAGGAGCAGTAACAAGGTGTGCCGGATCTTCTTTGAAAATAACACCATCTAAATCATCAGTTGATCTAATAAGAACCAATTCCTGTTTCATATTCATAATAATTTTTCTGTAATCTTCAAAAAATCCTAAAAGCATTTTTAGTGGTATGGATACGGAGAATTTTCCATCATTATCAACTAAAATTGTATCACCTTCTTTCCGATGTGGAAACCAACCTGCATTTTCCAGTTTTAAACTTTCGTTGGTATTGTGAGAAAGGTAGCTTTTTAAGGTTGATGCTAATCCAACATTTCTTATTGAATCTATAGTAATTCCGTTTAGTTCATAGCGGATTTCTCTGAACAAAAAGGCTATACCATTGTTAATAAATAGCAATTCTTTCTTATATTTACCTTCTGTATTAGTTAATTTTCCTTCGATATAAAGTAAACTATCTGATGGTAGAGTGTAAGCATCGAGTTCTTGAATTGGGATCCTTATTTCATCATTGTAATCGAATTTTGAAGAAATATATGGTTGATATGTGTGAAGCTCAGAACTGACGATGGAATTGTCTACATAAAGCTTTTCGTTTACGTTTAATATGTTCATTATTTTAAAACAGTGAAACCCAAGGATGTGAGAAATTTACGATTATCTCGTCTTAACTTGTTGGTGTTGGATTTGATACTGAACTGTTGTTTAGGCTTTTTCTTTTTATAAGTTTTTACTTTGTTGATAGTAGTAGGGGCAAGTCTCATCCCAAGGGCTCTATTATATCTAACTACCATTTTATATTTCACTTGTTTGTAAATGTAACCTTACTGTTATAGTTTCTCCTCTAAAACTGATAAGTTCTCCGTCTTGATCAACTATTTTAACTGTTATATTGTTAATTGCTTTGACGCTAACTGGAAAATACAAAATGGGCAAAGGAGATTCAACTATTTTATACCCTGGAGCTACAGTTGGATAAAACTGGTGAATAATATGAACAGGTTTACCATTATTGTAAGAACCGACACAAATATTACAGTCAATACAAATAGCATTCACCTTAGTTATTTTTGCAACATTATCTGATTCTTCCTCTTTCATAGCTTCTAGTATCCTGCTATTAAAACCCAACATTTTTCCTATCGAATCTTCCTTGGTAAAATCAATTATTCTACTACACATTAAAAAAGTTTTTAGAGTATTAACATTTGCTTTTAAAAGAAAAAAAATTTTTTCATTCGGAAATAAATCTTCTATACTTTCTCTTATGTATGTTTCTATATCTGTAATGTCATAAGTTCCGTCGGGAATAACAATTACTTTTTTATCTATATAAAATTTATTATATCCTTCTTTTATATTGGGGATAGTCATAAACGTTTCAAAATCAGCTAAACCCAGGTAATATTGTTTTTCATCCTCTAAATATATGGGCGGATTAAAATCAGCAGACAAAACAGAACTGTTTCCTGATATGGCAATTGTGGTAGACATTGCAGTTTATTTATGAATGAGATATTACAATAAATAATGAGTTTATATATTTTTTTGCAAAAATTTTAGGGATAGTTGACCACAGTTATATGAATTAAATTTTTGTTTATTTTCATAAGTATAAAATACATCCACTTTGCCATTCGAATTAAAATATTTGAGAAGTTCAAAAGGTGGTTTTAAATTTCCATAACTATCAAAATATATTACATTTTTGTTATTTTTAATATAAGCAGTCCAATGAGATCCTTTATTTTGTTTTTTATCCAAATTTACAATACCACATTCTTTCAGATTAATTTTTTTTGGAAGTTCATCGAGCATAAAAACACCTCTAAAGCCAGTTATTTTTAACAGCTTTACATATTTAATAATATCATTGTTCGTAAGTGCTCTTTTTGGAAAACTTATTTTGAGTTTTTTTTTGTCTGATTGCTTTCATTTTGACGGATCCTCCTTTATAAGGTCTAATAAATAGTCCCTTTCCTTTATATGGTCTAATATATAATCCTTTCCCTTCTTTAGAAGCATTTTCCATTGCAATATTATGTCTATGTATTTCTTCTAGTTGCTGTTTAGCTGCTTTAGCATCATTTACTGCCTTAGCAATTCCTGCCGCGCCTCCACCTAGTGCACCCAGGGCGCCAAGAATGGGAAACAAAAGAGGTAGAAATCCTCCAATTTTTTTGGGCGTTCGAATGATACGTTTTTTTCTCAATTTAAGTTTACCCCCTTTTGTATTTTTTAATCCCAAACCGAACTTTCTTTTACCCTTCATTATTCCTGCAACACTTAAAGCTGCAATTTTTTCACCAATAGAAGAATCTTTAGCTTTTACCCTATCCCAGGCTTTTTTTTCTAATATTTGGTCAGATATGTGTCTTTTTGATAAATCTTCAGTCTGAGAGTAAGATATATCATGTTCTTTGCAAGCGGAATCCAATGGATTTATACCAACGTCACCTCTAGTTAATCTTTTTTCCAAGTTGGTGCCGGGACCACAATAATTATATCCTGGTATATGAACTTCGAAAGGTAGTTTGCTAATTAATTTATTTACTAAACCAGAGCCTTTTCTATTACGTGTTTTAATAGTTTTTTTCAACTTATGGCGACCCACAGTCATTGAAGTTCTTTTTATACTAAAAGCACATTGACATTTTTCTGGTATAAATACTTTTACAGCTAAAAATATTTACTAGTGTGATTAAGAATGAGGATTGAAAAACAAAAATTCTCATTACCAGTAAATAATCATGATGAAAAAATTTTAAGTAAACAGTTGAGAAAGCATGGTGACTTATTTTGCGGTGGTTCAAAAAGAGGGCTTATAGTTGGTTGCAGTGGTAGCGGTAAAACCAACGTTATGCTTACACTGCTCGAGCATCCAAATGGAATTAGGTTTGAAAATGTCTATGTTTATTCAAAGTCATTAGATCAACCAAAATATGAATATTTAAGAAAGTTGTTAAAACCTATGAAAGAAATTGGATACTTTGAATATGATAGCGATGAGAACATTATTTCACCTCATGAGATAAAGCCAAATTCCGTTATCATTTTTGATGATATTCCTTGTCATAATCAATCTATTATTAGGGACTATTTCACGCATGGAAGGCATAGAAACACCGACTGTTTTTTTATTTTTCAAGGATATTCCTCAATCCTTAAACGTCTAATTCGAGAAAATGCAAACTTATTAATTTTATTTAAACAGGACTGTTTGAGTTTAAAACATATATATAATGACCACTGTATATTAGATATGACATTTGATCAGTTTAAAAATATTTGTGCTAACTGTTGGATGGATCCATATGGCTTTCTTGTAATTGACAAAGATTGTGAAGTAAATCACGGCAGATATAGGAGTAAATTCGATTCCTTTATATATTTATAAAAGTAAAAAATTTGCACTTTTATTTCATTTAAAACTTGTACAGCATGGATAAACGTTTAGCTCGAGAATTAATAAGATCCAGACAAGCCGTGAAGCAGAAATATCAAAGCTTGAAATTAGCTACTTCTTCTGCTCAGTCCGAATTAGAACAAACTTATAGACCAATAACACAACCACTTAAACAGCTAATTTCAAGTATTGGTAAATCCGAACCATTCGATTTAAAAGAAGAAAGAGTTTCAAAGTATGAAGATTTCAAAACACCTACAAAGCTTTATAAAACATCAACTCCGACGAAAAATATTCAGAAAACAGGAAAAACTCCGTCACTCCCTACAGAACTACCAACATTTTTAAATGACAGTAGTATCACTTCTTCCTCTCCTGTAGTACAACCATTGTCATCAACTGTTATAGCAGAAACTTCAGATCCTTCTAGTGACACAACAACAAATTTAAACTTGTCAGACATATTGGAACAAACTAGAAAAACAATTCAAACCTATGTTGGTACACCATCATATAAAGATTACTTAGCAGATTTTCATGAATTACCCAGATCATATATTGATGAGGGTGTGAAAGATACACAACATAAATTTGACCATTATTATGGAATAGTTCATGACCTCGAAACGGATAAGTTTTCTTTTGGTTTAACACAGATACCGGTAGAAATTATTGGAAAAGACATTAAAGTGGGAGGAATAACGTACACAGGCACGCCAGGTTTATACGAATTGCTTTTCAAAAAAGAACCGAAAGGTTATAAGAAGGAAGATTTAGATAATTACATGAACATTCTAGCTAAAACAAATGTATATCGTAGGAATTTTGATTCAAATGAACAAGTTCAAGGAAATACATCACACAAATATGTTACAATAATAGGACCATATTTACAAAGAAAGGGGATTACAAAGACAAAAACCTTGCCAAGATTAGTTACAGCATTTAACAAACCAAAACCTCCGTTTAGAACAACTAGAGCCAAATCTACAGGAAAGGGATTAATTTTGAAAACAAACAGATCAAATACAGACTATGTATACTGGAATAATGTTAACGAAATTGTTGATAGGCTACGTTTATTAATTTCATCAAGTGATGCGGGAAATAATGCTCATAGTAACGAGATTATCTCTATTATTGAAGAATTAAGAGAAGATAAAGTAATACTATAAATAACAGCTATCAAATATAATCATATTTATTGTTTAATGAAAGCTCAACATGACAGTTGATAAATTTGGACGCCATATTTCAAAACAAAATCAAGAGAGAATAAGTGACATTAATAATTTAAAAAGGAGATTAGGTGAAAATGAAACAAATAATGAAATCTTTGCTAAAAAGCTTAAGGTTTTTGATGAAAATTTTTTAAAGTATGAGAACCAGATTAAAGGATGCTATACCTCAATTGAAAACGTTAATAAACAGTTGCTAACGCTAAATCAAATAAGTAAAGATTTGCAATTTTTAAATGAACATGTTAAAAAGGAAGACAAAAAATTAAGTGATGATATCAACAAAATTAATAAAATAATGGAAACAAATATAAGAGAAGTAATAATTGAAAAACACAAGGAAAAAATTAAACAATTAAGAACTTTTATAAAAAGGTTAGATGATGAAAAAAAAAGAAATCAAAATAGCATTCTTAACAGTAGAACAATTGACCAACTCACTTTGGAAGAAAATCAACAATATATTTCCTTGGAAAATATAATGTCCAGTGTAATTAAGAAATTAGAACAAGAATTAAATAAAACAGAGGAGGAATTAAAAAATAGTGATAGTAGATCAACTACTTTCTTAACTGGAGAGATAAAAAAATCCTTTAATGCGTTAGAAAAGGAGATTACTAAAATTAGTAAAATTTTAAATGAAAAAAGTTATACAATACAAATTGATAAATTGAATGAATGGGAAAAAACATATAAAAGTTATATTTCGAATTATTACAAAACATAGAAAGTGAACTTCCTTAAAATTGAATAAACAAGTTTGTTGTCATGACAACCGTTAAACAGCAAGTCGTTAATGAATTACATAAACCTGCTAGAAAAAACTACAAACGCAGAAGGGTGGTAGTGAAAGGGTTAAATGATCTTTTTCAAGCTGATTTGGTTGAAATGTTATCCTATGCCAAATTTAATAAGGGATTTAAATATATCTTGATTACCATAAATGTATTTTCTAAGTATGTTTGGGCCGAACCGTTAAAATCTAAATCTGGAAAAGACGTAACAGCGGCAATGAAAAAAATATTAATCAGTGCAAAAACTCCACCAAAAAACTTGCAAACGGATAGAGGAAGAGAGTTTTTCAATGTAAATTTTCAAAATTTGATGCAACAATTTCGAATTAACCATTATAGCACGTTTTCCAATTTGAAAGCGAGTATAGTAGAAAGAGTGAACAGGACTTTAAAGAATAATATGTGGAAAATATTTAGCATTCAAGGAAATTACAAATGGTTTAATATATTAGCGGATATTGTAAAAGATTATAACAATACAAAACATTCTTCAATAGGAATGAAGCCAAAACAAGTAAATAAAACAAATGAAAATAGAATCTTGAAATCTGCATTTACTCATGCTAAAACGTTAGATATAAAATCTCCAAAGTTTAAAGTGGGTGATCACGTACGAATAAGCAAGCATCGAGAGGCATTTTCAAAAGCTTACACACCAAATTGGTCAAATGAGATATTCCACATTAAAGAAGTTAAGATGACAAACCCTTGGACATATTTAATTCAAGACGAAGATAATCAGGACATTCTGGGTGGTTTTTATGAGCAAGAATTACTAAAAGTAAAGCATACCGATGTGTATCTTATTGAGAAGATTTTGAGAAGGAAAGGAAACAAAGTTTATGTGAAATGGTTAGGACTTGATAAAAAATATAATACATGGATTGATAAAAAAAATATTGTTTAATTAAATTGAAATTAAATTTTAGTTAAATTTGTTTTATTTCTGTTCCTCACTTTATGCTTTAGCTGATACAAATTACAAAGTCTTAATGTGCTAATTAATTTCAAATAAAATTCACATTTACTAAACTAAAATTTTATTAAGTAAAACATCAAATACAATTTTTATTAAAACGTGTCAAATATATTTTATTTCTATGTTCCTCAGATAATATCGAATCTAGAATAAGTTTACAATCATTTATTCTTTTTTCAAAACGGAGTCTATCTAAGTACCACATCTGAAAGTTACTCCTACGGGCTTGTCTGTAAGCAAAGCTCCACTTCACTAACACATGCACCTTATTGTTCTCTTCCAGAAAAGATATTGTTTTCTTCGTAATATTTTCTTTTTGATCCATTTTCATTGTTTTCTTCGTAATATTTTCGTTTTGTTCCATTTTGCTTCAATTTGTTTTCCATTTGTTCAGGATATAAAGCAAGTAATTCCATCATAGTTGAAACATTTTCACTGTTAGGATTTTCTGTTGGACTTATTATATTATAAACATGCGTACACAAGTCGCCACAATCAGATGAAATATTATTTTGAAATATTTTGAAATATGTATTGAATTCTTGCCTTTTAAGTATAGATAATCTATAATCAATAATTTCCTTTAATCGCCACAAATTGTCCAAAGACTCTTGTCCTAAGTATATGAAGTGTGGGCCTTTTGTAATTTGTAGAACAGGGGTATCATTTATTTTCTGAACCTGCAGATGAATGTTGTTTATATTCACACTGGTTTGATCAACTTGAGGAAAGTAGAAATTGTTTACAATAATTCCTTGATGAACACAAATGTCTTTCCAATTTTCTTCGGTTAGTGCGATTGAAAATCCAGTTTTTCCACCAATTACAATTTTTGGAGAAAAATCATTTAAACTAATGCCAACAAGAACAAATTTTGACAAAGAATTATTTAAAAAATAAATTTGTTCTTGTTGGCATTAGTTTAAATGATTTTTCTCCAAAAATTGTAATTGGTGGAAAAACTGGATTTTCAATCGCACTAACCGAAGAAAATTGGAAAGACATTTGTGTTCATCAAGGAATTATTGTAAACAATTTCTACTTTCCTCAAGTTGATCAAACCAGTGTGAATATAAACAACATTCATCTGCAGGTTCAGAAAATAAATGATACCCCTGTTCTACAAATTACAAAAGGCCCACACTTCATATACTTAGGACAAGAGTCTTTGGACAATTTGTGGCGATTAAAGGAAATTATTGATTATAGATTATCTATACTTAAAAGGCAAGAATTCAATACATATTTCAAAATATTTCAAAATAATATTTCATCTGATTGTGGCGACTTGTGTACGCATGTTTATAATATAATAAGTCCAACAGAAAATCCTAACAGTGAAAATGTTTCAACTATGATGGAATTACTTGCTTTATATCCTGAACAAATGGAAAACAAATTGAAGCAAAATGGAACAAAACGAAAATATTACGAAGAAAACAATGAAAATGGATCAAAAAGAAAATATTACGAAGAAAACAATATCTTTTCTGGAAGAGAACAATAAGGTGCATGTGTTAGTGAAGTGGAGCTTTGCTTACAGACAAGCCCGTAGGAGTAACTTTCAGATGTGGTACTTAGATAGACTCCGTTTTGAAAAAAGAATAAATGATTGTAAACTTATTCTAGATTCGATATTATCTGAGGAACATAGAAATAAAATATATTTGACACGTTTTAATAAAAATTGTATTTGATGTTTTACTTAATAAAATTTTAGTTTAGTAAATGTGAATTTTATTTGAAATTAATTAGCACATTAAGACTTTGTAATTTGTATCAGCTAAAGCATAAAGTGAGGAACAGAAATAAAACAAATTTAACTAAAATTTAATTTCAATTTAATTAAACAATATTTTTTTTATCAATCCATGTATTATATTTTTTATCAAGTCCTAACCATTTCACATAAACTTTGTTTCCTTTCCTTCTCAAAATCTTCTCAATAAGATACACATCGGTATGCTTTACTTTTAGTAATTCTTGCTCATAAAAACCACCCAGAATGTCCTGATTATCTTCGTCTTGAATTAAATATGTCCAAGGGTTTGTCATCTTAACTTCTTTAATGTGGAATATCTCATTTGACCAATTTGGTGTGTAAGCTTTTGAAAATGCCTCTCGATGCTTGCTTATTCGTACGTGATCACCCACTTTAAACTTTGGAGATTTTATATCTAACGTTTTAGCATGAGTAAATGCAGATTTCAAGATTCTATTTTCATTTGTTTTATTTACTTGTTTTGGCTTCATTCCTATTGAAGAATGTTTTGTATTGTTATAATCTTTTACAATATCCGCTAATATATTAAACCATTTGTAATTTCCTTGAATGCTAAATATTTTCCACATATTATTCTTTAAAGTCCTGTTCACTCTTTCTACTATACTCGCTTTCAAATTGGAAAACGTGCTATAATGGTTAATTCGAAATTGTTGCATCAAATTTTGAAAATTTACATTGAAAAACTCTCTTCCTCTATCCGTTTGCAAGTTTTTTGGTGGAGTTTTTGCACTGATTAATATTTTTTTCATTGCCGCTGTTACGTCTTTTCCAGATTTAGATTTTAACGGTTCGGCCCAAACATACTTAGAAAATACATTTATGGTAATCAAGATATATTTAAATCCCTTATTAAATTTGGCATAGGATAACATTTCAACCAAATCAGCTTGAAAAAGATCATTTAACCCTTTCACTACCACCCTTCTGCGTTTGTAGTTTTTTCTAGCAGGTTTATGTAATTCATTAACGACTTGCTGTTTAACGGTTGTCATGACAACAAACTTGTTTATTCAATTTTAAGGAAGTTCACTTTCTATGTTTTGTAATAATTCGAAATATAACTTTTATATGTTTTTTCCCATTCATTCAATTTATCAATTTGTATTGTATAACTTTTTTCATTTAAAATTTTACTAATTTTAGTAATCTCCTTTTCTAACGCATTAAAGGATTTTTTTATCTCTCCAGTTAAGAAAGTAGTTGATCTACTATCACTATTTTTTAATTCCTCCTCTGTTTTATTTAATTCTTGTTCTAATTTCTTAATTACACTGGACATTATATTTTCCAAGGAAATATATTGTTGATTTTCTTCCAAAGTGAGTTGGTCAATTGTTCTACTGTTAAGAATGCTATTTTGATTTCTTTTTTTTTCATCATCTAACCTTTTTATAAAAGTTCTTAATTGTTTAATTTTTTCCTTGTGTTTTTCAATTATTACTTCTCTTATATTTGTTTCCATTATTTTATTAATTTTGTTGATATCATCACTTAATTTTTTGTCTTCCTTTTTAACATGTTCATTTAAAAATTGCAAATCTTTACTTATTTGATTTAGCATTAGCAACTGTTTATTAACGTTTTCAATTGAGGTATAGCATCCTCTAATCTGGTTCTCATACTTTAAAAAATTTTCATCAAAAACCTTAAGCTTTTTAGCAAAGATTTCATTATTTGTTTCATTTTCACCTAATCTCCTTTTTAAATTATTAATGTCACTTATTCTCTCTTGATTTTGTTTTGAAATATGGCGTCCAAATTTATCAACTGTCATGTTGAGCTTTCATTAAACAATAAATATGATTATATTTGATAGCTGTTATTTATAGTATTACTTTATCTTCTCTTAATTCTTCAATAATAGAGATAATCTCGTTACTATGAGCATTATTTCCCGCATCACTTGATGAAATTAATAAACGTAGCCTATCAACAATTTCGTTAACATTATTCCAGTATACATAGTCTGTATTTGATCTGTTTGTTTTCAAAATTAATCCCTTTCCTGTAGATTTGGCTCTAGTTGTTCTAAACGGAGGTTTTGGTTTGTTAAATGCTGTAACTAATCTTGGCAAGGTTTTTGTCTTTGTAATCCCCTTTCTTTGTAAATATGGTCCTATTATTGTAACATATTTGTGTGATGTATTTCCTTGAACTTGTTCATTTGAATCAAAATTCCTACGATATACATTTGTTTTAGCTAGAATGTTCATGTAATTATCTAAATCTTCCTTCTTATAACCTTTCGGTTCTTTTTTGAAAAGCAATTCGTATAAACCTGGCGTGCCTGTGTACGTTATTCCTCCCACTTTAATGTCTTTTCCAATAATTTCTACCGGTATCTGTGTTAAACCAAAAGAAAACTTATCCGTTTCGAGGTCATGAACTATTCCATAATAATGGTCAAA
>JAUTXW010000730.1:0-20000 GCA_030620095.1 Kuschelorhynchus macadamiae
TTCTGGGTAAAAATAAAAAACAGCCAGTATTAGTTTTATCTTACTTTAAGGATACACCAGAACTTTGTTTAGCCTCCACGCTGGATTGTTAATGAAATAAAGCAAGATCCATAAGGCCGGTAGGATAAGATGCTCTATATGAACTAATAGCAGTAGTATAAATACGGATGTTTATAAGAGTTATAGTACCAGACATGCTGCCACCTCTGCTGCCAGTAGAACTGGAGTTAATATTGAATCTATTCGTAAAGTAGCAGGGCGGACAGAAAAGTCCAATGTCCTAATTGATCAACCGACTTACATGTAACAAAGTTTGATCATAATCAGTCTCGTCGAAGGATATAAACTCCCACCCAAAAACTGTTTCTTTCCCTACATTCAAAACTAAGCACTTCAAATAAGTGACGAGTAGCTTGCTGTTCGCTGTCAGTTGACACATATACAGGGCAGTAGTAGGAAATTTTTCTTAGATTCTTTCAACGTCGTATGAATTGATACAGCAAGCTACAACTACCTGGTTTCTATAATCCGAGACGAGACTGTAAGTCGATTGATCAATTAATTTTATGGACGTATAATATACAGTAAAATATATATATACATGCATAATAATTTTGGTAAACTACGTATGAAACCTTTCAAAGTTATATGTTACAATTTTTCTATCTCTTGAGGAAAGTCCATCTAAAAGACATATTATTACAGAGAAAAAGCCGAAAAATTTAAATTGGGTACTCTTCACTCAGAGTCTGGAATCACAAAAGCTTGAATTAAATTATATTTTTAAGCAAAAGGACAAAAACTACTTTTATAAGAGGTTTTAGCTTGTATCTAAATCTTTTAAATATTACAGGGCTAATGGTAACATACTAAAAGAGAAACGAATGTTAACGGCTAAGTACTTTTTAACTGTCACCCGTATAATATTACATATACATATTTTTGGGGCAATACTTCTTTAGAAACAAAAATACTATATAGCTGTTAGTTTTATATCAAAAATCTAAAGAGCAACATACTTACCGTATATATTATAAATTGACAATATTGGGATTTCCTTGAATAATTTATAAAAGTACATTATTTCGTAATTTTACAGATCTAGTAATTTTGTGCCAATATTCGCACTGAAGCTTCAACAGTCAATAATAGGATCTCAAACTTTCACCCCTGGTAGATTGCAAGCAGTACGTTTGGCGGGACATGCCACTGTCAACTTTTGAGCATGTAAACTACATTATACCAAAAATAAGAATCGTACGGAGTTCTTTATAGCGAAGTTGTGTTTATGCTTTTGATACATCAAAATCTTCCGATCATCTAAAAACCTCTGCATGGATTATCAACTTTCTCTACAATATTACGACTTAATCCTTTTTCTACAATTCTACAAAATGGAACGCGACATTTTTATACGATCGGTTGTTGCCACCTGGCATAATACTTTCCACGTCTATGATTTGCGATCTTTTAATAGCGATTCGACGATGGCACACTCTACTTGGAATTTCGAGATTAAATTAATTAGTTCTCTTTTTCATTGAGCAAAGAGGACGAGGGCCCTAAGCTTCAAATATGAATATAATAGGGAACAGGAGGCATTAGGCCTGAGGTGTGTATACTCTGCTTTCAATTCCATAAGACGTAAGCATCAGATGATTCTCCTTAGGGAAGAAAAAAGTTTAAACCTAATAAACATTTGCGGGATAAAATTAGCTAATTAGGAAGATAAATATGAAAGTATAAAATAATGTTTTGATATTTCAAGTCGTTATTGAACATAAATGTAAGCATTCAAATTTTTGTTTTGGAGTTTTGGTTGTGAATTAATATTATGCCCTTTTTATTTTTCGATTTGCTTACGTTTTTCACAATTTCAAAAACAATAGCAAAGTTTAACAAAATTAATTACTATATATGCTTTGAAAAAAAAATGCAAATAATATTTAATTTCCCGTAAGCACATGGACGTGCAAGACCCACAATTATTTTTGTGCATTGTAAATGCAATATTTCTTAACTGATATCAGAGAAACTTTGATTTATTTAACTAAAAATTTCCAGTTAATCTTATTAACAAAATAAAAAAAAGTCAAAATACCACATAACCGCAAAAATATAAGAAAAAAAAAATTAAAAATCGCACAATTATTTTTAAAATAGCCCTACAATTCCCTGCTATAAATAAAAATAATCTTATTTTTTTCGCGGATTCCCGAGTGTATTAATAAATGGCTTGATAACCGTCAAAAGCACACTCAACTGATTCATTCTAGACAGAATTTTGTAAAGGCCTAGGCTTGTCTTACTTTGAGTTGAACTGGCTAAAACTAGAAAACACCCTTTTGCCAACAACGCACTAAAAATAGAAGATAATGAAATTTACTTAAAATATTTTGTTATGATACACGCATTCTACCCTTGACCTTTGTTGAGAAATATGTATTTACAATTAATTTTAACAAAACGCCCTTCGCTTTATGGCATAGTTATTGAATTGCCAAGGATAGAATACATATATAACAAAATATTTTAAATAAATTACATTATTTTGTATTATTTGGTTTGTTACTGACAAAAACGTTTTTATCTAGTTTTACATACTATAATTGAATATACTATAATTAATTTTTTACTGTTTAGTCCTTATTTGATTTGATCAGCTATGGCACTAAATTATGTATTAAACTCATCAAAACAAACCAAACGAGCCCAAATTCGAGGGTTTACTAACTGATACCAGCGGTACCATTAGGTACCATCGAACTGATCAGATCAACTCGATGGTACCAAATTATTGTATATTCATCTAAATTACATACATTTGCAAAATTTCAAATCGATACGACAAAAAAATTAGAAATGGGTTAAAATCGATCGGTATCAATTGATACCAGGAAATACCAAATTATTTTATTATCAGCCGAATTACAAATATATGCAAAATTTCAAATCAGGTTTCAATTGGTATTATCAAGTTGATTAGATAAGCTCAATGTTATATCAAAATATTGTAAATTTAGAAACACTTGCAAAATTTCAAACCGATACGACAGTTAGAAATATATCAAAAGTACCAAATGGTACCTGGTATCAAATTATTCGTATAGTCAGCCGAATTACATACATTTGCAAAATTTCAAATCGATAAGTAGGTTAAAATTGATCGGTACCATTTGGTACTGACCTTATCAGCTCGATTGCACCAAATTTTTGTAGCGATATGCGAATTACATACACTTGCAAAATTTTAATCGATACGACGATTAGTAGTATTTCTGGAAGAGCTGCCTGAAGCTTGGCGTTGTACAACATTGAAAGAAACCCCTCTCAGGGCAATTCGCTAAAAGGATGGTAACTCCAGCTAAGGTCAAGTGGGCTATTCATTCGTTGATACCCAAGCATAGACGCTTGAACCACTCGTAAGCAAAATCAGACAATAAGCCGTACGTGCTTTGCGCTCAAAGCAATTGAAAAACTGGTGGAAAGGTTTGTTCAGGATGACTTTCTGGTACTTTCATTTCATTAAGATCAGGATGCCTAGGGGGAATTAAAAAAAAAAAAGTAAAACTCCAGATTTACTGGAGAAAATGGAAATTAGGATAGTGAAAAGAGTCAGTACTTAACTGTGTCAACGATATTTTTAATTTTGCACCTTATCTGATTTTTAATAATAATAAAAAATAAAGCCTTATCGAGGTATAATATGTTTGTTTCATTTTTATTGTTTTAAATTGTTTAGATTTATTTTTGTCTGAGAAGTTTTTAGACAGTGTTTGGACAAAAATATGGGTTTTATACTTTTAATATTTCCAAATATCAACTTGAGGCTAACAATTTAGAAGTAGAAAATAGCGCTGTAACGAAAAAACGCTTGTATTAAAAGAGCTTTATAAGAAACAGCTCCGTAAAATATTAGCGATAGTACAAAATAGCGCCAATCATATTAGCTTTATGACAAATTTAGCTTAACAAAATCTTTTTATTAAAGTCATAATAGAGACATGACGGTAGTTTTGCCTTATAAATCTAGGATTGCCACTCAATCGGTACCGTATATATATATATATATATATATATATATATATATATATATATATATATATATATTTTTGTCGGTATTTTCTTGGGTATAGGTTAATATAAAACCAGTTCTATAATTTTACATCGACGTTTCGCTCACCATATTGAGCTTTCTCAAGATGAAAATTTATTTCCTAAAAAGACACATATATATAGTTAAAAAACATAAAATTATCAAATTTAACTACATTTTTTTAAAAAACATTACATCTAAGTTTTTCGGTACAAACAAACCAAGACTTTACAATATACAGAATACACTTAACAGAAAATTAAAATTTTTATTTGCTACGTACCTTGAAAATGACATGTTAATCCTAAACGGAATCGAGATTAACAGTGATTTCTATAGCATTGGAATGCTGTTAGTTTATAAGAAATGATACATTTTTTTCCTTTTTTTTAAATTTTATATATGATATATGTTTGGGTTTCTGCTATTTATATGTACAGGATGTTATGTGAGAATAGCTTTTTCTTTGGAATAAACTTACTTAGAAATTAAATTATGATAAATTTGGCTTAAGTTGTTGATATCTTTTTTATCATTTACAGCATTTTTCTCTTTTTTAATCTGAATCATTTCTTTGATTGTTAGTTTCCGGTAATTAGTTTCCTGATCCAGAATTTGTGTTTCTTTAAAATTGAACTCGTGTTTTTCTGAAAGTTCGTGTTTGTGGAGTGCAGTAGAGGCATTTTTTGTATATTTGTGACCGTTTAATCTACTATCTAAATATTGTGTTGTCATTCCAATATACTTTTTTGAGCAATTTAGACAAGGAATTGAATACACCAAATTTGATTTCTTTTTATTTATTACCTTGCTTTTCAAAGGCGTGTAAAGACTTTTTAATAAATTATGAGCTTTATGACAGACATGTATATCATGTTTAGATAAGATGTGATTTATTTTTTCCGATAGACCGTCTGTGTAGGGCATTGCAATGTACTTTGTGTTTAGATTTTTTTCTTTTTCAGCTTTCTTTATATTGTTATAGAATAAATGTGTCCTTTGTTTAAAAACTCGTAATATGATTTTCTCAGGATAATGGTTATTTAATAAAGTTTCTTTAACTTTCTTTAAAATCTCAGGCCGATATTCTGGAGAAGTAAGTGAAATAGCACGATCGGTCAGACCTATTACGACGCTATTTCTTTGGTTCTTAGGATGATTGGAGTTAAAATTTAAGTATCGACCTGACCATGTTTTTTTCGTATACCATTTAGTTTTGATGTTTTTATCAACTTTGTTTCTTATTAGCGTTAAGTCCAGAAAGTTTATTTGATTTTTGTCTTCAATTTCTGATGTAAATTTTAATTTGGGGTGAAAGTTATTAAAAGCATTTAATAGATCGTTAATATTATTTTTTGGAACGGCAGTCAAGCAATCATCTACGAATCTTTTAAAAAAAGGCAATGTAAAATCAAGTTTACTTATCACGTTCTCCTCTAGGTATTCCATAACCAATTGTGCGACAATGGAGGAAATAGGAGAACCCATAGCGCAACCATCTAATTGTTGATAATATTTGTCTGCATACTGGAAATAATTGTTATTCAAGGTAATGTTAATAGCTTCTAAAAATTCATTCAAAGGCAGTGTTGTGTGTGCTTTTAGTTCGTCCCATTTTTGTCTTATTATCTCCGATAAAAGTTCATTTGGAATGTTTGTATATAACGAGACAACATCAAGGGATATTAGTACATGATCATTTGGAACTTCTACCCTGTCAATAAAATGTTTAAATTCAAAGGAATCTTTAACGAAATAATCATTTTTACCAGTTATGTTAGACATACAATTAGACAAATACTTTGATAATTTATAAAAAGGAGATTGGATACAGGATACAATGGGCCTTAAAGGTATGTTAGCTTTATGTAACTTTGGTAGACCATATATTTTGGGTGCTACTGCGTTATGTATCATTAGGTTTTTTGCTTCTGTATCAGTGAATATTTTTTTGTTTAACATTTTTTTTATAAAGGTGTTATTTTTATTTTGATAAGAGTTTGTTAAATCACTTTTTAGTTCTTTGTATGTATTTTTGTCACTAAGTAATTCCTTAATTTTTGTATCATAATCATGAGAATTCATAATCACAGTTTTATTTGATTTATCAGGTTTAAGGATTTTAATTTGGGGATTATTTTTTATAAATTGTTTGGTTTTATTTATTTTCTTTTGTAAGTTTTTTTGAAAGTTAGAGTATTTTGTCTTTTTATGTTTTATTTTATGGTTATAATTAGTGACAACATTTACAACATCTGCGCGAATTGAATCTTTGATTTCATTTGGTTTTTCTTGAATTATGCTCTCTACACAGGCGATATATTCGGTAGTTGGTATATGTTGTTCATTTATTATTGGAAGAGAAAAACGGTCACCCAAAGCCAGAACTTCAGCAATATCATGTGGGATGTTAGTGTCAGAGATGTTACTTAGCCATTCGGTTGTATTTATTTTTCTGTCATTATTTGGTATACGTGAAACCAATTTTGTAAATTTTGTTTGATTGCGTGCTTTAGTGTAATTAAAAGTGTTTTCGTATTTTGAATTCTCTAAATCTAAAAATGTATTAAGTTGATGTTCAGGTAAAAATTTTTTTAAATAGCTAATGTGATTATTTATTTCAGAATTTATATTATTGATAATTTTTGTGGTCTCCGTCACTGTTAAATTTAAAATTTTTTGTTTTGTATTTTTTAATATATCATTGAATTTGTTTTCAAGGTACGTACCTGTAAAAGTTATGTGTGATGTATTAAAATTTAAGAAAGCTGGAGTCACGTCTGCATGTTTGCATCTTAGTAGAAAAATCCTTCGATTTTTTTGTTTAGCTAACTTTTGGTACAATTTGGATATGTTCCTGAGAGAATTTGCCATGCCATCTCCGTAAGCCTCTTCAATGTTTTTGAAAAAGGTTGTTGTTGATGTTTGCATCTTTAACCCTTGCAACTTTATAATTCGTTTTTTTCTTTAACCTTATGAAATATTTTTGTCGGTATTTTCTTGGGTATAGGTTAATATAAAACCAGTTCTATAATTTTACATCGACGTTTCGCTCACCATATTGAGCTTTCTCAAGATGAAAATTTATTTCCTAAAAAGACACATATATATAGTTAAAAAACATAAAATTATCAAATTTAACTACATTTTTTTAAAAAACATTACATCTAAGTTTTTCGGTACAAACAAACCAAGACTTTACAATATACAGAATACACTTTACAGGTACGTACCTTGAAAACAAATTCAATGATATATTAAAAAATACAAAACAAAAAATTTTAAATTTAACAGTGACGGAGACCACAAAAATTATCAATAATATAAATTCTGAAATAAATAATCACATTAGCTATTTAAAAAAATTTTTACCTGAACATCAACTTTATACATTTTTAGATTTAGAGAATTCAAAATACGAAAACACTTTTAATTACACTAAAGCACGCAATCAAACAAAATTTACAAAATTGGTTTCACGTATACCAAATAATGACAGAAAAATAAATACAACCGAATGGCTAAGTAACATCTCTGACACTAACATCCCACATGATATTGATGAAGTTCTGGCTTTGGGTGACCGTTTTTCTCTTCTAATAATAAATGAACAACATATACCAACTACCGAATATATCGCCTGTGTAGAGAGCATAATTCAAGAAAAACCAAATGAAATCAAAGATTCAATTCGCGCAGATGTTGTAAATGTTGTCACTAATTATAACCATAAAATAAAACATAAAAAGACAAAATACTCTAACTTTCAAAAAAACATACAAAAGAAAATAAATAAAACCAAACAATTTATAAAAAATAATCCCCAAATTAAAATCCTTAAACCTGATAAATCAAATAAAACTGTGATTATGAATTCTCATGATTATGATACAAAAATTAAGGAATTACTTAGTGACAAAAATACATACAAAGAACTAAAAAGTGATTTAACAAACTCTTATCAAAATAAAAATAACACCTTTATAAAAAAAATGTTAAACAAAAAAATATTCACTGATACAGAAGCAAAAAACCTAATGATACATAACGCAGTAGCACCCAAAATATATGGTCTACCAAAGTTACATAAAGCTAACATACCTTTAAGGCCCATTGTATCCTGTATCCAATCACCTTTTTATAAATTATCAAAGTATTTGTCTAATTGTATGTCTAACATAACTGGTAAAAATGATTATTTCGTTAAAGATTCCTTTGAATTTAAACATTTTATTGACAGGGTAGAAGTTCCAAATGATCATGTACTAATATCCCTTGATGTTGTCTCGTTATATACAAACATTCCAAATGAACTTTTATCGGAGATAATAAGACAAAAATGGGACGAACTAAAAGCACACACAACACTGCCTTTGAATGAATTTTTAGAAGCTATTAACATTACCTTGAATAACAATTATTTCCAGTATGCAGACAAATATTATCAACAATTAGATGGTTGCGCTATGGGTTCTCCTATTTCCTCCATTGTCGCACAATTGGTTATGGAATACCTAGAGGAGAACGTGATAAGTAAACTTGATTTTACATTGCCTTTTTTTAAAAGATTCGTAGATGATTGCTTGACTGCCGTTCCAAAAAATAATATTAACGATCTATTAAATGCTTTTAATAACTTTCACCCCAAATTAAAATTTACATCAGAAATTGAAGACAAAAATCAAATAAACTTTCTGGACTTAACGCTAATAAGAAACAAAGTTGATAAAAACATCAAAACTAAATGGTATACGAAAAAAACATGGTCAGGTCGATACTTAAATTTTAACTCCAATCATCCTAAGAACCAAAGAAATAGCGTCGTAATAGGTCTGACCGATCGTGCTATTTCACTTACTTCTCCAGAATATCGGCCTGAGATTTTAAAGAAAGTTAAAGAAACTTTATTAAATAACCATTATCCTGAGAAAATCATATTACGAGTTTTTAAACAAAGGACACATTTATTCTATAACAATATAAAGAAAGCTGAAAAAGAAAAAAATCTAAACACAAAGTACATTGCAATGCCCTACACAGACGGTCTATCGGAAAAAATAAATCACATCTTATCTAAACATGATATACATGTCTGTCATAAAGCTCATAATTTATTAAAAAGTCTTTACACGCCTTTGAAAAGCAAGGTAATAAATAAAAAGAAATCAAATTTGGTGTATTCAATTCCTTGTCTAAATTGCTCAAAAAAGTATATTGGAATGACAACACAATATTTAGATAGTAGATTAAACGGTCACAAATATACAAAAAATGCCTCTACTGCACTCCACAAACACGAACTTTCAGAAAAACACGAGTTCAATTTTAAAGAAACACAAATTCTGGATCAGGAAACTAATTACCGGAAACTAACAATCAAAGAAATGATTCAGATTAAAAAAGAGAAAAATGCTGTAAATGATAAAAAAGATATCAACAACTTAAGCCAAATTTATCATAATTTAATTTCTAAGTAAGTTTATTCCAAAGAAAAAGCTATTCTCACATAACATCCTGTACATATAAATAGCAGAAACCCAAACATATATCATATATAAAATTTAAAAAAAAAGGAAAAAAATGTATCATTTCTTATAAACTAACAGCATTCCAATGCTATAGAAATCACTGTTAATCTCGATTCCGTTTAGGATTAACATGTCATTTTCAAGGTACGTAGCAAATAAAAATTTTAATTTTCTGTTAAGTGTATTCTGTATATTGTAAAGTCTTGGTTTGTTTGTACCGAAAAACTTAGATGTAATGTTTTTTAAAAAAATGTAGTTAAATTTGATAATTTTATGTTTTTTAACTATATATATGTGTCTTTTTAGGAAATAAATTTTCATCTTGAGAAAGCTCAATATGGTGAGCGAAACGTCGATGTAAAATTATAGAACTGGTTTTATATTAACCTATACCCAAGAAAATACCGACAAAAATATTTCATAAGGTTAAAGAAAAAAACGAATTATATATATATATATATATATATATATATAAATATATATAAATATTTATATATATATATATATACATATATATATATATATATATATATATATATATATATATATACATATACATATATACATATATATATATATATATATATATATATATATATATACAAGTAATCCTATCATTATTGCGTCCTTACAAAATCCATACTTATTGGTTCCCCCTGGAATTACTGGTACGTTATTGAGTCCTTTAATAAAACAGTTTTGCTGATTCCTTTTTGATATATATTGTCCTTTACTGAGACCAAGCGATGTTGCCAAGCTTCTGGACGCATTAAAAGTACAAATTTGTATTTTAGGCATATTACTGAACTAGCAATTCAGGGCACAATCAGGCAGGGGGTGATAGGGTGATATATTTCACTTAAGTCAACGAGTTTGCCGAGAGGTTCCTCGTAGGTACTGTGGGGGAAACAATTCTATGGAAAGGGACTTAATTTCATTAGGAACTTTCAATATTTAAAACCAGCTATCTGAATAATATCAATCTGAGAAATCTGAGGGGGCCAGGGAAGCCTAATAACCCTAATGAAGGATATACAGTCATAAAAAAAGTGAGCATGAAAATTAGAACGGGCAATTGGAAAAAACCAAGAAAAGTTTAGAGAGCAAGCTCATCCAACAGACCCAGTTAGCGACATTGAGGTACTAGGTAGCTAGAATTGCCTACTTTTGGAGAGAAGGGAACCTAATTTTATCCGCGGAATAAATAAGATCAAAAATCGATGTCAGCGGACATAAGAGTCACAAGAAGAGTTACACCTTGGCAAAGAAATCACGAGTGAGGAAATCCAATCCTACAAGAAAGTTGCTCTTAATCCTTACTAATGCTGAGTAGATCATTGTCACAATTATGAACATTACGATTACTGCGGCCATTGTGATAAGTTATAAAATTGCGGGGAGGTGAGTATATTGACCCTTACCTATGTAAAAGATTGATAAAATCTTGTTTTTTTGAGATTGATCAGATTCTTCGGATTCATCTTTGGTTAAGTATCTAAAATATTTAAAAAGTATAAGTTTGTATATGTAATTTATAGTTAAGTATCCTTACTCGTAAAAATTAAAAAACTTCGGACAAAAAGATCAGAAATATTACGGCGATAATGTAAAAAACGCCCTGAAAATTCATTAATTTCTCGTCGGGGTTTAAATCTAAGGACACTCCATATTATTGATGGTCGTATAATATGAAGTGCAATGCTTATTATTTGGCGATTACTGCAGTTAGATATAAAATTTGTCAATTTTTAGAGATTTTCGCAAAGAGGGTGGAAGTAATATATCTGTAACAATTTAACTGAAAATACCTACCTCCCTTCGGTCACCAAACACTAACTAGAAAGAAACTAAAGGACCAGAATTTCTAATTAACGAGAGCTGTTATGGGTAAGTTTTAAACATCATTTAAACTACGTGCAGTTTTCTAATTTCCTTTAAAATATCCTTATTTTATTAATTTTTATTTGTAGACTGCATTAAAAAGAGCAATATTTTCTTGTTTCTTCACACTACACCCTTTTAATTTAAAATGAAAATAATTTACATAGTCGCAAAAATAGCCTAAATTAACAGCATGCCTATGATTTTTAGATTCAGCTCAAATTGTTAACGTTACCGACACAATAAAAAAGAAACCGCACTGAAAGTAGATGACCAGCCAAGAAATGTACTAGGAATAATGAGAAAGTATCCATAGCGACTAATTATTACGTATATTTTTTATATTTATATATATTTTTAAATATACATTTTAATAAACATGAGTTTGCTTTTTTTCTTCAAATGTAAAGTATTTCAGAAGTACAATTTACACCAATAAGTTTTAAAATAGGCCCATAATGTATTAGTTTTAGATGTTATGCTTATTTGTTATTGTTGCTTCTAAGCAGTTCTAAAAGTTTTATTCTTAATCGTTTTTTTTATCCAATGAATTATACAATAGTATCAATTTAAGGCTTTATATAAACATGGCGTTAAACGAAACATTTTAAAGTAGATTTAAAATTAACATAAAATTACAAATAGGATGTCTTAAATTGTAAAACATTTAGGCTCTATTGTACAATCCAAGATCAAATTATGTGTCAGCTTTTTTGACTGATACTTAAACTTCTCCATTTAAGATTTATTGCTGCCAATTTCTGTCACTTTGAATACGTTTTGATACCAGTGCAAAAAATCAATAAGCTCAAGTACCAGTCGAGTTCAGCTGAACCATGATCAATTTTCACTTCAAATATACAACGCTGAACCTTAAAATGCCAAGTAAACAATTATCGAACATTTCAAATAAAAATTTTTTCACATTTACAAAAACATCATAACATTGTTCTAAAATACACACATGAAAATGATCTATTGCCAAATTTCAGGTAAATTTCAAACTACAATAACCTCGACAATAACCCTTTCAAAAATAGTCAAATCTTTACGAGCCAAGAAACACCCAAAAGGTTAGAATGTTGTCTTTCAAAAATAAGTGATCAAAGTGTCTTAAAGTTATCAGGTGCTATTATGACTGAAATTTTCTGAAACTCATTTCAAAACTATGGCAGCTAAATAGCGAACCTTTGAATTGATGTCAAATCCAAACAAATTAGAACGAGAGCACACTTTCCTGTAATAGTTTTCAATATTCTATTCGATGATACTAATGACGGAATCAGTGACAGATTTGACTGTTGACAGTAAATTTTAAAGTAGTGTCATTTGATCTTAAACTAAGTTCAAACCGTTTTGCTCTACTTCCAAAGGTTTGGATTTGACAGTCCTTCAAAATGCCGAGATTTAATTTTTGGACGATCATTATCTCAAAAACAGTCAAATGTTTGCCAAAATACACAAACATATTCCTTTTTTAATATAACCCATATCGAATAATATACAGAGGGTTCCATAAAAAATTTTTTTTTTGGATAATAACATTTGTGAATCACTCTGTAAACACAAAAATATTCTTAACATGTACTCTTCTTAGGTCGAACCACTAGAATTGAATTACCGCTGATGCTGATGTTCTTACGTGCAAAATCAAAATTATAGCGTTCTACAAAGCATTGCCTCATTTAGTTTTTTTAACAGTAGACTTGTGATGAAATTAATTTAGAAATTAAGTGTTGTACTTCTACGTGAAACCCGCCTATTTTATAATATTTCAATATTTTTTTATGGGGCCCCAATAACACTTCATAACTATCTCACCTTAATCACCCACCTTTGAAAGACAACCTAATAAAATGTTTGGATAGTTCTTGTCTCTTGAAGATTCTACTATTTTTAAAAAGATATTTCATTTTGACATTTACCTGAAATTTTGCAATATTCAAAACAAAATAATATAATTCAGAGTTAAAACATGTGTTATTAAGTTTCTTTTAAACATAAATAACAAAAAACACAAAAATTAGCATAAAAATATCTGCTACCTATACTTTTCTATATTCGTTTTGAACAAACACCTTTTTTTTAAGCCAGCCTTTGTTGCTAAGTAGTTCTTGGTGGAGTTCCCTAAGTTGTTCATATTCATATCGTTTAGGGGGTACCTTTAAGCTGATGTGTTCCTTAAAAAAATTTTTAACAACTTCCTTTTGTTTACTGGTCCATGGAACAAGTATACGCTTTTTGTCTTTTTTTGGAACCACAACTTCTTCATTAGCTACAATATTTGAAGTTTCTATTAAGTTTTCTTCAACTATTTCCTCATTATCACTGTCCTCATTCTCACTTAACAAATTTTCATCCATATTGATATGTATGTCATCTAACGACTTTCCTTGATATTGGCTCGCCCCACCCTTTTCCATGACCAAGAGAAGCTTAGAAATCTTTGCAGTTTGATACACATCATCCGGTAGGCGATATGAATTTCGATGAACACCTGGTGTCCCATGAAAGTTGCTAATTGCTCAATTTTTTGTTCCGATAAATTGAAAAGCTGGGAAAGTGTAGCGAGGTGTTTTCGCAAACGGGTTGAAGTTATGGATGATGGATTTTTAGCTCCACAACTCTTTGCATATTTATTTAATGTCTTGCACCCAATCAGCGGTGATAATGAATTCGACTTGGTAAAAAGGTAGTTATTTTTTTTTGGGATATAATTGTCCCGTACTTCTATTAAATATTTAAGGTGACTTTGTACGTCGGTACTGAATAACACTGGTACGCCTCTACCTCTCTTTCCTCTTATAACAATGCTTTTTAATGATTTTAACAGTATTTGTTCGGTAGGAGATATAACTTTATTAAATTCTTCATAATTTTGAGTTTCCTGGTGAACATTTAAATTTGTATGCAAACCAATTCGTTCCAGTTCACCTGATTGTTTTCTGTTAAGCAATATAACTCTACAATATACTGTCTCCATCAGCTTATCATACGCTGATGGGTCATTCTTTTGCTTAAGAGTTTTTAAAGAATCTTCAGCTACTTTGATTAAATGTTGCTTTAGTAATTTTAGGTCGCTTGCTAATGGAATTATTGTTATTTTATTCCATTTGTTTATATGCAAATTATTAGCTGCTTCCGTAGAAACTTCATAACGCCAATTTGACTCAAAAAGTGTAATTAGAGTTTTTAAGTTAGCTTCGTGCTCTGCGGTCGAAACTGTTAGGTAATTAGAGTGTTTCTTATAGGCATAAGTAATAGCTATTTCACAACATTGCTTTAGTGATGTGGCAATATTCATTGCAAAGGTGAGGGAGCAATATATTTCTTTTTCAGTATCGTACTTTCCTATACATTTTGCAGCTTCGACACAAAAATCGAAATATTCTGGACGTAACGCGGAAAACATTGAGGTTATAGGCGAATTGTACTTTCGAACTTCAATTAAAACTTTGGCAAGTTCTCTCATTTTACGTGAAGTTACAGAAATGAAATGCTTTTCTCTATGCGTGTTAAGATATCGTGCGCCAAAACCGCAAATTAACGTGTCATTTTGAGCCTCCAAAGATATTTTATCGGCGCGCATATGAGGAAATACTTCTCTTTTTAAACGAGGATCTATTCTGTTATTAATTACCAGTTTTGCTTGACCAGCAGCCTGAGCAGACCCAGTTAATTTACCAGCAGCGCATTTTTTCCTATGGCGATATAAAATTTTTGACGAAAAAAAACCCAAACAATTGTCACATGGTAAAGTCGTTCTGTCTGGAACATAGGATTCCCTCACTACTTTAAATCGGTTTTTTGCTTCTGCACTTGCTAAAAAATTTCCTTTTCTTCTAAGCTTATCCAGTAAACATCGCCTTTCCTTACTCTTGGGAGGCTTGGAGAATATTTCAGCCACTGCAACTTCTGTTGAATGATTCCGTTGAATATGTCTGACATAGTTTTGAACCGCAGTTTCACAAAATTAGCAGTAGTCTGGCTTTCTTTTATAAGGTGCCTTAGAGGCAGGCTGTTTCTCCAACAAGTTTGTTTCCGCAGATATAATTTTACTATCCTCACCCGAATCTGTCACCAAATTGCCTGTATTTAATTCTTGAGACGACTTGGGAGGACACTGTGCAATATTTGACACTTCATCTGATATTTCTGTGCTAGTGCTCTTGTCATTAATATCATGTGACTCGTTTTTTTTAAGGTCAAATTTTCTAGATTGGTTAAATATTCGGGGAAGAATCCGTGATTTTCTTTTTATCTATAACAAAATGAAAAGATTAATAAAAATATTAATATTTACGTTCACTGTAAGCATTTCAAAACAAAGAATCGGTGTAAGACTAGAAAAAGTATAATTTTGTAAGACAAATTGAAAAATACCTGTTTGACAAATCCAGCGGGGAATGAAATGGTATAGATATAGTATCAGTGTCAGATTACTGGCATCACACGGTCTAGTCTCGTGCAAAGGAACGTTTTTTAACATCGCGCACACTCTAGATTTTTTACAGCGAACATAAATAATGTTAATTTTTTGAAATTAATTTTTTAAATGACAAAAGCTTTCGACAACACTTAATAGAAAAAAATGCCGAACCTGCCTATTGCAGCGACATTTAATAATAACCTACCTCATCCTTATTTTCATGAATATCACTGTCGTCTGATGATTCATCGGGAACATATGATGAATCCTCATCTGTGTAAAATGGATCCTCAGGCGTCTTATTTTCTCTCTTATCATCTTCTAAGGATTCGTATGTATCAATCACCTGAAAAATGTACTACTGTCGAAAATTGAAAAACAATACATCGCCGTCGCTCGGTTTAGTACAAAATCCTCTAAATATTTCTTCGAGTCAGTGAATAGGGATTATAAATTTAGGATAGTTTTCAAGCAAAATTAAAATCCTACTTCAAAGGCATGTATAACTCATTTTTGGAAAAATAGGAATCTAGGTAGATTAAGCCAACATTTTGGAAACAAGTCTTTGCACACTCTTTCAGACAAGTTACTGGCTCGAGTCGATAGGGGAGAGTTACAAGAGTCGAACGAGAGTACAATGAAGTTTTTGAATTTTTACTGTCGAGGTAAAAAAACGATCCTATTAATTATCTGTCAATATTATCAAATAAAAAACAAGTGCCACCCTTGTGCCACCGAACGACATATTAAAGGTATAGACCAGTTGTAATGGATTCGAATTGATTCCTGTGCCGGGCGAGAGAGATAGAGCTAACGCGGAACCAAAATAAAAACTGTCAAAAGACGTCATAATCTTCACTCCAGGAAATGGATCAACTTAAAACACAAAGAGGTTTTAGTAATTTCTTAGTTCTTCTTTCATGGTTGATTACTGAATCTCAATAATGGTGGAGTGTTGCTGAGCCATAACAAGAGAAAAAATGAACTGAACTAAAATTTCTGAGGTAGGTAAATTTTGACCTTACATTTTTTTCCTTCAACTGTATTGCATAACTCTGTTTACTGCACACAATCCAATAAATTTTTTAACATATGTTATCTAGTGAATATAAATATAAAAACCCTGTTTTCTTTGCCTTAGTATAATTAAACCTACTTAAATTATAATACGATGCTCGCCTTTTTGTTCCGCGTTAGCTCCATCTCCCTCTACGATTTCATTTTCTACTGATGACTGCAATCCGCTTTATATACCGAGATAGATATGGTCTGGTCCATAACCTAATAAGTTCGTTGATGCCATCCAAAATAACACTTAACGCTTGGCAAACAAAAATTCCATTTCAAATCTCAAGCATTTTATGACATTTTTATTTTTCCACCATTCTTTAACCTGACAAATCTGAACTGCCAATCTAGTTTAAAAAAAAAAAGGTTTCTTTACTTTTTTTCAAGACAGCAAACAAAAACTGATAGTAAAATTTATAAATGACATGACAAAAAATAGTGAACTAAAAACTTAAAATCTGAAAATGGAATAACCATCATGGATCATGCGTAAAAGTAGCCACACATTTAGGAAATCATCAGAGAAAAAACTGCACAGACCTGGCACTTGGCTTCCCTCAGGTCAGTTTACTTCGAATCAATAGGTGTAATTATAGTCTTTTATGACTTAGGCAGCCCCTCTAGAACTCCCCGACGTCAGATCTCTTCAGTTCTTCCTCGGGTAATTTCCGAAATGTATGCCTACCTTAAAATGAAATATTACCTTTTGTTTTGTATTATCAAGAATCGCATCACTCTTAGTATAAGTAGGTAACATCATAGTATTTTGTAGCATGACTTTGTTTTCAAGTAAATCCGAGAACTCGGTATTCCCTGGATTCTTAATTAATATTTGATGTATCATAATTTTATTGTTTGTCTCCTGCTTAGGTAATTCAGTCATGACTGGATTGACGGGTACCTTAAAAATACGAATAAAAGAGTACCAAAACCACATTTACAGTGCGTTTATAGGAGCGGCTCTATTATCGAAGTAAAGAAAATTATGATAGAAAAAAAAATTATATTATTTTCTTTGCTTCGCTAGTATCGTCGCTGTTATAGTTCATCGCAGCTCCAACATAAACGCATCCTAGGCGTTAAATTTAATGCAAAGATATGAATGATGAAATAATCGTTTTTAACAAATAAAAATCAATCGATCGTTTTTAACAAAGAAAAATCAATCAATCAACGATAATGGTTTAATAATTATTTTTTATTAAAAAATTAACCGCCTTCAAAAAAACCAAAAAAGTAAAAAAAAGTTTTTTAATTATTTTTTACTTTTTAGTTTATCTGTTTTTTTGAAGTTCATTTTTAAATTAAAAACTTTCTAGTGAATTTTTATTTTTATCATCCAGTATAGTAAATTTTGTGATAAAAAAACCAAAGAAATATCCATTATAGAATGTCGCTAAATTTGTACAGAACGTGTTTTTTGGGAATTTTATGTATGCATATACAGGGTGGTCCAAAAGTAATGGTACATAGCGCAAGAGTAAATTCCTGACATCAAAATATTGCGATCTAGCCAAAGTGTCCGAATCCGAAAGTTGATATTTATAAAGATACAGGGCGTTGTAGTTGAAATTTTATTTGCAATTCTTTTTGATAACTTTGGCAAAAAATAATGATTTTGCACAAAATTTGGTAACCGGGGGTTATTGCTCTTATCTTGGTGAGAAATCAAACTATGATATTAATTTTTATGTAGTACGTAGGGGGCGCTTTGCACGCTATCATTATTTACTTTAATTTGCCGTAACTTTTTTGAAATCTTATTCTTAAACCTTTTTTAAGCAAAAAAGGTATACTTGCTTAATAACGCTAAGGTCAACCGTTTTTGAGAAATTTGCAAATTTCTGCATCGATGCAGGTTATGACGTCACTTAGACGTCTAATGAAGTTGCTCAGAACTTTACAAAAACCGATTATGTGATAGAACGCCAAAATAAACAATTTTTTTTACAAAGGTGTACCGGAAAATGATTTGTTCTAAAGATACCAGATGTTGAGAAAACCCGATATTTTTTAAAAATCATCACCCTGTATCTTGAGAACGAATAATTTTTTAATACGTCTTTGTAGAAGAAAATTTGTTCATTTTGTCAAGGTCTATCATATACTCAGTTTTTGTAAAGTTCTGAGCAACTTTATCTGGCACCTAAATGGCCCCATAACCTGCATCGATGCAGAAATTTGCAAGTTTGTCAAAAACGGTTGCACCTAGCGTTATTAAACAAGCATATATTTTTTGCTTAAAAAAGGTTTTTGAATAAGATGTGATTATAAAAAATCTGAAAAGTTTAGTGTCAAAAAAGTTACAGCAAATTAAAATAAATAATAATAGCGTACGGTGCGCCCTCTACGTACTACATTAAAATTTATACCATATTTTGATGTGACACCTCAAAAAACCCCTGGCTACCAAATTTTGTGCAAAAACATTATTTTTTGCCAAAGTTGTCCACAAAAATTGCAAATAAAATTTTAATTTCAACGCCCTGTATCTTTATTAATATCAACTTTCGGGTTCGGACAATTTAGCTAGATCGTAATATTTTGATGTCAGGAATTCACCCCTGCGCTATGTACCATTACTTATGGACCACCCTGTATATGTATATATTGTAATGGGTGAATATTTTTTAATCACTCTGTATACAAAAAACTTTTAAAATAACGTCCTACGTTATATTTTACCCTCCCCCTCTCCCACTACCCTTAAGGTGGAGGGTTGCATGTGACAAAATAAATACGGATCAACCTATAATCTTGATGATATAATTAAACTGTATTTTACTTCATATTTTCCAAATATTTCCAGTTTTTTACCCCCTTTCGCCCTTTTTACACCCTATAACCCCTTCATCCCCTCCATTTTTTTTTATTAAAACGTCAGATCATAAAATCCAATAATTTCATAATTCTAATATCTTTAAAATGTCATATTGTTCGATTATTTTCCAAAAATTGCAAATTTTAGAACGTATAGAATAAGGCAATTTCATTCGAA
>JAUTXW010000731.1:0-90000 GCA_030620095.1 Kuschelorhynchus macadamiae
CCAACACGTATATTTGGTCGCCTTTTTGGAAATATTCTTCTCCATTGTACGAAATTTGTTCTGGACCTTGGTGGAGAAGGTGGGTAGTCATCACTATTGGCATTGACAATTCCAATACTGAGGTTTTTAGGTTTTCTTCTATAACATTTACAAATATATACAGGATAATTAGACTGATAATAAAGAGTTTATGGTCAGGATCGTAAACCAACCGATATGTTTCTTTTTACGAATGGTTGATTGATTAGTCTGTCCAACTGATCAGAATATTCATTTTAATTTATGTTGAGCTATATTTAAATTTTCTGTATCAATGTGGTGTAACTGAAGAGGCTTCAAGTCTGGTATGTGAATCTTTTCAGGGTAATGACTGCAGCAATCAAATGGAATTTGGATTGGAACGTTGCTGTAGGTAACATTGTCATAGGTATTTACAAATTTCTTCGCTAGAACTTTGGTGCTGCCAATAAATGCACTGCACTCTGGTTGGAGTTTGATTATGGCGTTGGTACTGATTGTTTGGGTAACAACGTCTCTGGAACCACATTTAATGGTCACAGGTAAAGGGTCTGCAACGGCAACTAACCAGGAGTTTTGGTTAAGTTCTTGCACATGATAGTCTTTGGCTAGGATAACTGAAACTTGGCACGTTCTTGGAAGGCGATTGATTAATCGTAGTAACTGGGCTTCACAAACAGCATCACTGTCTATTGGATATGGCAGGATGTTGGAACATATTAGTGTTCGGCTGCTCAAAGATTTGCATGATTCCAAGTTGCGAATTGTGATGTATAATAATGAATCATCGTTTCGCGCAATTAAATTATTTGTTATTGAAAGAATGTGGTGAAGGCCTGTTCGATTATCCAAAATTGGTATTGGATATAAGTGAAAGAGAGAATATATTTTTCTGGATCTACTAATGGGATTTCGAGAACAAAAATTACTTTTGAATCATATTGATATGCCTTTAGTTCTATGATTTCGAGATATTGAGCCACACTTGAAGGGTGAATTAGCAAAGGTAAATTATTTCTCTGCAATGATTGAGATATGTGCTTTAGTGATTCTATTAGGTCAAAGGTGTAATAATCGAACTGTGTAAAATTCGTAAACGGGCGAAAACAATTGAATTTATAATATCATTCAAGGAATTTTCAAGAAATGAATAGCTTTCCATTAATAGTTCGCAAATATTTAATATTTCTATTTGAGAGGAATAATATTTCAGATCGTCAGAAATATCCAGTATTGATTTTCGTATTTCTATTATGTCATTATTGAATGTTTCTTCGTCAATTTTAAGTTTCTGAATAGTTGAATTAAATTCTTTTATTACTGAGGTAGTTACTGAAATTTGATTTTTAAGAAGATTTTCGATTTGATATTCATCGTGTGTTATTTTTTCTATACAGTCATTAAAATATTCGCCATCGGAAGCATCTAAGTTTCCTGTAATTGCTTTCCAAAATGTTCCTATACCATTAAAAATTCCCACGTTTTTCTCTAAAAATATATTTTTTAGTATCTGCCATTATTTCTGTATATTTTTGATTTACAGCTCCTGATATTTGTCTAAGGAGACTTATATGTGTTAGTACTTCAGATTTAAATGCTTTCATTCGTGGTACGTCTTCATTAATATTATTAATAAGGTTTTCTAAAATTCTATCATTATTTACAATTGTATCCTTAATTGGTTCTAAATCTTTATATACAAGTAATGTCCATTTATCATTAGATATTCTTATTTTTGCTTCTTCATGAAAGAAGACTCCTATCGTGTTGTTAATTGGACTTATGGAGTATTGGGACTGGACGACTGATGACAGTCCGAGGATGGTCCTGGAGAGAAATTTGCTCGTAGTATGGTTTTAATCTATCAAAATTTATTTTAGATTTTTGTTTAGAATTGGGATTTAATAAAAGGGCTGAGTTTTGATAAATTTCGAGAATTTCGAAAGGGCCATTAAATTTGTTTTGAGCCTTATCTTTAATTTGGGATTCACGTACATATACTTTTTCACCTATTTTATAATCATAAGGATGTTTGGCAACATGTTGATCGAAACGTTCTTTTGCTTTTCTTTTTGTTGTTTCGTTTTATTACGAGCAGATTTATAAAGGAGTTGCATACGATTGTTTAAATCACGTATGTATTTTGATATGAGGTTTTTCTCATTATATAGGGTTTCAGGGGGTCTAGAAGAAGTATGTCCGAAAATTAGTTCAAAGGGCGTAAAACCGTGGGTTTTATTTTTCGTGTTATTGTAACAAATAACAGCATACGGAAGTACGTTGAACGGATGTTCATGTGGGTTTTCGGTTTGATTAGCTCTTATCATTTCGCTAAGTGTAGCGTGAAATCTTTCTAAAGAGCCGTTTGATTGGGGATGACCTACACTTGAAAATGTTATTTTTATGTCGTATAGTTCACATAGGTCTTTCATTAATGTATTATTAAATTCACGGCCATAATCACAATGGATTCGTAGTGGGGTACCATAATGTTGGAAAAATAAAATAATAGTATTAACGATAGTTTTTGCCGTTTTATCTTCAATTGGATAAGCTTGGGTAAATTTAGTAAGTTCGTCTCGTATTGTCAAAGCATAGTTTTTAGATGGATATTCAAATATATCAATATTTATTCGTTCAAATGGTGTTTTCGGTGTTTCTGTTAGCACTAAAGGGTTGCTTAAATTTTTTCGGCATATTTTAATTTTTTGACATGTTTCACAACTTTTTATAAAGTTTTCTACATCTTTAATCATTTTAGGCCAATTATATTTTTCTTTGATGCGTCTTAAAGTTTCATTAATTCCGCGGTGTAAATTACTTTTGCCTAAATGGTATTGTTCCAATATAATTGGTATTTGGTCTTTATCTGGGATGGTTACAATATTTTGACAAATACATATTTTAATATCTTTGTCTGCAAAGATAAAAGAAAATATTTCAAGAATAGGAAGGTCTATTTTATTTTCGAGAAAATATGTTGACAAAAGGTCAAATTCGTTTTGTCCTGTATAAATAATATAGAAAAGATGTTGGACTATATTTTCTGGGTCGAGTAACAAAGGAATTATGTAATATTTCCGATTTTTGACTGTTTTACTAGAGAAAATATTTAGTCTTTGCATTGAAAAATCTGCATTTTCTTCAAAAATGTCTTCTAATATTTCATGTTGTAATTCTCCTAAATTCTTTTGTTGAAAAAAGGTTATTATGTTTTTATGTGATTTATTTAGAAGTTGTTCATTTGAAGTTTCAATTTTTGAATAATCAATTAAAGATTTTGTTTCGTACATATTAGCAAATGTGTTGTAATCTTCGGTTATTTTTTCATCATCGAAATTTAAATTTGAGTTATTAGAATTTTCGTCATCGTCTTGATTTGTCGCAAAAATAGAAAGTTTTGATTGGAATTTTGCGCATTGATTAAAATGATTAATTTTAATTCTTGATAATGCGTCTGCGTTTTTATTAATCTTACCGGGTTTGTAAATTATTTCATACTCATATTCTTCGAGTTTAAGTCTCCAGCGTGCGAGTCTACTACCTGGGTCTTTAATTGAAAAAAGCCAAGTAAGAGGGCGGTGGTCTGTAATTAGTTTAAATTTTCTGCCAAAAAGATACGGGCGAAAATGTTTTACTGCCCATACAATTGCAAGGAGTTCACGTTCAATAGTTGAATAATTTGTTTCGGCTTTACATAAGGTTCTAGATGCATAGCCAATTGGTAAATCTTTTCCTACAGGTCCTTGTGATAACACAGCGCCTATTGCAAAAGCACTAGCATCTGTGGTTAAAAGAAATGGTTCGTTAAAATTTGGGTATATAAGAATTGGGTCAGAAATTAGCAATTTTTTCAGTTCATCAAAAGATTCTTTGCAATCAGAATCAAAGTCAAATTTTATTTCTTTTTTGAGTAGACGAGTAAGTGGTTTAGAAATTTTCGCAAAATTAGGAATGAATCGTCGATAATAGCCTGCTAAGCCAAGGAAAGATTTTATATCCTTAGGATTTTTTGGTTGGGGAAAATTTTGGATACATTCAATTTTTGTTGGATTCGTTTTAACACCGTCTTTAGTTATTACGTGTCCAAGATATGCTACTTCTTTGCGTAAAAATTCGCATTTGTCTGGTTGTATTTTAAGATTAGCTTTTCTTAGTCTTTTGAAAACTTCGCGTAATCGTTGGATATGTTCATCAATTGTAGCGGAATAGACTATAATATCGTCCATATAGACAAGACATCGTTCATTTAAGATTCCTAAAAGAATATTGTCCATTACACGTTGGAATGTAGATGGGGCATTCTTTAGTCCGAAGGGCATTCGTTTAAATTCATAATGACCGTTTTCTACTGAGAACGCTGTTTTTGAAATATCTTTGGGATCTATCTCTATCTGATGGAAACCAGAAGCGAGATCAAGAGTCGTGAAATATTGACACTGTCCAAGTTGGTCAAGTAAATCTGAGATATTAGGAAGTGGATATTTATCATTAACAGTGGATTCGTTCAGTTTTCTATAATCTATTACGATTCTCCATTTTTGTTTATTACTAGAGTCGATTTTTTTCGGTACAACCCAAACGGGAGATGACCAGGGAGAAATTGATGGTCTAATTATACCTTGTTGTAACATATTGTTTACTTGCGTTTTAACCTCTTGTTTATGTATTTGGGGATATCTATAAGATTTAGTAAAAATGGGTTTTGTATTATTCGTGTCTATCTTATGTTTAATTTCACTTGTGAAGGAAAGGTTGTCACCTTCTAGATAAAAAATGTCTTCAAAATTGACACAAAGATTTGTGATTAATTCTTTTTCTTCTTCGTTTAAATGGTCAAGTCTAAGCTGGGATCTAATAGTCGGGATTCTATTTAAAGTTTGAAATTCAGAAGATTCGGGAAAATTGAAATTAAGAAGTGTGTGTATCGAAAATGGTTCTATTTCGATATTTGAGAAATCAATTGTTTTTGGAATTGCATTCGCATTGATAATTGTTGTCAAAAATTCACCGTTTTGATTGACATGGACAAGGGCATTAGGGATATGTACTTTTTCTATTTCTTTTCGGTATAAAATAGCATCAGTATTGATTAGATGACATTTTAATTTAAAAACTTGTTCCGTTCTACCTTGTATAGTTATTTTATTTTTATTTGCCTCGTATGTTTCGAGTTTTGTTGAAGAATAATTGTCTTCAACTTTATACAATGGTAGTGTTTTAAAATTGGTAATAAGTTGTTTATTTTTTAAATCGATTGTACATTCGTAGTGTTCTAGGAAGTCAAGACCTAGAATTCCGTCAAAATCAATGTCTAAATTATAAATATAGACTTTGTGAGGGTCACCGTTGTTAAAATTTATCAAAGTTGATTCAGTTATTAAAAGTTTTTGTTCGGTAATGCCTTGAATTGTTGCATTTTCGGGGAAACGATTTGGAAAGTTCCTTACTGTATTTTCTTTGAAAATTGAAATACCTGCACCAGAATCTATGAGTAGTTTGAAAGTATTTGTTGCGTCTTTGATATAGTAAAGATTTTTAGGATTTATTGCAAGAAAAGGATTTAAAGAAATCGTTGTTCGGGGAAATTGAGTGAGGGATTCATATCGTCTAGCGTGAGAGTTTCTATTTGGGCTTGTATTTGATCTATTTCTTGATTGGGTGGATGGTTTTGATCTGGGGATAAAAGAAAATTTTGATTTTCCTCGATTGGAAAATTTTGATCGTTTTCGATTGATTCGTTAAAGTTTAAATTGGGATCTGGATTCTCATAAAAATTGTCGTATTCATTTTCGAATAAAGTAGAGGTGTCTTCATAAGAAAAGTATGAGGGATCTTGGTAATCTTGTTGATAATCTTGTTGATAGTCTTGATAATAGTCATTAAAATATTTTTCTTGATTATTATCTGTGCTAACTAAGTGAGCTTTAAAATTGGGATTTTTGTGAATTACTGAGGGTCGAGAATAATTAGAATTCGGTTGACGTTGGAAATTATTTTGATTTGATTGATTATTTATCATATTTGGGGTTTGCGTATTTGGGCTTCTTTGTTGTTGCATGTTTGGTCTTTGTGACTGAAGAGAATTTGTTTGCGGGGCAAACTGGGGTCGCTGAAAATTTGAGCTTTGGGAAAAATTGGGACGTGGTTGTCCGTTATTGGCATGGCATTGATTTGCTGAATGACCAGTACGTCCGCATTTAAAACATTTTTGTGTTTGAAAGTTTGTTTTTTTCAAAGATTGGTTGAATGGCTTTGGTGGGTTCGGTTTTGAAACTTTTTGAGATTCAAAATAAGACAATTGAAGTTCACGTCGAATACGTATTTGAGCTTCAAGAAGATCTCTTGGGTTACTGGCACGAATTATGTGTCCAATACGGGGTTCAAGACCAGTTAAGAGGGTACTCAGAGACATGGATTCGATTAGAGTTATTTGAGCTTGTTTTTGTTGTGGGGTGAGATTAGACTTTTGTATGTTAGCGTGCATTTTTGCATTTAGCACTTGAAGTCGGTTGAGAAAGGTTAAAGGACTTTCATTTGGTAATTGTTTAATACGTTGTAAGTCTTGTATTAAAGAAGACAAGTCTCGCGTATCTCCAAAGTGAGAATTTAAAAGTTGTTTTATTTCTAAATAAGAAATAGGGTTGCGAGAGCTTATTAGCTGCGCTGCTCTTGCACGTAATTTATTTTTTATGTGGATTACTAATAAATCTTTTTGATCGCGTGTAGACATATTGTAAGCACAATCACAAGCATTGAGAAATGTTTGGAGAAAAATTTGATCACCATCGTATTCAGGAATTATTGAAAATATTTCAGATAGTTTATATGGTTCAATTTCGGGTGTCTCAGGGACATTTTGTATTCCGTTATCAGTCATGGTTGCTCAATATATCAATATATCAAAATAAAATAATATAGGCACACAATATTATCAAATATAGGCACACAATATTATATAAAGGATACGAACTTAAAATTAAGAATTTAGGTTGATTGGCAGTACGTAAAGTAGTACACAAATCAACGTAAATTAAAGCAATACTAAAATCTACAAAATTCAAGTGGTTTTGTTTTGTTTGTCTGAAATTTGATTAACTGTATAATCAAAATTTGAAATTAAAATATTCTTTTGTATTTTTGAAACTTGTTTTTGAATTCAGTTTTTCGTTAACTAAATATCAAAATTGAAAAATCGAACAATTTCCTTAAATTTGAATAAAAAAAATTCAATATTTTGGAAAATTGAAAAATATAAAGAAAATTAATAACGAGATGATTCAGTCTTACGTTACTAGTAGAAACATCAGACTTCGTCGTGTTCTCTGCAGCAAATTCTACCAGGGGTTTCACTAGGTGTTCCTAATCCGTAGATTGACTGCGAGTTGGTGACGTCGGGTCGTGATTTTCTCTGCTTTTCTTGAGTTTCAGTACTTCTTGTATTTTTCTTGGTTTTCACAGGTTCTTCTGAACAATGGATTGGGATCCTCCGTCGACAGTGAGAGTGCACAAGGGCTTCGTGTTCTGTTAGACGTTTTCAGATCCTACCGACTGCGCCAGTTTGTTAAATCACTTTCTTGCGAAATTACTTTTTAAAAAAATTATTTTATTACTTGAAAATACAAATTAAAATATATACATTTGAACTTGCAAAATTACAGCGTGACGTTTAACAAATGAGAAGCTAGACTGAACTTTTTCTGAACTGTATACAAAGAAAATAACTATTTATATGTTTCGTTATGCTGACTCAGTGGGAACTGTTTACTTCTTTCTTGAACACTTGGGTCAGGACGTGGGTTCTGCTGATGAAGCTTTCTTGGTATAGACTTGTTTTCGTAAACAAGTGGCACCTGCTGATATATGATACTTTTGTTATTGAGATAAGCTCGGCTTCTGAATACTGCGTTGGCGGGTGATATCTGATAGTCTGGGAACCAAGGTTGGCATAACTTATATGATGAACTAGCTGGTGAGAATAGATATAACATATATGTATATATATGTATATATATATATATATATATATATATATATATATATATATATATATATATATATATATATATATATATATATATATATATATATATATATATATATATATATATATATATATATATATATATATATATATATATATATATATATATATATATATATATATATAGGTAAATTATAGGACACATTTTGTATATTTTTAAGCAAAATGCACATCCAATGTGTTAAATATATGAGTTCGAAATTCTCACAAAACGGTATTTCTGGTAAGCACTTTGCATAATTTACCTTAGAAAAATAAATTTTACTTTAAAATTATTCGAAACAATATTGTAATTTTTAACTTAAAATATTAATGAAGCAAATAATTAGCTGCAAATATCAAACAAATAAACATGCCGTTACCCTAGATTTCGACAGTTCTTACCACCAACGGCAGCCTTAAATTCTAAAATAGCATAACAAAATCTTATATTTACCGTATTTTAAAAATAAACTTAACGTTGTTTTAAGTCCAATATTAATTTAACCGTTTGAATTATCCAACATACTCTTGCAGTAGTTTTTTATCTCTGACTCAGACTCAAATACATATAATAACTAATATGTCTGACCTCTTCTCCAGCATGTTTTTGACCCATTCTCTGTCAGGTATTTTTTTTAATTTATTTGAAGTAAACCTGTTATTAAAACGATCCACCAAAATAGGGAAAAAGTCTAGATTTTGTCATTGTACTCAAATATACTATTTGCAAAACGAATGTTTTAGCCTAATGAAATGTTGCGATTTAGTGAATGTACCATGGGCCTGAAATTTGGCACTTATCACGAAAATATAAACATTTGATATTTTCTGTCTCTAACTCTGGTCGTCCCCAAATAAAAAAAAATCATTATTTTTTTTTTATTATATATGCCGAAAATAGGGATATTTACGAGAATATTTACGTTGGACATCGATGACTCCGCGATAGTTTGGACAATTTGAACGAAAATTTTAGTTATTATTCAGGCTATTGCAGGAGTGTTCAAGCAGATTGGAAAATCGTTAAAGATGGCGGAATAGCGCCATTTTGAATTGTTTATGCGAAAGAAACGAGAGACAGTGTCTATTTGTTAAAACTGACTTTTACAATAAAACTCGTATAAATAGAACTAAAAAGGATGAAATAACAATTTGTATATAAAAAACAAACTTCAAAAATATACACTAATAAATGAAAAACAATATTTTATCTCATCTTGAATATTCTAGTTTGTGAAGTCGGCATCAAACTAAAAAAGGCAGTAAGACATTATACTCGTGGTATTAAACTTCAAAATACTCAATACATAAATATATTTTTGTGACTAAGTAATTAAGAATAAAACTGAAAATTTCAAGATGGAATAAAATATTATTTTTCATTTTTTAATGCATTTACATGCAGTACATATTATTTTATCAAAACGACTATGATAGATTGTGCCAATATCACTATTGTTCTGAACAACAGTATATTTTTAATGTATTTATATTTTGAATTCTTCTTAATAGTTTACATATTTTATATATTTGATCAATGTCAACAAGAGGAAACATGTTTGGCTATCAATATAGTCAACAAAAATATGTTCAAATGTTACACAAATAAAAACTTTATTATATTTCAAAGCTATAATAACTATACATAATATTACCTTATTTTCCTTGGAGGAGGGTCATACGTTGTAGAGTCACATCTAAAACAGTTTCACATATTAGTTGCATAAAATATATAAAGAAAAAGAATATCATAAAAAGAATATATTTACCTATTGACATTAACATTAAATTGTTTGTGTGTTTGTTTGATAAAATGGGTCAACCCTAGTTATTATCAGTCTAGGTCACAAGCCCAAAAGGTGTTAATTCTTGCTATTGCTAGTAAAAATGAAAAAGTGAGGGCTCACTGGATTCAGAGTGACGTCTAAAAAAATGTGCAAAAGTTTCAAACTGCACATAAACAATTTCAAAAGTTATTAACAAATTAAGATTTAAAAAAGGAGTTTAGTTTTTGCAAATAACTCGAAAACTATTAACATTTAAAAAAATTTTAAAATTATTCATACAGCAAAAAAACTTCCATTAAAAAAATTTAAATTCCCCTCGGAATTTCTGGAACTCTAAAATAGAGCTCCGTGGGGTGAGGGCTAAGCCGTTAAGATACCCCTAAACCATCCATAACAAGTAAAAAAAATGTAGGCTATTAAATAATAACTTCAAAAAATGGTGTTATTTCGATATTTAAAGGAACAATATCGCTGAAAAAAAGTTTTTTTTAACTGATTGTTCATAAAATTAGTCTATTGTTAATTAACAAAATTGTTTAGAATTTTTGTATAACTATATTTTAATCGGATAATTTTTCATCAAAGCCACTAAAATTATATCGCTTCTGGAGACTGTCACAACTATACTATATGCGATGACATTGTGAGGTTTTTAGGTATGATAATCTATTAATTATTGAAGCTAATAAAAAACTAAAAAAGGGATATTGTTAGATTCGATAATAAGTAAGTAATAGATGAAAATCAAAAATTAAATTTTTAACATTAAATTAAAGTTACTAAGTATTAATTTTTGGTTGCAAATTTCTTTCTCTTTAAGAATATTTTTTTATTTCTTAAATAATAATAGTTCCCGTGTTATTTGCAAAAAAAACTAAACTCTTTTTTTAAATCATAATTTATTAATAACTTTTGAAATTGTTTATGTACGGGTTTAAAAAAAGATCAAATCGCAATAAAAAGACAACAATAAAACAGGTAATTTGTTTAAATTGCTCTTAGGCTCTTAATTAAATTCTAAAAATATTCTACTGATAGTTAAAAATTATAAAAATTCCCAATACATTATTACCCGTATGCCATAGACTAGATAATTGAGAGAATTGGTTCTGGGTTAGTATCAAGTTTGACATATTTGAGCCATTTTGTGATTGACCACAAGAATTAAAGTGATTCGAACAAACTTCTGGATGTTTTGGCAATCGATAACCCATATTAATTCAAATCAGAAAAAACCATAAATTTCTTCTTTCAAGGCTTACGGGGAATCTAAAACATGTTATTTATTTATCTAACTGTACTAAATAAGTGTGGCAAGTAAGGCACACAGTTACTGACTTCGACAATCACACTAGGTATATTTCTTTCCTTAACTTGTTATGTTAAATATGATTTTTTATAATAACAATGCCGACTATGATGACCAATAATTTTAACACAATACAAGTACTGTCACGACCAACAGTGGTTTACAAAAATTTGGTTAAAATTTGTATTATAAATACACATCGGGTGTACATAATTAATAAGTATAGGAGGCAAAATAAATTCGGGCAAATGACACAATACATTTTAAGAGTAGTAAGTAACTCGAAAATTAAATATGGATAAATATTTCAGATGTTCATCTATTTTGTCACAGTTTTCGTATGTATTATGTAGCTATGTAATAATAAAGACAATCTATTGTACTAATATTTTTAAGTTGACTTGTTTATTTATAGGTAATCGCGGGATATTAAAACATTAAGGTTTTATTTTCAGTCATTGTATTAAAAAGTGAGTGTTTCGACCTTGTGAAGGATATGCAGTATTGTTATAGTATTTTCCTTCAAACAAGTCATTTTTCGACACTACTTTATTTGTATTTTATTTTATTTAATTTCAAAGATGCTAAATGTTACGCTTCTGAAAGGGTGACGTTCTAACCTTAACCTAACCTACCTGTTTCGGGTTAAAAATATCTAGTTTTCCACAAACTTGACACTGGCGAACCATTTTAAGGACTTTCAATGACTTACCTCACTAAAAAAATACACTAAACATCCACAAGAAGTACAAATTCCAACTTAAAGAAACAACGCACGACCTAAAATCTTAAAACTACTATACGGAGTTTTTATGAATTAATATTGGGTATCATGACGTATATCGGCGAAATATCACGAATAAACTTGCGCGCGGAGTTGCCACTGTTGGCCTAAATGTTCACAATCGAGTAGTTATTTTTACCATGAACAAAAAATATATATATGAATATATATGTATATATATATATATATATATATATATATATATATATATATATATATATATATATATATATATATATATATATATATATATATATATATATAATATATATATATATATATATATATATATATATATATATATATATATATATATATATATATATATATATGAATATATATATATATATATATATATATATATATATATATATATATATATATATATATATATATATATATATATATATATATATATATATAAATAAATATATATATATATATATATATATACATATATATAATGTGTTTTCATTCCGGGTGTACATCCGTTCACTACTGTCGTTCTGAAAAGAACAGTTTTGCTTTTGCATTTTTTGAAAATACCTTGTTTGAGTCTCTATTCGGACGCGAGAAAGAAAGCTTCGAAAATGCCAAATGCGATTTTGGCGAAACGTCAGCAAAACTGTTCTTTTCAGAACGACAGTAGTGAACGGATGTACACCGGGAATGAAAACACATTGTATTTTTCCATCCGTGAAGGAGTAAAAATCAACACATATATATATATATATATATATATATATATATGTATATATATATATATATATATATATATATATATATATATATATATATATATATATATATATATATATATATATATATATATATATATATATATATATATATATATATATATATATATATATATATATATATATATATATATATATATATATATATATATATATATATATATATATATATATATATATATATATATATATATATATATATATATATATATATATATATATATATATATATATATATATATATATATATATATATATATATATATATATATGGTATATGCAGGGTATATGCAGTTTAACAACTCAGCTTTTATTTCAGCATAATGTTCTATTTTTACCATTTTTTGAAAATACTTTGTTTCTGCTAAAATGCTAATTGACCAAACTGGCATTTATTTGGTCCTCCATGCTTATTACTGGCACAAAAAATCACGACTTAATCACATTAGTTAATTTCAATTGTGGCAATCCTGTGTGTCACTTATATTTTTATTTTATGTTAGTAAGCGAGTAATATGCGTTTACCTGTGAACCTATTTTGTTGCAATTTAAGCAAATTACTGAAAATGTTTCTCATTAAATTATTTAAAACTTTAATTTTCAACATTATTAATTCAATAATTAAGATTTTTGCATAAAGATTCCCAAATTTTAAGATAATAAATTTAAGTACTGTATACTTACTAACTTTTCGGCAACATGGAACGAAACGTTGCAGTTGTCTTCCTCTACGTTGCTACTAGAAACAAATAAAAACTTTCCATTATTAATCAAAAAGCTATGTTATTTGTATCTACTTATGTTACTAGTAATACCTATTTATGTGCATGTAAATTTCGAACAGATCTTGTGTTAGTATAATATGCGTGTGTATTTAGTTGAATTTGCTTATTTGATTTGATTAACCGACTATTAAAATTTGATTGTTGGGGTTTATAATGACATTAGTATACCTTGCTGGAGACTGTGTTTACGAAATCTATCTTCATAATTGAATATTTACAATAGAGGAGACAAAAAACATTTTAGACACTCTCCTAGCAGTTTGTAAAAACTTGGTTCGCCGTTACCATGCTCCATGCTTGTTTTTATACACATGATGCCCGTATGTGTTGTGTAAGGTGCAACATTTAAAAAAAACTTTAATCGTCTTTTATTAAAGTTTATTATTTGTTTAGATTAATTTGTTTCTTGTTTAAAATTCATTCAAAATGGCAATTCGCTTAGAAATTACAATTGAAATATTGCCGCCTTGCCAAAAATGTAAAATTTTAAGTAACCAATAGGTCCTTTAATGTTTAACTCCTCTTATATAATATGATTTGCCCTAAACTACTTTTAATTTAATCTGTTAAAATCTTTGTAGCTATTTCTGGCTCATTCTATATATTTCAGGTAAGACATAATGAAAGCCCGATTAACCAAACTGACAAGTACTTTGAAATATGCACATTTTGAAGAAAACTTTTTTTAAAGCGTGTACCTATCCCTACTAAGGGAAATGAATTTGGTTACAAACAATAATTTACTTTAACCTTATTAAGTAATGAAATATCAAATAAAAGTAAAGTTTTTCATAAATAAGTTAACTTAAGCCGCAGTATTTTACAAAACATCTTAGAAATTTAATAAATTATGGAAGGTTCTCATCGCTGGCTAAACACTATGAAAAGGAAATCGAATCGTGACGTAAATAATTTAATGCCAGTCAAGTAATTCCAACAAAGGTCAATGAAAGCGAGATACACGTTTCGAAATGTATAATCGACACGAGTTTCAAGAAAAGACAAATATCGGCATTCTGCAATGGCAAGTCTGATTGTCCTTGGAGGAGGTTAGTTTGTAAATAAATGCAAGAAACAATCATATTTTTTTCAGCAATGTTGTCTATTGATTCGCAGTTTGCAGTATTAAATTTAATTTTAGCATCCTTGAAGGTGATAAAAGATTACTTGACATTTGTTCAAAATGATAGCATTATATTTTCTGCGCATAAGAGGAAATCTACACAGACTTGGAAGAAATTAGAATGTCGTTTATAATTAAACATTTATTTTAGAGAATACGTTTTGGAAAAATATAATTCAGTCAGAAGCACGTAGAGATATATTATCAGGATATTTTAAAAATAGAGGAACTAATAAACAAAACATCGAGACATTGGTGCGTGAAGACTCAAACATTATGACATACAGTTACAAAAATGAAGTTACCTTGAATCAAGATAGTATGTTATAGTGGCAACTTAGTGATTGAACAATTGGTACAGTGCATTTGAGAGCAAAATTCAATCGTCAATGACGACAATTTGAGACAAAATAAAAAATGGCACACATATATTAATGGTAAAGTGTCAGGTTGATTTGGTAAATTGCTAAATATGAATAAACTATTCATACAATGAGAGCGATGTTTTGTATATTAGGATATCTCCATTCAGGTTTGTTTCAAATGACAAATACTTTATCAAAAAAATACCAGTGATAAGACAATTTGCTAGTGCTGCTCGGCTGAAGATAACTCTTTTGAATGCCCCAAAGAAAGAAAGGAACGCGTTAATTTCTCAAATGCAAATATCAAATACATTCAGAACTATGATGCCAATCATGCAGTCAGTGATCCCGAATGCCCTACGTACAAGTACCTTCTATACATAAAAATAGATTATGGTGGTTTTAAGGGCTACTGACATATGTGAAATGGCCATTGGAAAAGAACTTGACCTGTTGGATAAAAAGCAAGAAACAACTGACTGTCATTGTGTAAGCTCGATATTTATTCTTAATAAGAAATTTTTGAGCATTATACATTTTAATATTAAGAGTTAAAATAAATTTATGATATTAATATTTTGAGCGAATGTTGGAAATTACAAAATGAAAATTTATACAATATTATGAATTAAGGTATGTATTATAATCAGGCGAGTTTTAATAAAAATGATGATACGGCTGATTGTGCCAGAGAATTATTAAACTCTAGCATTATAAAACTGTAGTGTTATATTAATAAAAGTTAATTTTTGCAATAATAATATATGTTATGAGGCCACATGTGAATATAAGACACCTTCAACGAATATACAATATTTTATAGATTATATGCACAAATATTTTACAGAATAACTAAATGATCACCATTATATATTCAAAAATTAATGTAAAAACAACGTGAGATTATAGACATCACAGAAAGATCAAACCATGGGTTACTAGTGAGATTATTAGCGTTATTAAATGTCGAGATAAAATAAAAGAAAAAACTAGTATTAAGTAACAGTAATAAAACTGATTGAGTTGCATATAAAAAATATAGAAACGATTTAAGCCATGTTACAGAAAAACAGAAGTTTAACTTTTACCAACATTAAATAGAGAATAATAAATAAAAACGATACATAAGATCATCTCTGGGACAGCTGATGAAAGAATAGTTAATAAGCGCTGTTATGAGATAAAATATAATGATTTATTGATAAAATAGATATGCCTAATTATTGCAATAATTTCTTTACAAATATTGGAATTACTACGGCAGAGAAAAACCAAAATACCTAACAATCCATGCTAAATTAATTACAATTGTTTTTCTTCAACGTTTCTCAGATCAGTGAGTAATAGTGATGTTGTAAAATTTATAAATTCATTTAAAAATAATGGTGCCGATGGTCTAGATGGCACAGACTCTAAATTAATTAAAACATATTAATCTGGTTCTTAAAATAGGTTCACGACCCCTCTGCTTTTCAAGTTACTATCGTTAGCCCTGTCTATAAGGCAGAAGACAAAATTAAAAGCAACAATTTTCGACTAATTAATGTAGTATGTAATTTTACCAAAATTTTTGAGAAATACTTAATTAGGAATATGATACACAGTGTTGAAGCCACTACTTTTGATAAAATACATACATTCATTAAAAATATAGAAATTAAAGGCGGAATAGTGACACCCCATGCTGATGATACGGCTATGGTCATTGTTGGGAATATACGGGAGAGGGGTTGAATCGTACAGTTGGTCGCATTGTTAAAATTAAAAATTGGGTGGATGCGTTTAGACTCACGTTGAATGAAAATAAAACCAACTACAAAGCATTCTCTCTAGCAGCCACTAAGCGTCCAAAGTTTACTTATATACTGTAATTGATGGGCTGGACAATGAAATATGACAAGTTACTTACACCGAATACTTGATAGGACTATTAATTGATGTTGCTAGTATTGTAACTGATGCACTAGAGGATGAAATAAAACAAGTAACACAACCAAATACTTGGGAATATACACTGATCTAAAACTTTAATGCAAACATTAAATTTAAAAACTTACTAATAATATTAGGAAATTAATAAGACAATTTTATATGATTCCAGAAATATTAAATACTAAACTTTTGATTTGTGTAATAAAGCCAGGTAGTGTCAGTGCTTGGATATGCTTATGCAATTGGAAACTTTAAAAAACTATATATTAAAAGGAATTTTTGGGAAATAAGGTAAGAGATATTCGTCTCATCATATTTGTTATACTATGAAAACATTATTTGTGTTAGTTCCTTATATATATTAGGCGCTTGTAACTTTGTCCATAATAATGGGTTGGTAAATATAAGATTATTAGATAATAGCTATTGAAACATTAATCTTAAATTTTTTGACTAAGAGCCAAAATTTACAACATTCTTACAGGTAAAATCCGAGGAATTGGGAATATAAGAAAAATAAAACTGTGTATGATACATAGTAAGTAACAAAGAGAAATGTATGAATTTATTCTAGTGCCAGCCAATATTATTTAATTAAAAGTAGATATCCCTAGCATTATATTAGTTTTGTTTGTATTCATTAATTATCATAAATGTTACAATGTAGAACATCCATTACGATTTGATATAGATTATTTTAAATATTTATGTGGACTGTGCACATACGGGTGCTAGGTGCAGTATTAAATGTATTTTAAATATCTATATTTTTGTTGTAAGCATCAACTAGAAACTATTGTATAAAAATTAGCAGTAAATGATTGACTGATTGATTATCGAAGGAAAATCGACACCTACTGAGATGTTGGAATATTAGTATTCGGCAATTATAAGCATCAGAAGTAATTTATAACATTTTAAACTTTCCCAGCAAATCAAAATTCTAAAAATCAAAAAATAGTGTTAAGCATCTTTGAGATATATAAACTATTCAAGCGAAATATGGATCCGTTTTAAAAATGTTTATAAATGCAAATTAAAAACTTATTTATATAAGTATACAACCACAACAACTCGCTATTATATCCTTCTCTATTAAAACGAGCCTTTTGACTTTTTCTGGACATAGGATTCTATCAAAGTTTCTGATTGGAATGTTGTTACATTTAACTGGAAGCTCTTCTGGTAGATATTATAAATTTTCAGAGGCTTGGCGATTCTTTAACCTTCTTTGACGTACACCTCAGAGATGTTGAATTGGTATTATCTGGTCATTCCAAAACTTTGAAATTACACTTTTCAAGGTATTTTTAAGCCGCAAGAACATGATTTATAAAAATACAATCATTGCTGCGTCTTCGGTTTTATTACTTTTATACACTTGAAATAAAAAAAAACGTCATCGTATTTGGTTCGAAGGTAAGACTGCTACATATTGTCAATACTAACTATGAAATTGTGCCAAGCTACACGGAAACCTCTCAATGCATGCCTAATACAGGGAATACAATGCAAAGTTGAGATCTATTTAGGGTGGGTTTTATTTAACATTAGAAAAATCGTCTAAAGAATTATTATGTCTTTGGTTATCCGTATTTGGTGTTCACTAGTCTATTTGATTCCGGAACTTTTAGGGAACTTAAGAAATCTTCGGGAAAAATTCTACTCAAAACATGCCTGGAGGAATTTTAAGCGGTTATAGACCTCTAAGTATATATGCATAACTACCTTTCTAATTTTTTATAGTTTAAACTAAAGTTTGAACCTTTCTTAGTGTTTTCTTGAGTTTGAGATTTATAATCATTAAAAAAATAACAAAATTCTCTGGATTAAATGGATTTGAAAAATTAAAGGAAGCTAGAATTAATATTACGATGATATTTCGAATGATCTAATCGAAAGCCAATTTTTTTAAATCAGTTATATACAGTCAGAACTTATGTATTTCGAAATGTTAAAGTATCTGTAAACATATTAAGCATAAAAATGTCATAGTGCAATAATTGCTCTTCAAAGGTAATAAATAATAATAAATTAAATCAATAAAACTTTTCCTGAGATTTCTTGGAGTTAATAAGCTGTTGGAATGCACTGCATACCCGTTATCAAAGTAAATTAACTGCCGTGACAATGGTTAGGTCAGCTTTGCATTAATTCGATAATTTCCCTCTACGATTGCCCTCTCTTGCCCTTCCTTTCGTAGATAATGACTGAAACGCTTCTTCGAGATTCAGATGGGAAAGGGTTGAATATAATCCTTTATTTGGAAGTAATGTTCCAGGTAAAATTGATTGGGAGCAAAGTGTAAAACAGGTTCAAAACCAGAAACAAATAATGAGGTTTATCAAATTTTAGGTGCTTTTTCTTGCCTTCCTGGGGTGCCAATTTTGAAAATTATTATTATTTACAAAACTAAATAGACTTGTTGAATAAATTGGTAGGCAAAATTTATCTATATATACAGTGTGAATATATAACATGGAATAAATTCTGTATTATCGCTTTAGTAGCTTTTTCTAAATATTGCTCGTACACGCGAACTATTATTCTTATTGGGTGGTGATCTATATGCTCCAGACTAATCAAAACATGTTTTCAGAAATCTTAAGCAGTTATAAACCTTCAAGTATATAAATATAATAAAATTACCTTTATTTTTTTCTATAGGTTAAAACTAGGTTTGAAGACTGCTAGTATTTTTTGAGTTTGAGATTGATTGTCGTTAAAAAAAATAAACAAGGTAATCTAAAAATCAACATCCTCTAGATCAAAGCAATAAATCAAAACCAAAACGTATTTGAAAAAATAAATTATCTAGCTAATGTAGCAGTTTAAAATTAGAATTAATATGAAGATTATATTTCGAATTTTCGAATCAAAAGGAAACATTTTAAATTACCTGTATACAGTCAGAACTTACGTATTTCTAGGTGTCAGATATGAAATATTTTCATCCAACAGATTATGATCACAAGTATCTATAAACATATTTATCATAAGAATGTCATAGCTCTTAAAATTTAATAAATAAGAATAATTTAATATCAGAAAACTTTTCCTGAGATTCTTTGCCACTGCATACCCGCTATCAAAGTAAATTAACTGACAATGATTGATAACCAATGCTCCAGATAAAATCTATTTGGAGCTAGGTGTAAATAATAGAATAAGTAGAAATAAATAGAAAAAAATAGAATAAAAGCAGAAAAAAACAATGGGGTTTATCAAATTTTAGGTGCTTGTCCATGTCTACCTAGGTGTGTCAGTGCTCGAAATAACAATTATCTACAAAATTAATTTGAATACAGTTCCAGTTGAGGATAAATTTGAATGATGCATGAAAATCCAAGATAATTTTATATTTAGTAGTTTATAAGTAGATATAAAGTATTTTTACTCTCCTTCGGAAAACTCCCAACAGTGTTACAATTGATTTTGGTGATATTAGGGTGTCGAAGTAAAGAAAAAATTAAATTGTTCATATCGGTAGCCCAATTGCAATTCATAATTTTTAGGCCATAATGGCAAAATTATTCGGTCATTTTGACACCGCTGTTCTAACTTATATTATGTAAAAATAAATTATTATACAAACTGTATAAATGTGTAAAATTTCAGCTCAATATCACAATGAGAAATGGGACAAAACGAAATTACAAAATTTGGTCCAGACAAACGATCCTCTTCAAAAGTGAGTCGTTTATTTCGTGACTAGTGGAGCTAGCATTAAAACAAAAACCCTGTTTTGGAAAAAGGATTCTGTCTACTTAATCCTGGTATGGGAATCAATCAAAAAATCAATACATTTGAATAATACAGGGTGGTCCAACAGTGCGTTCAAGTCCCGGTTACTGTAGAAATTTTAAAAAAATCTTATATGAAAGTTTTAGGGACTGCTGAGAGCTACAACCTAAAATTATTTTCGATTACGAGCCCAGTCGCATATGTATTGGACCAAGGGCTTATTTAAAATAATTTTATTTTTGTCTCCTAGTATTTACTACATGAAACATAACTTCAACAAATGAAACTACGTTTATTTGATAGTATGTAGTATTAACAATTGATTAACAATATCGCATATCTATATCACTATAACAATAATAATGATTAGAAAAATATATTTTTGTTAGGCTTGGAGCATATTAATTGGGACATAAACACATGCACTCAGATAAAACCGCGTGATTACTTAGTGACATCTGATACAAAATTTATTAAGGTAAATATCTAATCTACTGGGCTTTAAAAATAATTGAAGACAAAGATAGCATTAATATTTAAGTCTTTGAAACTATTTAGTTGTCAAAATGGTTCGCGGAAAAGCACTCTCTATGATATGGGAAATTCCATTATTAGTGCCCACAAAAATGATCTCTCTGGACATAGGATTGCAAAAAATTTAAACATTTCTCAAGGGACAATAAGAAATATTATTTCCCAATTCAAAAAAGCGGAAATGTTCGGTTAAAAGCGAAGTCTGGCCGTTCTTCGAAAATTACAGAAAGAGATAAGCGGGCCCTCCGTAGACTAATTAAACAAGATCGTCGAGCTTCATCACGGGAGTTAGCTGTAAAATGGGTAGATGCAATTGGTAAACGCGTTTTAGAAGACATCTGGTTGAGAAATATGAAGAAAATGGGATATCGCTTCTACAAAGTAAATCGAAATCGACCTTTGTGGCCAAAGGAGCTGGTCACAACGTCAGTGGGATTCCGTTATATGGAGCGAAGAGTCTAAATTTGAGGTATGTGTTGTGATTTACGAATTCGAATTATCCGAACGCAAGGGGAGGAATAGGATAGAGACTGCCTCAAGAGAAAAGTTAAATTTCCAGCCTTCATCATGGTATGGGGATGTATGTCTTCACAAGGGATTGGTCGTCTTCTTTTTATTAATGGTACCGTCACTGCTGTAAAGTATAAGTCAATTTTACTTACAACTAATTACTTCTATTCCAGCAAGACGGCGCAGCATCCCATACTGCCAAAACCATAACATTCTGGCTGGAAGAAATGAATATTCCTGTTTTAAAATGGCCATCGATTAGCCCCAACTTATCGCCTATCGAAACACTATGGCATCAAATAAAAAAAACTCTACGAACCAGTCCCGTCCGCACCATTCCCGAATTAAAGGATAAAATTCAAGAAATCTGGGATAACTTCCAACCAAAATATTGTAAAACATTAGTAGACACCATGCAAGCAAGACCTGATGCAGTTATAAAATTAAAAGGTGACTGTACTCAGTGGTAACAGTGGCAAATTATTGAAATTTTTATGGCCCAATTAATATGCGACAAGCCTAACAAAAATATTTTTTATCGTCATGATTATTGTTAGTGATATAGATTAGAAATATTGTTGATTAATTGTTAATACCACATACTATCAAATAAACGTAGTTGTATTTGTTGAATTTATGTTATGTACAATAAATACTAGGTAACAAAAATAAATATCTCTTACGAATTCCTTTGGTCCAATACATATGCGATTGGGCTGGTATACAGAGTTGATGATAAGATTGCGACAAACCAAACTTACGTATTTTTAAATAGAACACCCGGTATATTGTTTCGTTTTCAGATTTCCCCCTTTTTAGCCATTCACTAAATATAGGGTTTGTGGGGTCTATACAGAATCGTTCAAGATCTATGGCCACTTTTAATAGTTGTGAGAGTAAATGAGGTTTTTTTTCAGTAGCGATATAATGAAAATTATGACTATTGACATTTCTATTTTTGTGGAATGTTGTCAGTAAATAACACAACAAAAGTCAGCAAATCTTATCTTTCTTTGAATTTGGTGTTGTGCCCAGTGACAAAAATCTAGTGTGCTTTATATTTACAAATGAAATTAAACTTCCAAAAATACAAATTTGAATTGTCAAGTAATGCTGGTGCTTGAGTTCTGTATTAAACACTAGATACAGTTTCTATTGTAAGACGCAAAGATGCATTTTAATAAGAAGAAATGATCGATATAATTTATGTGTTAGGAGCAAGTGGAAAGAATTGTTTGTTAGCAATAAGAACATATTACCAAAAATATTCTGATAGAAGACAACAACACAGAAGCGCTTTTGAAAGGCTTATGCAACGGTTTGATTACACGGGACATATAGAATACACTAAAACTGATCGAGCCAAACCTGTTTTACATGAGGAGAACGAGTTAACGGTAAACTTAAAATTTCTTGTTTTCAAGTTTCACCCATACCACATTCAACTCCTTCAAGAATGTATGTGGACGATTATCACAGCAGGCGACTAGATTTTTGTCACTGGGTACAACAACAAGTTCAGAGAGAGAGCCAAGTCGCACTATTATACCAAATTCCTATTAACATCCGTGATCCAAAATGGCTTATGCATGACGGTGCCCCAGTTCACCACACGGCCAACATTCAGGCATTTTTTTACGAAAAAAATTTTAAAAACGCTAGATAGGAAGAGGAGGGCCGATTGCGTGACTACCTAGATCCCATGACTTAACAAAAATGGACTTTTTTTTTTCTTTAGGGCTTTGTTAAAAATTTGGTCAATCAAACACCTCCGACTACAAAAGAAAATATCAGGGAAAGATTCCAAAGTGTATTTAATAATATTTATTTTAATACATTAAGAGATGTTAGCGTTTCTATTCAAAATTGTAAAAATATTTATGTCGAACAAAACGGTGGTCATTTCGAACATTAAATTAAGTAGTGTTTGCTCTTTTATACGATTTGTTACTTAGTATTGTTTTTTGGTTATTATTATTTTTTTTATTTTTACATAATTACTCTAGGGTGAACAACCTAACAACTGGTTTAAACTAGTTGTTACGTTGTCCTAGCTTAGTCCGTCCTAGCTGTCCTAACTAGTTTAAAACGGGTTTAGTGCTTAGTTTTCGTGTATTCTGCATTTTCCGTCTCATCAAACCGTTGCAAGCGCTTCTCGTGTTTGTCTTCTATCAGGATACTTTTCGTGACATATTCCTATCGCTAACAAACAATTCCTTTAACTTGCTCCTAACACATAAATGATATCGATCGTTTAGTAATAACCACCAGTTTTTATTACTAGATCATTGTATACTATCATTTGTATTTGTGAAAATTTTGGATTAAATCTTTTTTTATTAGTGATAATTTTTATTTTCTAAAGTTTTAAACTTTTTCGACCTTTCAAGGTAGGAATGAAAAATTAAAAAAAAATAGATATTGAAAGAGGAACATTTTGCAATATTTTGCCGTAATAAATTGAGATGTATAACTCTAATATATACCCCAAAAACCCTATATTGGGTGAATGTTCAAAAAAGGAGGAGTCTAAAAATAATAACAGACAGGGCGTTCCATTTAAAATACCCGAGAACATTTGTATCCATGATTTTTATTTACCCCGTATACCGTTATTAAAGTAAAATACCGCAGTTGAAAAAAGACCACATTTGAAAGTTTTTACCATTTGAAAATGATTTATGCTAACGCATTAAAGAAAATACAGGGCGTCAAATGTACTTCTGATAGTTTTGAAAAGTGACCATATATATATTGATATATATATATATATATATATATATATATATATATATATAATATATATATATATATATATATATATATATATATATATATATATATATATATATATATATATATATATATATATATATATATATATATATATATATATATATATATATATATATATATATATATATATATATATATATATATATATATATATATATATATATATATATATATATATATATATATATATATATATATATATATATATATATATATATATATATATATATATATATATATATATATATATATATATATATATATATAGATATATATATATATATATATATATATATATATATATATATATATATATATATATATATATATGATATATATATATATATATAGAATAGAATAGAATAGAATAATTAGAAATTGAGGATTTTTAAAAAAAAAAAATAGGAAATTGTACTCACTGCTTTGCAATTAGTATCGATAACTTCTTGCGAAAAACAAACACACTTTGACCTTAACATTAAAATTAGATTTTACATACTGGCAGGAATTCCTGTTCTCCATATATTTTTATATTGAAATACGAAGCAAGTAAATTTCTTATGTAGGTTTTTTTTGACATGTAAAGAATGTTATAGTACGTTCTGTCAGGATGATTGAAACACAGATCTAGGATTTAGCTAATCACATCGATATACATCCAGATACAAAGAAAAATCAGTAGCTGAGAATTATCTTAATCAAACCAGAACAAGTATGAATTAAACTTCGAATTTATGCCTACGACAAACTACTCGAATTGAAGAGACTGACTATAGAAAGGTATATGGATATAATACTTCCAAATACTTATATTTTTTAAAAGGAAAATTCTGTGTTATTTAAACTATTATTGTTGTTCGTATAATTGTTCAGATTAAGTAAATTTGAATAAATAGAACTAAGGTCTTTGATATCAGCTATCTTATTTAACGAATTAGGATTCAGAAATATTTCCACCATTTCCAGAAACAGTCTCTTGTTATAATTAGTTTCCTTACATAATATTTGGGTATCATTAAAGTTGAATAAGTGCCCTGATTGATTTGTGTGTTCTGAAAGTGCACAAGTATTTTTCATTAATCTACAGTCGCTTTTATGCGAAGTTATTCTGTCTTTTAGGACCCTAGAGGTTTGGCCTATGTAAATACCCTCACACTCTGAACAAGGAGTACTGTATACAATATTTGATGTTTTTTGTATTTCATCCCTATCTTTTAATTTTGTAAAAGTGTTGCCTACTATTTTATTATGTTTAAAGGCGATTTTAATTGAAGGATCATACTTGAACAACTTAGTTATTTTTGTTGAGATTTCTTTTATGTAAGGTAACGAAAAATAGTACCTCGGTCTATTTTGAGAATCGAAGGCACTGATGTTGGGACTTATTCCATCATTTCTCTCTCCAGGGTTGATTATTGGAGCTGTGTTATATAATAGTTTTTTTAATAACTTTTGTGGATATGAATTCTTGAGGAGAATATCATACAATCTTTTTAAGTTTTTTCTAGTAGACTAGGGTGAGAAATCCTTTCAATACGTGTTTTTAGAGCTAATACTAGATTGATCTTTATTTTTTTTTTGGTAGTTGGAATGGAAATTAAGATATCTACCAGAACTGGTAGGTTTTATGTACCAGTCTAGTAAAATCTGGTTGTTGTCATTCCTAATTAGTTTGGTGTCCAAAAACGGAACACTATTGTCAGTTTCCCTTTCTACTGTAAACTGAATATATTGGTTATAGCTATTAAACACTTGTAAGACCTCTTCTACCCCCTTCTCCAGGTACAGAAGTGATTAAATCATCCACGTATTTTTTTAAAAACGGTAGTTGAAAAGACAGTTTAGGAATGCAGTAATCCAACAAATCATCCATTACGTATTGAGAAATGATGGGAGAAAGAGTGGCCCCCATGGGGGTGCCTAAAATGTGTTTATAATACTTTTGATTAAACATGCAATATGTACTGTCAAAAATAAATTTTAATATTTCTAAAAAGTTGTTCAAGTTGAGATCTTTGTATTGGCTTATAGACTCCCAATTTTTTGTTATGCTATTTTTTGCTAATGTATAGGGAATATTACTAAAGAGAGAAATGACATCTAGGCTTATTAGGACATAATTATGTGGAATTTGTTTTTCGTTTATGAATTCTGAAAATTGAAATGAATCTGTGATATAGTATTCGTTGTTTTTATTGTATGCAATAGTTAAAATATCTGTGAGAAATTGTGCTAATTTACTATTTGGGGCATTAAGTGAAGAAATTATTGGTCTCAAAGATAATTCTGGTTTGTGAATTTTGGGAAGCCCATAAAATTTTGGGGAAGTCTGATCGTAAATTGTGAGACTTTTAGAAATTTCATCACTCAATTGCCCTTGATCTTTAAGTTTTTTTACTAGTCTGTTAGCTTTTTGTTGATTAGTTGATGTGGGATCCCTGGTGAGCTGCTTGTAGTAGGTCTGATTATGTAAAATCTCTTCGGATTTATTTATATATGTTAGTTTAGACATAATAACAGTGACATTTCCTTTATCTGCCCTAGTTACAATAAGCTCATCATGGCTCTTAAAAAATTGTTTTGATTTATAAAATAGAACATTAAGATAACTTTGATTAACTGGTCTTCTCAAGAAGTTAGTAAGTATATTTGTAAACTTAGCCCTTGTGATATTTTTTGTTGTATTGTTAGGGTAATATTTTATTATGTTTTCTAGATCAGCTAATAAGTTTTTTATTGATATTTCATTTTTATTTAAAGGTAAGCTAAATTTAAATCTCAACCCTAAAAAGTTTTTTTTTACATCCTCAGGGATCTCTATTCCTGAAATATTTTTAACCCAATTAGGTTCGATGTGGAAATTGAAAATATGTTGTTGATTTTTCAGTTGATTAAATTTCTTAACATTGTCAATTCTAATTTTTTTTAAATATTTTTCATAAGAAAGAGTTTGTCTGTTATTGAACTCATTAATTATATTATCAGAGACAGTTTCTTTTAATTTATTTTTTATATGTGTTAGAGAGAATTCTAATTGTCTTAAATTGCTAATTGTTATACTTATCTCTAAATTAATTAGTTTGCTGTTCAACCTGTCATTGAATTCGAGAACCATCTGTCCTGTATGTCCCTCACTAAACTCTATCAAATTGTGGACGTTCTTTGTTCCATCATGAATATGTTTAGGTGTTATTCCATTTTTTCTGCATCTTAGAAGAAAAATACGTCTGTTTTTCATCGAAGCAATCTTGTTGTTAGTTTGTGCCCAAAGTTGAAGCAGTCTAACTACTGGCCAAAAAAGAAACAATACAGGGCGTTCCGTTTAAAAAATGTAACCATGGTTTGTGGCCAACTGGGATGAAGAGATTTCCAAAAAACTATCTTACATTCTCGGAACACATAACACTCTGTATAATATGGTAGTCATGCAAGCTAAAGAGTGTGGTTTACACTGTTGATAGAGAGCTTGTGGCATTAAAATTAAACAGTTTTGGGATAAGGGGTAAGCTGAACGACTGTATCATTTCTTTTTTAACTTAAAGGGGAGGGTTGACAGTTTAAGGTCTGGCCTTTTTGATCAAAATAAAGGAACACCTCAGAGTAGTAACATGGACCCGCTAATTTTTATTCTTTTCGTTAATGATTCGTCCGAATATATTTCTCAGGGTAGAGTATTCTGGTTAACCGACGATACCACACTTTTTGTCTTCGATCCCGATACGGCTGCCTTGATGTGTGAAGCCAATTTTATTCTGGAGGAATTTTCTTCCTGGTGTAACAAATCTGTGTGTATGGAAATAAAAACCGTACGCAAAACATCATGTGGTCTCATTTTTGATCCAGATGGTCACAAGCTAATTTTAGGTGACTTAAAAAATTTCTTGAATGTCTAAGGTGTGTTCAAAAACCAATAAACCCTTCTAACTGTTTATTATGCCTCTGTTTATTTTTCAATTGCTTACAATATTGTTGTATGGGGTCATCCGATAGCAATAGAGTATTTGTGGTTCAGAAACGGGTTGTTTTGTAATAATGATGTTAGCGGCATTACTTCTGACTCCAAATTAACTTATACGTATGTTTCTCTGAAAAAAAAACGCTAACTTAATTTGTACCGTAAGGTTACGTTTTTCGATTATCTCCGGTATTCGGGAAACAAATGAAGTTAGGCGAAATGGGGGAAATTAGTTTCTTTGCATTTGTCCTTCACTCATTTTGGGATGAAAAGAGATTTCCAAAAAACTTTATCTCAGATTCTCGGAAGACATAGCACTGTGTATAATATGGTAGTCAACTACGCTAAAAAACTAGAAAACATTTTTAAAGTCTTTTTGTACTTCGAAATCATATAACTCTAAGTTTTTCCAAAAATATTGTTTGATGCAAGTGATGTGTCTAGTAGTTTAGATTGGTATATAGATTACACAGAAAACAACCATCCAAACAAATTTTATGTTCAGGAGAAGAAAGAAACGTAAAGTTATTTTACGTTTTAATGTTTTACAATAAAAAAAATACCGGGAAAGCAAGCCATTCAACAGGCAACAAGCAATTATCCATAAGGGCTATTGTTGGCTCATTAGAAATTTAATTGTCCTTTCCGGAAGTTAATGAACGGCTGGAATCCATGCCAGTTATTAAATTAATTTAACTTTCCGGACAAAGTATGACTTGACGTCAATGCTCTTTCCCCGCAAATTCGAAATATATTCCCGTTTACTTTTGATGGTAAATACAAAGTGGTTATATGCAGTCGTGACCAATGCCAATACTTTTACCTAAATTAATTATATTTCAGTCTTGCTTATAAAGTTAGGGTATTCACAATATTGGTTAAATAGAATTGTTGGCAAACAATAATTTCGAATTTCGCATAGGTTGAAATCAGTAAAAAGGATTTCACCACGCACTACGGGAAATATGTGATAAAATCAGGTCATAATGAAGTTTGAGCATGAGGTACAAGAAGATGTCTGAATTTTGTTAATCTTTTTAGCTATTGTGGTTACTAGGTACCCCACCCCCCCAAGGGTGTGCAGTGTGCACTGGTCCTAAAAGCACCTCTTCTTCCGTTCTAGATTATGTAGTAACTGATTGACCGAAAAAGATCAGTAAACTTTGACCCCAGTCTCTTTGACTATTTTGGACAGCTTGTTTACTGCCCTTTTCTAATTTTTCATAATACAACCGACATAGATGTTTATTTCTTCCGCAATATTCGTCTTTGTACTGATGAACATTTTTCATAACGTTTTTTTCGAAAGTTATCTCTCCTTGATCATAAGGGAAAACTTAACGATTATTTTCATTGAAAATTTTCTCATAATTGTACTTTGACTAAAAAACAATTTGTCCCAAATTCAATGTTTTTTGAATATATTACTAGTAACCAATAGTTTATACAGTGAATAAATTCCCAAGAATAAGAATTCTACGGGTTTTGACGATATCGCTATGTTATTTATAAAAAAAGTTACCAGCAATATTTTTACTATTTTGTTTAATGTCTTAAAACTGCCATATTACCCATATTTAAGAAAGGTGACTTCTGTCTAGTAGAAAACTATAGACCTATTTCTCTACTGAGCTGCTTCTCTAAATCTTGTTTATAACAGAATGCATTCTTTTTTGATTAAATATAACATTCTTTCAGATCGTCAGCACGGCTTGTGTCGGGGGCTCTCTACTGGAAGCACTTGAGCTGAACTTGTTCAATGTATAACAGATAAAATTGATAATAAACTGTAATTTCCCTCTCTTTCGATCTTACTCGCGCGTTTGACACTCTTGATAGAGATTTTGTGGCATTAAAATTAAACAATTTCGGGATAAGCGGTAACCTGAACGACTGTATCATTTCTTTTTTAACTTCCCGGACATTTTAGGGGAGGGTTGACAGTTCAAAGTTTTTGATCAAAATATAGGAACACCTCAGGGTAGTATCATAAACCCGCTAATTTTTCTTCTTTTTGTTAATGATTTTCCGGAATATATTTCTCAGGGTAGATTATTTTTTGTCTTGGATCTGGATACGGCTTCCTCGATGTGTAAAGCCAGTTTTATTCTGGAGGAATGTGCTTCTGGGTGTAGAAAAACTATATGTATGGAAATAAAAACCGTACGCAAAACTTCATGTGGTCTCATTTTTGATCCAGATGGTCACAAGCTAGTTTTAAGTGACTTAGCAAATTTCTTGGATGTCTTCATTGATAGTGAACCTGCAATGGACAAATTTTCAAGATGTGTTCAAAAACCAATAACAACGCCTACGTTTTAAACTTTTTAAAGAATAGCGTAAATCGTGAAACCCTTCTAAGTGTTTACTATGTCTTTATTTATTTTTCATTGCTTACAATACTGTTGTGTGTACTCATCCGATAGCAATAGAGTATTTGTGGTTCAGAAACGGGTTGTTTTGTAATAATGATGTTAGCGGCATTACTTATGACTCCATATTAACTTATACGTATGTTTGTCTGAAAAAAAAAACGCTAAGTTAATTTGTACCGTAAGGTTACGTTTTTTGATTATCTCCGGTATTCGGGAAATAAATGAAGTTAGGCAAAATGGGGGAAATTAGTTTCTTTGCATTTGTCCTTCACTCATTTTGGGATGAAAAGGGGTTTCCAAAAAACTTTATCTCAGATTCTCGGAACACATACCACTGTGTAAAATATAGTAATCATGCAAGCTAAAGAGTGTGGTTTAAAGAGATGAAACTAGAAGAAATGTTTAAAGTATTTTTGTACTTCGAAGTTATAACTCTCAGTCAGTAACTTTAAATTTTTCTTAAAATATTGTTTGGTGCTAGTGATGTGTCCAGTAGTTTAGTTTGGTAAACGCAAAAAATATTTAAAGATATGAATTACACAAAAACAAACCTTCTAAACAAATTTTATGTTCAGGAGAAGAGAGAAACGTTTAACAAAATTAAAGTTATTTTACGTTTTAATGTTTTACAAACAAAAAAATGCCGGGAAAGCAAGCCATTCAACAGGCAACAAGCAATTATCCATAAGGGCTATTGTTGGAACATTAGAAATTGAATTGTCCTTTCCTGAAGTTAATAAACGGCTGTAATGCATGCCAGTTATTAAATTAATTTAACTTTCCGGACGAATTCTGAGTTGACTTCTATTCTGTCTCCCCCCAAATTCGAAATATATTCCCATTTACTTTGATTGTAAATACAAAGTGCTTATATGCAGTTGTGACCAGTGCCAATACTTTTACCTAAATTAGTTATATTTCAACGTGGCTTATAAATTTAGGGTATTCGCAACATTGGTTAAATGAAATTGTTGGCCAAAATCCGGCCATAAGTCGAAATAAAAATATTTTAACACGTTCATTTATTTATCCTGTAAGAAATAATGTCGTTATAGTTTTAAGATTTTTAAATCACCTGAACAACCTGCGTGTAATGTTACATGCGAAAGGGGCGCTAGTTCGAAGTTGGTGCATTGCCGAAAGCGTGTTAAGTCGATTAACTTAGAAGGAAGTTTTCGGTGTGTCTTGTGATTTTTTGAGGTCCATATTATTTTTCTTCAAATGTAGGGTGTACCTAGAGGTGGGTAAAAAATAATTCATAATTTTTTTATTAAACAATTTTTAGAAATATGTTAGTTTAATAACGGTTGCGAGGTTTTAAAATTGTTATTTTTGTTGTGAAATTTAATATGTTTCCTGCTTTTTTCGAGTTTAAATTTAAGAATAAAAATCAGAATAAAACGCTTATCGAGGTACATATGTGTTTTTAAAATTACTGCCCAAAAGTGCCATTTCGTCTCCCAAATATTTTTGTTTTGTTTCTTGATATGAATTTAGCTATATTCTGCCCTTTTTATACAATTTACCAAATTCTGCTGGAAAAATCATCTTATAGACCTTGTAATAAATCTCCACGCGATTACTTCTTTGAACGCGTTCTTGCTTTATGTAAGGCAAACGATATACAGACTTACACTTACACAAATGAAACTAAGAGCAGTTGGAAAACGTGTGAATCAAAAAATTGTGAAAGATTTAATATTATAACCTGAAAAAGCCGCAAAATATAAGGAAGAGTTAAGTAATCGTGGTTCTTGGGATTAGACGGTGTCAAAATGGAATCTTCACTTCACGAGATCAGAACACTAAATGAGCTCGGAGAGACCCAGGGCGGCTATTTATAGTCGACCCGTGTTTACCGAGTCGTGACTCGGTGTAACGATCGGTTTCGACGTATGATGTAGACTAGTCCGTATCTGTATTAAAATTGTTAGGATACTTATAAATTTCAATGGATTCTCTAATTTTGCGTTTATAGAATCCCGAAACCGATGCAAGAACTTTGGTTTCTTTTACATTTATGACATGTAGTAGAATGTTCCATTTATACAGCAGATTGTACAATCTGTTTCAAGATACATCTTTCATGTTCCTTAAGCCTAGTCGACATGAATCGTCCAGTTTTTCAATATAACACACACAAGAACAAAATTGCATATAATGTTTGAAAATGAATAATGTCCTTTGGCAATCGGACATTATTCTTTTTCTTGTGTGTGTTGAAGATTGTATGTATGTTACCGGCAATTAATTTTGCAATCTTGGTGGTTTATATAAATGGAAGAAACTGGAAAATGTTTCATATCAAAGAACATTATTCCTTTTCAAACGGAAGGAGTATATGTAATTCCTTGTTCCTGTGGTGGAAACTATATTGGAGAAACTGGACTGATTCATATCTGAACACCAACATTCTATGGATGTATCATAAATGGAAACAAAATGTACAATCTGCTGTATCTGATATCTATCGGGATTCTATGAACGCAAAATTAGGGAACCCATTAAAATGTATAAGCATCCTAACAATTTTAATAGAGATACGGACTTCAGTCTACATCATACGTGGAAACCGATCGTTACACCGAGTCACGCTAAACATAGGTCGACTATAAACAGTCGGCCTGGGTCTCTCCGAGCTCATTCAGTGTTCCGATCTCGTGAAGTCAACATCCCTGAAGATGCCTCGTGCAATTGAAGGCAAAACGTCGGAAATTGATTCCATTTTGACACGGTCTAATACCAAGAACCATGATTTCCTAATTGACCACAGCCGTGCAAGTTTTCGTTCTATATAAGGAAGAGCTTTAAATGTGCGATTTTACTATATTTTAAGTGCTTATAGAAAAAGACTTTGGCATTGATGATAGATGCCGGCTTATCGAGAAATCAGTGTCAATTCATTAAATCAGTTACTAAAAAGAGTGATTGTGATGTATTTCCTTTATATGGCAAGATCAAATAAGCTAAAGGAAAATGTTCCAACACTACAAACCACAGAAACAAAAGGGAAGTTTCCCTTAGAAGATCTGCTGGACCATACAGCGCGTCGTATATTGTTATCTCAGAAAGAAATTTTCGAAAATAGAAACTTTGGCCGTCAATATCTAACTTTAGTGCCATAATAGGTATGCGATGGGACTAATGGTAATAAAGAAAATTTGAGAAACAGGGTAATACTGATAAGTATGTGTTTTTATCGTTGTTTGTTCCACTACAATAATTAATGGCAGATGGCAAAACAATAATTTCGCGCAATCCTCGACCATCATCCTCAAGATTCTGCAGATTCATTAGACTTCAATTTATCCACGAAATATTTAAAGTCACGGTAGAACAAGTCAGACATACTGAAAATCAAATTAAACATTTGCACCCGTATGTGACAGTTACAGGTTTAAGATGACATTTTTAACAACTGAACAAATAGTTTTTCTAAATATCAACGTTACAACATGACAGTAACATAAGCCAAACATAACTGGCGAACTAAGAGCTTCAACTACAATGGTAATTAGACCTGGTCTAACTCATAAACTTTTTTAGTGAATTTAATTTAATTTAAATTTAATATTTAGTTAATATACGGAAAAGTATGTAATGCGGTCACATCAGCATAATCAGCACAAAAATATTACATTGGTTTATTAACATAAAAAAACTTTAACAATTTAGAATCGTTAAAGTTTGGAGTATCTACATTACAGGCACGGATATGCATTTCCGGAAACATATTACATCTATCACAAAAACTGAACTCTAAAATATGTCAAGCTAGGGTTTCAGATGACAAAACCCCCAGAAGAAAGAACAAAATATATATAGAAGGAGTTTAAGACCAGGTTAGGATTAATTGTTGACGAAGCAAAGCAGTCCTATGGAAACACCAATGACGCCAACACTGCTAAACTTTTTTTAAAATTCAAAAGTATAGTTATTGGAAAGATAGATATTGACTTAGTTGATAGATGTCATATAATTCTACAAACTATCTACCCTGAAACTGATAAACTATACATAAATGTACAAATAAGTACCAGTTTGCACAAAATTTTAATGCGTATTCCAACGGTCATAAAATCATGTCGTTTACCAATCGAAGGGGCAAACAATAAGGAAGTGATATATTATACAAAGCATTTCGCAGGAAAATGTTCCAGGAAACGAAATATGGAAGATATCACGAAAAAGTTTTTAATGAGTTCCGATCCTTACATATCAACATTTATGAAATACAAAAGGTACCCAGAAGAATTGATAAATATTGTGTCGCAAGGTCAATAGTTGTTTAGGTTAATTTATTACCATATTTTGATAATGTTTGTATATTTGACAATCATTTTTTCTTTGTTATTCCAAACAAAAAACTTTATAAAATTCTACTAAAATACATCTTTGATGTTATGATGTTATATTTAGGCTAAAATACTAATAAATGTACTTAATTTTGTATAGAGATTTTTTTAAATTAAGTAAATACTTTTGGGCAAGTTTTTAATAAGTATTCTCACGACGACGAAGCAAACATAAAACATCAAAGAAAGTTTTAAATTTAAAATAATTTAAAACCTATGTAAGAATGTATATAGTTTACCCTTTTGGAGCCTTAATTTTAAAAATTCGAATGCTGTGAACCGAGCCACCTGGTGCCGCGTTGGTCAAGAGCGCAAAACTTTAGGTTTACACCAGAGTTCGTCTGGCACGGCCTGGTTTCGAATCCTAGGTGCGTGCATGACTTCTCAAGTCTGCAGCCAATATTAGTGGTTGTTAGTAGATGTTCCCGTGGTAGTTTGGGGTAAATTCATACTCCATCACATATTCTAGGTGGAGGGGATCGCCGAATTTCGGCCTCTTTGATAAACTGGGCCCTACAGTTGACTCTGGTTGACATTCCCCAGACGTCAAAATTCCTTCCCTTATCTTCGAATGCTGTGTTTCAGAAAATCTTTTTGTACAAAAAAACATTAAGGTTGATATGTTTTTTATTCTTCGCAATCCAACGATGCCTAGCGAACTTAAACGGATGTAATTCCATGTAGCAGTCGTAGCGATAAATTAGTGCCTACTGCTAAGAAATGATCTACAGGTTCCATGCATTTTTTCTTATGGTCCAAAGTTAGCGAAAGGAGTTATTGTATGTAGACGGTGAACTAGGATTTTTATACACTTCCAAAATGGAGAGGGTACATACATACTGCACGCAGTATTATAGACCATTTGCAAGCCTTCAGCCGCTACAATATCATGTTAAAATTATAAGAGATATGTATTAGCTTCAAGGTGATTTCAATAGGGAAATATGTATAGTTGGGCGCTAAATGCGATTTTTTATGAAAAAATCTAATCTAGAATTATAAAATAGAAGTAAATTTGTCCATTTTCGACCATTTTTCGACCACTTTTTGACGCAAATGCCGTCGCATATAATTATTTTTTCCACAAAATGGCTCTTTACCGCCTTGTATTGATCCTTTGTCTACGTAACAGCAAAATTTGAAATGGTAAATCATACTCATGTCTTTGTATTTCTGCAGCGCGTGAACCCTTTTGAACCCATTTCTAAAGGAAATGTAATTTAAATTGCCTATACATAACACATTTTTTTGAGGTCGGACGTGCAGGAAGTTTTTTCTAATACGTAGGTAGGTACCTTTTCATCTTACTTTCAACTTGACTAGACCTTGTCGCTAGTTTTTCACTTTTTGCGTGCAGTTCACCCTTAATGTTCTTGAAAATACGCTCCTGGTTCTTTATTTTTATATTTATTCTTTATAAACTTATTTGAATTTTTAGTCCCTTTAATGTTTCGTATTTTTGTTTTTGTTAAATCTGTAGTTTCTGTAATCTTTTTTGTTTATTTGGTATAAAAAAGTTTTACTTTTCCATTTTCTTAAAGTTTAATTAATCTAGTAAAGAGAGAAAAGACGGCGCCGAGTGACGCACAGTCAATTGTCTCAAAGCTGACCAAATTAGACAAAAATGGGCTTATAGAAATCAGTATAAATAAAAAAACTGCCCGATAGTATTGCGGACAGTAGTTTTCTAAAGTGTATACAAGTACAGAGTGTGGAAAGTGCAGTGAAACTAGTTACCTATAATAATGGGGTTTTTGCCGATGCGTTGGCCTCCACAGTAGAAGTCGGTTATCATTTGTATGCATGTTTTCGCCGACGAGCCGAGTTGATGGCCAAACAAAGTTAGTTTCAAACCATTAATAAACTTACCTCTCAACTCGAGGGCAAACTAAACGATCAAGAAGAAATTATCCATTTACTTAAAAGACCCATTAAACAGCAAAATGGATCCGCCCAGCAAAGTTTCAAACCACGACTGACGATGCAGCAAGGTTGCAAACCACTGACGACCTCAGCACCATTCCTCGGCAAAATACACTAAGACGACCTTCATTTAAACCGCAAAACACAGCCGCTACCGCTACACTGCCCGTAAACAAAGAAACAGATGCTTCAAAGGAACTATTCTCGAGTTTACAGGTTAGGAAAGGCACTGAAAATACAGTGACCTTGTCAAATACGAACATAGACAAACAGGCAGATATAAGAAAAATAAGCCCCTGATTGGCAGCACCCAATCGGCAGGTAACCAAAGTCTAATAAAGACTATACCCTAATACGGATACCTTTACGCATACATGTTTCATCCGACAACCATTGTCAGCAAGTTAGAAAATCACTTGAAGGCCACTAAATCCGTCGTCAATTTCAAGTGTGAATTATGGAACAAATCAAGATAGCAGTGCCTCGCTTAAGATATCAGCTACCAGGAATTTAAAGAACTCTTAGTGTTTCGACATATACGACATAAACACCAAAATGATTGAGTACTACCTGGAAGTCATTGGGCCATACTTAACTATACTCACAAATAAATGCTTTGAGGAAGGGAATTTTGCTGATGCATTTAAAGTGGCAAAGGTAAATAGAAGGCTAAATTTTTATCATATTTTGAAAACTTCAACTTGTTGGATTGCAGTCAGTTTGGATTTGGGGACGGTTGCTCTACAATTAATGGAATTTAGGTGGTGGTTGGTGCCATCATCGAGGGTTTGGAGGATGGCCAGCAACATGCTGCTGCCTTGTGCGATTTCAGCCCAGCCTTTGATTGTATATCTCATCCTATTTTACTTGACACATTTAGTTATTATGTAACAAACGGAATGCTCTTCCTTCTACTTCAATATTATCTACACAATCGCATTCGAGCGATGGCTTTGACAGAGAGCCAGTTGGATTTTTAGGACCTACAGACAAAAGTATCCCAAGGATCAATCCTAGGGCCTTTGCTATTTATAGGCTACATTAACGACTTCAGTCAAAGCCTTTCTCCCAATAAGAGTGTTCTATGTGCAGATAACGCGACACTTTTCATTTCGGGCCCTTAACACAATAGCTCGCTCGTCCACGCTAAATCCACACTGGCAAAAAAAACACAGATCATCACATTTAGTTTCAGTAGTATGCTTGTTAAAGGGGTCTACGTTAGGCTATTGGGTGTCCTTTTGCTTGCTACTAAGTAGTCAAATTTATTTGTTTAAACAGTTAAAAAACCATATGATATACAAATATTGCTCACGGTATATTTCGCAAATGTTCACTTTTTATTGAGCTATGAATCTGTCATCTGGGGTGGTTCTTCTAAAAGTACCACAAAACCTTTGTTGCACAAAATCGTGCAAGCAGGGCCTTTAAAGGGGTTGATCCACTAACCTCTCGTAGGCCGCACTTTAAAAATATAATATCGTGACACTCCCTTGCATCTTCATATATCAAACTATTTCTGAAATTAGAGAGCATCCCGAAAATTTCACTCCTCTCTCTAACCATAGTTACCAAACTAGTTCGTCTAACTCGCTGTTGTTTCCGAGGCATCGCCTTGCAAGTGCATCAAGAAACTCAATTTACAATAAGCTGGACAATACTGTCAAGTGTATAAACTATTCTCAATTTAATACCAAAATTCGAAAGATAATATTAAAGAATTCTTTTTTATTCAGTCAACGAATATATAGATGCGCCAATCTTGAACTGAATTGACAACTGTCTATAAATATGTTTTTTTTTACTCTTTTTTTACCTATTATGTTAAGTTTTTTTTTGTATGACTGGGAGCAAATATGTATAGCCCATGCCATAAAAAGATTTCAGCTTGTATCAACGCACCCCATAGATCGCCTATATTCTTTGACTGGTTTTGGACAATATACTTCCTTCAAACTCCCATCTTTTTCTCTTCTACCTACTGCAACATCCTCCGATGGATCAAAAAGACTTAGTGGTATATATATTCATACATCGAAAAATCATCACTACTAATCTCCCTAGCGCTTGAATTATTGCCGGAAATTATTTGCCAGTGGACGAATGTTTTGAAAATTTTCCCCAGTCGAAGACGAGGCAAAATTTTCTTAAAAAATTTGTCACCGGGGAAATAATTTCCGGTATTAATTCACGCACGTGGAAGATTCGGCAAGAAAATTTCACACCAAAATTTATTTTTAATTTTCATCTCGATTCTTTTGGCTGTAAATGATGAAAAGTCAGGACGACAGACCCTTTGTTGATATAGTTTACGGTGGTCTAGTGATCTCTATACTATATAGTATAATGATGGTTCTTATAAAAAACATCTTTTAGGTTTAAAATTAAACTTTTCCTAAAACTTTAGTAATGTAAAATATTTTGCACTATCTTCAAAACATACTAAAATGTTATTTTTATTTGAGCTTAATTTACTAAAATTCAATGAAGTATATTTTATTAAGTAAAACTTGTCAATTTAAGTAACTACCACCTACTTACAGTCATGTAGGAGTTTTTGTTACCTAGAAAAAACTAATTTCTGTAAACTTTACTAACGAGAAGTACACTTTATCAGATTCAGGGCATTTTAAAGTTGAAATTTTGCCCTATTTAATATCACTAGATTCGACGGCACCGTATGAAATTTATCCTGAGAGTACATTATGTAGGTATTATGTACAATATTTAAATTATCATATTAATTGTAAAACAGAGATTGCCACGGCTACGACAAATGAGTTTAACTAGTAAATTGTGATTTTTTTAAAATGGATAATTTAAAAAGTTACACTTTATGTAAGTTTTGTAAGAAGATTAACGATATTGAAATAAACCACACAACATTGCCTTGCCAAACAAAAGTAGCAGACAAGGCTGCTGTCTACTCTTTCCAAAAAAGTCTCTTTGGGGACACTAAGAAAATAGTTTATCAAGAATCTTTAGAACCGATTATCCCGAAGTAAGCAGAATAAAATTGTGTCCAAATATTATATCTACTTCCTGAAATATAAATATTTATGGGAATCTGATGAGTTGTATACACCTGAAGCACCCCCTTACTCCCCATTAAGAAAACAAGAAGTAATGTAAGAATTTAAGAAATATTTTGATGCCTTAGCTGCTAGATTAGAATAATTCGTTGTTTATCTAAAGTAAATATGTAATATATGTTATCGACCATATACAGTTGTTTTATTATTGAAAGCCCAAACTTTGGAATAAAATATCTAAACAATAATCCAATAATGTAAATTTTCTGTCCTATCACATGACATATGACAAAAAGAGTTCCAGTGTAATCACTTCCAGCTTACCCTGGAGGCAAATTGCTATGGTAATTTCAAAATAATATCTATCAAATTTTCCGTTTAATAATTTATTGTTAAAAATATTAGAAGCAAAATAATTTTCAATGTTTTCAATATTAGGTATTGGGTATCTGGGGGGGGGTAATTACCCCCCACCTTGAAAGCGCCCTTGAGACCAGGTTTAACTTGACAGTTATAGGTTTTAGATGACATTTTTAACAATTAAACAAATATTTTTTCTAAATGTCACAATTACAAAATGGCAGAGACATAAGCGGGACATAACTGGTGAACTAAGAGTTGTAAATACCATGGCAACTAGACCTGGTCCAACTCTTAAACCTTTTTAGTGAATACGGAGGTTAATGTTCTTGAAGACTTAGGATAGTGCAATATTTCCACACCTTATTTGCTAGGTACATCAAGACCGAATGACGTTTTATTGATTTAATTGTAGAAAATTTCGGATGATTTTACTTACCACCTGTACTGGTTAAATACAACATTTAGATAATATAGAGTTTATCTTCTAGAGAGCAGCCTATGTTTGAAACTACTTTTAAATGATGCAACTGATGATGAAAAGTCAGTTATTGGTAAAAAAGGTATTATCAGTTGAAACTGACTACGAATATTTAAGTTGTGAACATCTGTACGTTTATAAAAACATCATACTAAACAATTATTTTTTTTAAAAGAGGTTTTTTATTAAACGCTTAAACCCAAAGCATTAGTAATCCATACAAAAAGCAATCCAAGAATGAATAACTTTGCAAATTAATTAAATAGCATTTATTGCTTTCCAACAAAATAATTGCTATAATATGTTTTTTCATTTCTTATTTTCTTAACGTTCACGAATAGATGAAAATTATTAAGGCAATTTGGCTGCAAAAAGATAAACCAAGTGCTATAAAATTTGTATTTCTTTTTTGTCGAGGCACAGTGTCAGCCTTATTGAATATGAGATTCAAATTTAATTTAAAACTCCGAATATGGTGTTAAATCTCTATGCCAAAGGGGCTTGGCTTGGAACAAAGATATTTTCTTTCTATAGTCTACTAACTTTTTTTTATTATATTGAATTCTTTACAAAATTGTTTGCGATATATGCACAAATAATATTTTCTTTTATGTATAATAGATTTTGTCCGTAATTCGCCATGGGTGTAGTCAGATTTCTATTTTTTAAGCTAATTCACTTGCTTACTAAACTCAAATACTTTTAAATTATGCGACATGAACGCAGAAACAAGATATACTCACTTAGATATAACAATTTACTTCCAACAAATCACATAAAAATCAATTTTGGGGGAGTTTGTCTAGATATTTCGAAATTGGTGAGAATCGATTGAAAATTCTCCGGCTAAAACTCCTAGTACATTTTATTGACTTTCACTGGACATGTGCGAAAATGCCTTCGAATGTTCGTGCCCCATAGAAAAGCTCTTCGAGCTGAGATATCGCAAGCACACCAAGGAGGCCTGTACAAAATACAAAGTTTGAATATTTCAGCAGTTTATGCTTTAGAATGCATTCATTTACATTACTGAAAATTTGCAGTAATATTCTACTATACTTACTCCTCAAATTAATCTATGATCACCAAATCTACTATTCCCAGGAAGGACATACAAAAGTTCTAAGTTCTAACTATAATGTCTTACTGTCTGATGCGCCTTCACAGACTAAAATTTTTAAGATAGAATAAAACATTATTTTTCACATTTTTTGGGCTTTTTTATATTTTTTGTATCAATTTAATCTTTTTTAGTCCAATTTAAACGAATTTTATTCTAAATGTAAGATATAACAAATAGCCAATAGGTCCACTGCATATGTAATAAACACACTTTCTCCTGCTAATACGGAGAACACAATATACTGCCTAAATCGTGTCGCGTAAACAATTAAAAATGGCGAGATTCCGCCATTTTTACCATCTCCTCAATTTATATACATTCGGGCATCCTGAATGTTCCCTGAATATTTCATCCAAACTGATCAAACCATCGCGGAGTTATCGATGTAAACTGGGTGTCGGGAAAATACATGTATAGGGTTTTTGGCTATATTTTGAACGGGCTCTACACCCTTTATTCTAGAACTTTAAACTAGAAAAAAATGTTAAATTCGAAAGTTGTTGAGTTTTATCTGAACCACCAGAATTTGCTAAAAAGATGAACAAATGACAATTTCAAATTAAAAAATTGAGCACCGACTATGTTATTTTACATGAAACACCCTGTATATTTTTAATTCTTTGAAAAGAACATTTTTTTTCTGATTTCAAAAATATATACTTTGTCTATGTTTAGACTAACAATTATCACATAAATTTGATCTAAAACTTGGAAAAATCAAGTGCGCTGGCTCATACTAAATTTAAGGCTTTGATTTCAATTGTTTTTATTTTAACATGGCCATTTTGTCACTGGTTTTGAACACCTGATTTACTTAATTTATTAATTATGGGGTATTTGACGAAGAAAAAGCAAAAATTTTGAAAATATACTTTGGGGTAAATAATTACCGTGAAATTATGTTATACATTTTTTAAGTTCTCCGTATTATATATTGTTTTATGTATTTTTACAAACTTTTATTTAATTTGCTTTCTTCGTATGTGTGTCTTTCCAGTTCAAAATGTGTAATCCATTTCTCAAACACTTGCTCGCATTCTATTGAGCTAAATTTTTCTAATTTGCTAATGAATAGCAAATTAAACAGTACAGTACTACAATAATCAGCCATGACCAGACATAGAAATTTGTTATCCTAAATCTTTGAAGAGCTACTAAAATATCTTTCAATATACAGGGAGTATTTGAAATAAGAAAGTTGACACCTGATCAAAGGAATAAAAACACCCTGTTTACATGAAAATAATATATTTTAAAAAATTCAAATTAAACGAATAAACTTTTGTATTTAATTTTTTTTTTAAACGTCATACCTCTACTGAGATAAGAAATAGGCCAACTTACGTGGGACACCCTGCAGCTTTAACAAACGTGTATAATTAGTTTAAATAAATCATAGAATAATGACAAAAATGCCGAAATTTGAGTAAGTTATTTGTCAAAAAAAAGGAATTTGTTGCCACAGTACAGACCAAAGCAATTCAGCGACTATGCTATATCTATCAGGATTTCTGATTAAATGTCATTGCCCAGAATAGCCAGATATAATTACATCGAACTAATTCGAAGCAAAACTTAATAAGCAATTATTTTCCATTATATATTTTGCCAAATGCAATTATTACACCTTTGAAGCTTAAATGCAAACGATTTATTTATGTAACTAACAGTTTGAAAATACGTATGTTAATAAAAACAACGAGCTTTTAATTATTGCAGAATAGTACAGTACACTTAAGATGCTCCTATACTTTATCTCAATAAATAAAACACTGAGAAAAAAAAGTTAAATACAAAAAGTATTTGACCCTAAGCATATTTTTTATTTATAATATTTTTACGTATACAGGGTGTTCTATTGTGCTAGGACAGTAACCAACTTTTTTCTTTTTAATGAAATGGTATGAATATTTTTAGAAATTCTAATTCCACGCTTGATTTTGAGTATTTTTTGCCATCATAGCATACGAAATTTTGAGTAGTTTTTGAGAAAAATTAACTTTTCTAATTTTTTTCGGAAAAACAGGTTTTTGGAAAAATGATTTTTTCACACCTAAAGACTAAAATTGTGAATTTTGGTTATGGATCCATACGAGTGGTTAATATTTAATACTCTGACCTATCAAGAACGAAAATTCATTATACATGGTGGTCACAAATGCCCATCAAAAAAAAATGTTTTTGTAACTAAAAAAACTTAATTTTTTAAATGAAGCACCTTGTATTTAGCACTTTTATTCTGTTTAGGATTTAATTCTGCATCATTCCATATATATAGTTTATATTCCAAAAATTATTAGTTTAGAAGTTATCACTAATTTTCTATAATAATTCGGGTATTTTTGTTATAAATCTAACTAAACCTAAATAATATCCTATTCTAAGTTTTTTTTAAACATTATAATTAAATTTAACATTAAATCAACAAGTAATGCAAGAAAGAAAGTAACTAATTACTTATTACAAAACATTTTCGACATAACCCCCGTCTTTGGCAATACAAGTAGTCGTATATCTGTCAGAGCTGACGTACTGAATACAAAAATGTATTTAAAGTAAAATAATCAGTTTTTTTGCGATGGTTAACTATCAATAGTTATCGATATTTTTATAGTTATAGATAAATTATCTATAGTTATCGACACATGGATATTTACAGGTAAATATCGACATGTCGATAACTAAAATATATTGACAGATGATGTGCGATCGCCTGTCGATAGGTAAAGCTAATAAAGCCCATCGCAATATGTTTCTCATACACCCGGTAGAGTTAGTTGAAGCAATGATAAAGAAGTCTTCTTTTGGCTACAACATATTAAAATTTCAGAAAAATCACCAGAGGGCCAAATTACACTTAAATGATACCATATCCTTTACTATTTTCATAGGGATCACGGCGAAATAAGGCACACTGTATAATTCAAAAAAAAAAAGAAAAAAAGCAATTGCATCCATACAGGATCGTATACCTTTCTAGCTAAATTTTAATAACGAAGAAACAAATTGTTGAATCCGTTGAATGAGGGAAATTCAACAGTAGTCATGGACCAGAACAACTACATAGAGAAAATAAAGATATTACTTCAAGATGACTTAAGAAAATTGTCTTGGATTTCCCAGATCTAGAGAAGAAGAAATTGAAGCCAAGGGGTTCTAAGATTCCTCGATTTTACGGACTTCAAAAATACATAAAGCTAATGTACCGTTACGTTCGATCGCCAGTGCAATAGGTTCGCCATCTTACGAAATAAGTAAATATTTAGTCAATATCTTAAACCCCTTCACAGGACGATCTAATTCTTATATCAAAAACTCTAAATATTTTGTAGAAAGGCGTAAAGATTTTATTTTAGATCCCGGTAATATTTTAGTCATTTTTGATGTTTAATCCTTGTGGATTGAACTATATTTTAAAATCATCTGAATGAGCAATATTCTAATATAAAATTCACTATTGAAATTGCAGCAGATGGTGCCATTCCCTTTCTGGATTTGTTAGTACAAAAGAAAGAGATGACACCCTAGGTCATACTATTTACCGACACATAAGACAAGATATTTTAATTTTTGTTCTCACCATCATCCATCTCAATCTAGAATATGATTATCTTTATTCAGTAAGTATAATTATTAGGAACACACACACACCTTGTGCACAAACATACCTTAGCAAAACATAATCTCATAAAATATCAGCTGCTCACGTACATAAATAAAGTGTCTAAAGCTTATTCTTCAGTAATTTTTAGAGACTTTATTATTATAGAACAGCATATATGATATATATGATATATGATGGAGAATGAAGGATAAAACAGAGGAAATACCTCTGTAATTTTAGAAATAGCCACGATTTCTTCATTAGACATCCTCAAATATCCTGGGATATCCTTGGGCATCCCTCGAACATCTCCGAACTTTCTCAGATATCCCCGTACATCCCTGGACATCCCCCGAAACCCTGGGATATCCCCGGACATCCTTTGGACATCTCTGGACATCCCCAAACTTATACATCAGACGTCCTCAGCGGTTTACCTCTCGGTGTACTTTATGTATTTTATCAAAAATAACGCTAAATATAAGTTAAAAATCGTAAAAATTTACATTTTCAGAAAAAAAAGTCTTTTTCGAAAGCAAGTACTTCAATATTAAAAAAAACTTTAGTAGTTTAAAAATGATTTTAAGTGCCAGTGTACTTTATGTATTTTATCAAAAATAACGCTTAATATAAGTTAAAAATCGTAAAAATTTAGTTAGGTAACATTTTCATATATACGGAAAAAATGTATATGAGGAAATAAAACGGTTTTATTGATATTTTGTTTATTCGAAATGAGAATGTTTTAAATACATACTAAAATATAAATATGTTTGTCATTACTGTCTAGAGCAGCAAGACGTTTTTGGTAAGGTACATAAGGATCACTGTCCTAAATAAGCCTAAATAAATAATCAATTTTGGCAACCTTGCACTTAAAAAAATGTTTTAATATCTAGATGAAGGCAGTATCGAAATTATAGTATTGTTTAAATGGATTACAAATATAATGCAGATAAGTTAGTTGTTCGACACGCGTAAACCCTACACGTACAGGTTCTTGATTATTTTTTATGCATTTCTTTTCATAACACTTCAGTTTAACAGTAGCACAATATGTTTCTGTTATTAAAGCTTTAAAAATGCAGATAATGCTTGTTTTTTTTTACAGAAAAACCTTATAAACTCGACGATTAAATTTAAATACATAATGCTTTATCAATTTCTTCTAGTAGTTATATTGCGTCCTTTCTTCGTATGCAATGCAATTTTTATGCATTATTCCTCAAAACTAATTTTTTTTCTTAAATTACAACATTATAGTGACGATTAAATATATAAACCATAAACATAATAAGACTTATCAATATACAAAAATTAACTTAATTATGATTACAGTACTTAAAAATCGGCTAAATACTGTAAGTATCTACATGTAATGTAAGTACTTCAGTTTAATGAGTACTGATTACCTACAAGTTCCTAAGTATTTAGATATATTTTAAGTACTTAAAGCATGTACTTGGTACTTAATACTGCAAGTAGATTTTTGAGATAATGTACTTAATACTGGTTACTTTAGTTACTTTTGCTGAGTACTTATCACAACTCTGATATCTGTAAACGCGACTGTTGGAAATGAAGTTTTTCTTGACTTTATTCCTTATTCGAAATAATATATGAACAACTTAATCAATAAAACAAAGGAAACATTACAATTTTGAACTTTAAAGTACTAATTTTTAGTTTTATAATAAACAACAGAAATAAAATGTAAATATTTTCCCCTTTATTTTATTTTCCAGCGTTTTTGTTAAACATCCTATTGTTATTTTGAAACCAGTTTCTCATGGTATATGCATTGTGGACTGTCAATTATTCTTTTGGTAAACAACTTTATTTAACAAAAATTAGCTAAACCTCTCGTATGTCATACCGGTGTATAGGAATTTGTATATATGTATACTGTCATAATTATATATAAAACTAATGTAACTAAATGAATATAATTTCCGACAGTTTGATGAATAATTATAAATATTTTAATGGTTTTGCTAAATAATGTAGCTAGATACTGAGATCAATGTTTCAACAGTAATTATAACAAATTAACGACAATTAGGAAATTCCCTAGTTTAATTATTATTATTTATATTTATGTTTAAAAAATATGTGCTGGTTGATTTGCCTTTTTTTAATTTAGCAACAATAGAAAAACAACTTCTATGTGTCTTTAGTAGAGATAGAATACATGCGGGTAAGTGGAAAATTTATTTTTTTTTACGAATAACTAGTGGATCCTGAAACTACAGGACACCCTCTTTTAAATTCCAAAGTCCTTTTTCTACAAAGTGTGTAATGACTACGAATATTTGAACATGTGAGAGTACAGGTCATTCCAAGCAAAAAGATGTCAATAATTTCAAAAATGGTTAATATATTTTTGATATTATTAAAGCATGTCGTTTATTTTATTATTCATGAATATTAGTTACTTTATTACTAATTCATCAACACACACCTTTCAACACGGAACAAAACCCACTGGCCGCCGCAGTTGTTTTTTTCCTAAGTAGCTCTTGATAAGAGATGCTCTTTTTATTATTGGACATATACCTATTTATGTTTATGTAAATTTCGGACACGGATATTTTGTGCTACAGTGATATTCATGTGTGTTCGGAAAAATATACAACAGTTGAATATACTTATTTACGGTGAAGCGTGACAAGCGTGGCTGCAACAAATTATTGGGAACGATTTCCAGACTGAAGACTAATAAATCATAAAACATTTGTGTCAATTCGTACGAGAAACAGGAAACGTAATTACAGCGAATTAATTTCCAATAAATTTTCAATTTGGTATCATATGAAGGCATTCCTCTGCAGTAAAATTTTTGACGAAAACGATCTTAACAATCGAATTTTTGTGGCAGCTGAGCAGATAAAAATATTCCAGATACTCTTGGGCAATTTGTGAAAACTTGATTTCCCTTTGCTCTGGTTGTGTAAATAGATATCGCCTTTTCAAAAATATTTTGGTTTAGTTATGAGGTGCAAAATTACAAAAATTGTTAGTGTTTCTTAATTTTAATTTATTAGAAATGACTTCTTAATTTAAAATAATAGTAGATCCAAACCCAATAAAGAAAATTCTTCACAGGTTCTTTAGAATAATTACACGACAAACTTTTAAAATGTATTTTTAAAATTGAATAAAATTATTTAAATGCTTAAAATGACTATACATCGTTTAGAAACATTCATTGCAGTGTTGAGGATTTGTTTTTTAAAGACTTTTTTAATCTAAATTACTTGTCACTTATTTCTTGTCTATTAAAATAGTTGTAATCATTTCTAAATGACACGGGTTTTATACTCTTACACATTTTTCGCATGATACTTTGCTCTCGGATTGCAAAATATATATCTGTAAATGAATAATTTATCGAATTAGCTGTTACTTGATGTAAGTTCATGATCACTAATGTAATAAATACACTATTTTGGTTAACAATTTTAACTAATTTATTTCAGATTGACAGTTGTCTCGACACACTGCGTCTTCTTCAATAACTAACTCAAGACTGATACCAAAATTGCAATTTTTGACAATAATAAAACACTAATGTGTCTACCTACTTAACCCACGCCGAGATTAGGTATAAAAGCTTAACAGTGGGAAGTCGGTAAGGTCCATTGAATCGTTCAATAAAATATTAAGTTTTTCCTTTTATTAATTTGCAGACTTTCCAAGTAATTTAACTTGTGACTTTTATGGGTTGAATGCAACATAATAAATTCATTGTTTAATTATGATTTGTTTCCAGCAAGTGGTTTGCATTAGAATCTGTTACTTGTTTAATATGTAATGTTTTGTGTTATCTTATACGCTTATAAAACGATCTATCCATTTGACCACTATAACTTTTCACAAAAACAACATTTTAATTCATATAACCCAGATTTTTGGTCCCTGTTTTTATTTGAATTATTATTCTTAATATATCTTCCTAACGTAATATTATAAAATTATGATTTCTTTTTTAAGATATTTAAAAAATATCACTAAAATATGGAAACATTTAAAAAACAAATCATAAAATATCTTTTTTACAAATAATACTTTGGGAAGATATATTAAGAATATATTAATAAATGAAATACATATAAGGCGCTATATGAATTTAGATGTGGTTCTGGTAAGTACTTATTTACTGGCGAAACGTGTATCTAGATGTGTAATTCTGACGCAATATAATTTTAAGTATTTCTAATAATATTCATGTAAGTTCGAAAATGTATACAACAGGTGAATATGCTTATCTAATATGAAGCGTGACAAAACGCACATTTACCTGCACAAATTTATCGGTGATTTTTAGACTGAAGACTACTTGACCATAAAACATTTGTGACGGTGTCAATTCGTACGAGAATTAGAAAAATATTTAACTTTTAAATTAATTGAAGCAAATATTTAATAAAATTACATACCTCAACATGTAGACAGACTAGTCTACATGTTGAGGTATGTAATTATATTAAATATTTGCTTCAATTAATTTAAAAGTTAGGGGAGACTGTTGTATACTGGGACAATATTTTTTAAATGAACATAAAAATTATATTTAAGTAGTATTTTGGGATTTTACATTTGAAACACAATAGTACTTCCAAAAATAAATTTTATTATGAATACAGTAAAATGCTGAACCAAAAAAGGCATTGTCCCACTACACGCCCGAGTCCCACTATACAACAACCCCTTGTTTTATAGTGGGACCTGAATGTGTACATACTGGGACAACCTGATAATAATATTGTTTAATTGAAATAAAATACGTATAACTCAGCAACAAGATACAAAGACATATTTTATTTATAACTCATCAAAAATATGAAAGCATTACTTTTTAAGTTTGTTGGTAACTAATATAATATATGTAAAACAAATAAAACTAATTGAAAAACAAATTTAAATGAACAAGAAAGTTATTCTATGTTAAAAGAAGAAAAGTCATAATCAAAACACCATATCTTGGCTGCTCGTTCGGTCCCCCCTGATATAAAAGGAACAGGAAGTTTAATAACAATATCATCCTTTAAAATTAAATCGTCGTCTTTTTTTTCTGGGAAGAAAAATTTATAATTGGCAGTCTTTTTTAGGAAATTGACAAGATATTCGTTTGCTTCAATTTTTTCTACTTGACCAACGTAATATTTTATTCTCTTTTTCAAAGGATATTTTACAAGGACAAAATCAGTAGGCTTTACTTCCAAATCTGCTTCTCCTTCAAATTCATCCGAAATATCAGAACTGTCATCACACAAATCTTTTATGGATACGTCACTGTCACTAGAGTCTATAAATAAATTCTTTGTAACAGCCTTTACCTTTGCACTCTTTTTTATTCTTTGTGTATCTTTCGCTATTTTTTCCTCTTATTTTCTCTTTTTTTATTCAATTACTGGCGTGTCAGTTAGAATCATTGATGTGATTTTTTTTCTTTTCTGATTTAACTTTCTAGCTGCTGCTTTTAAATGTGATCTTATAGATTCCGGAGTAACGATATTCTTTTTGGGCATTATTTCCTTTTCTGGGTTGGTTCTGGAACAGCCTGGCTGAGTGGTGTCTAAAACATTTGAAGCCAAATCACCTGCATCAGGATCATCCATAGAACTTTCAGCACGAGATTGTGTACGGTTCGTGACCGACGAACACAAATAGTCTGATTCCTGAAATATCTCTGAATTTAAAGGGTAAATCCCTGTGTGTTGAAATCCTTTAATTATGTTGCTTGGTGTAAAAGCTAACCCAAAAGATTTTCCAACTATTTCTGCTATATTGTACAAAGTTACTGGAACACCAGGATGATTTATCAGCCATTCGTCCATAGCTTTATTATAGTATCCTTTAAATGGGCCGAAACAAGACACGTCAAGAGGCTGAAGTTTGTGACTACAATGTGGCGGTAATGTAACCAATACGATGCCGTTTATTTTACAATATTGTAGCACCCTAACATCTGTATGACTTTCATGATTATCTAATATTAATAATATCTTGTTGTTTGTATTACAATGTACTGCATCTGTTACGTGTTTCAAATATTCCAAAAAGTTGGTTCCAGTCATCCAACCACTTGGATGTGCTGCTCCTTTTGAGCCAGGTGGTGCACCACTAAGCATGTGCGGTTTAAAGTTTTTTCTCGGAAAAACGAAAAACGGCGGTACATATGTACCATTAGCAGAGATAGTGGCACACATTGTTACTAAAACTCCTCTCTCGGCGCTCGTTACCTTACCTACTTGCTTTTGACCACACGGAGCTATTATTGTTGGGGGTCTGTGTACAGTTGTTACAGCGGTTTCATCGCAGTTAAATATATGGTTAGAATTAAAACCATATTTTTCAAATACATTAAGAAGGTTAGTAAAAAATAAACCAACATTATGTTTGTTGAAACTTGTTGCACGGCTTAAGCTTGTGGCTTCAGGGGTTCGTAAACTTATATTGTGTCTAGCTCGAAAAAGCTTCATCCATTCTTCTCCGGCACACTTATTTTTGTTCCAAGATTCAGGAATTAATTTTTCATTCGAGATAGCAAATCTATAGGCAAACAAACGGGTTTCTTTAGCTGATAATCCGTAACACATATTTGCGGCAGTAATCAAGTATTCACTAAGCAACTGTTCTTCGTCATCCGAAAATATTTGGGAAAATCCATGATGCCTCTCAAAGCTAAAACTTACTTTCTGCTCCTCATTGGTATTTCGATATTTTGCAATATATCTCTGTAAGGCAGATTTGGATACTTCAAATTGACCGGCGGCCTCCCTGATTTTAATATTTTGGTTAATAACAGCTAAAACAGCTCTCTTCATTTTGTCTGCATTTTCCGCATGAGCTTGTTTACTCTCTTTGTAAGATTTGTTGTTTTTTCGGGGTCTTTTTTTATCGCTCATTTTCTGTAATCAAAACAAAAACAGTTACCCACGTATTATGTATCAACTTTATGCCAATTTAAGTTTTAAATGTTGTGGTAATTCTAACTAAAAATATATATTTTATTATCTTCTTCCATGCTACACGTAACGTGAGATAATAAAAAGCAAATTCAGCATTTTTACTCTGGCAAACCATAAAAATATCCATTAATACACACTTATAAACCGTCGGGTGTATAGTGGGACAGACCCAGTATGCACCATATGCTTTTGTCCCACTATAAAACACTAGACTTATTTTAGGTTATGCCTCAATTTTTTTAACAAAAATGTAATTACAAGCAATATATGTCCAAACTTACCTTTAAAACACTTTGGGCACTATGTATACGAATATTCACAAACTAATTTTAATAAACAAGGGTAATATTCTACCCGATTTCAACAGGAAACTAAAAACTTTATGACTGCAAATTCACGTGTTCGCCGGTTTCAGACATACTGAACAATTTGCTGATAAATATTTATAGCTACCAATAGAGGGCAGTGCATGAATATATTCCTGTATTTAATTCGGAATTTTACTTCGTTTAGTTTGCGGGAAATTTAAATTGTCCCAGTATGGAACCTGTCCCAGTATACAACAGTCTCCCCTAAATATTTTTATTCAGTTGCGAAAAAGCCAAAAAAGATTTTTGTTTGTCAATTAGGAAATGTAATTCCAGCGAATTAATCTAGTCGTTAGTAAAATGTTTGACGAAAAGGATCTTGACAATCGAATTGGCAGCTGAGCATATAAAAATGTTCCAGATACTCTCGGAGCAATTTGTGAAATCATGATTCCTCATTGCCGTGCTTGTGTGAATAGGGACAGTCTTTTATCGACATTTGGTGTGTGAAAAGTATTTCTTATTATTTTTTATTTATTAAGAAGTGTTGGCTTCTTAATTTAAAATAATACTAGATCCAAATGTTACTTATATCATGTCTGTTAAAAATTAGTAATAATGTTTCTTTTATCCGGAATATATGGGAGACAAATAGTATGGGTTTGACTTTTTGGACGCTTCCGATTGTAAAATATATGTCTGCGAATGATTTGTCCTGAAAACATCAATCACATGAAACAATCAAGTTAACTAATTTAACAATTATCTTATCACAAATTAATAACGAATTAGAAACTGCCCTAGTGAATAAATTTATTTATTAGTAGTGTAAAATTTAGTTTCGATTGTTTGCCCTGTTCTATAAAGTTTTTGTGTTTAATTCGGCAATGAAAAAAAAACACACACACAATCAAAACCGATCTAGATTCCAACAAATAATCCAATTCTATAAATGACGCGGATTGTATTCTCTATTTTTAAAAGCTCCAAGGACAGAATTCCAGTGAAGCACACTGATATTGGAAAATAATTAGATCAGTGTGTTTGTATTTAGATTATTTAACCGCAATCTCGCAGATTTAGTGCATTATATTCGTAATTTCGATTTCAGATTAGGTAACTGATACTGTGTATTTGTATTAATATTCATTACCTTCCAATTTGTTTACTTATTTAAATGCATACGTGCGCGTCTACACTCAATCCCTAATTATTTGCTTTGTATTTCATTTCCTTAATTTTTTTTTGATACCTGTACCCTTAAATTACTACTAGTACTACTACCGTCGAAATTCAGCTGCAGTTATAGTTTTCAAATTACATCATTTACATCTGAAAACTAAAAACTAAATAATAGCCAAGACCTGACGGTTATGGATAATTGCAAATCACTTGTTTTCGATTTTTGTAAATATTTTTAATAGTGTTTATCTTAGGGTATATATCAACATTTAAATCTTTAAATAGGTACAAATAAAATAATAATCATACAATGACTAACCTAGAATAATATAACTAAAACACCACAACACTAATATAATAGAAACATATTCAAACCGATGAAACTACCCTCCAGACAGAATAAATTTATATCGCGTCAAAGTTACCAACCGATCACTTAAAAGCAACAATTGAACTCAAGTAAAATAACAATAAAAATTTCATATTTAATAAAAAATAAACAACATTTTCAACTGGCGGACGGAACATTCTCTTTCACAGAGGAGGTAAATCTGTGCTAGCTTTCTGTCAAGTCCTTAAATAATTTTACTTAATTTTTGTTTTTCATGTAAAAATTATAATAAAAAAAATCATTTAAAAGATATTTTAAACGTGTAATGTATCACTAGACCACTCCCTTCTTCTATAAAAAAGTTTCGAAACTGCCCCAGTTGTCTTCTTGACATTTAAAGCTGCCATTTTTTTTAATGGAGAATTTGCCCATATATTATTGTTCCAAATTTCGATGCAATATACCGGGCGGTGTAAAAGTTAGATGAGGGGCGGCGGACTTTATGTACTCACTGTATGAAACTGAGAACTTTTTTCTTCTCAATATTTTGCAGGAACTTACTGTCGATTAAGAAACTATCAATAGGTAGCAATAAACTATCGATTGGTAGCTATAACTATCGATAACTTAAATGTAGTCTAGACCTATCAAAACAGGCCACATAGACAACATCGCAGTAGTCTACAAGGTATATTATGGCTGACTCTGTAAATTTTTGATTCGTTTGTTTATATAGCATATACGTAAATTTATAAATTAATTTTAATTTCTCGTATGCATATTTAAGATATTATCGGCATTCAAACTGAGTGATTAATTTTGATCAAAAGTAACTTCGTGATTTTTACAGCTATCTTTAAACTGAATGGATGTATTATCCAGGAAAATTTTATTTTCAATTTGACGTTTTGCTCTTTTTTTTCGGTGCCAAACATACAGCGGGCATTAAAATTAATCTGTTATTTTTTGAACCAAAACATTTTTTTTTAAGATTGTCGTGTATGTTACTAATAGATTCAATTTAACTATTTTGTGAAACTAGAAAATAATTGACCTGCATATAAATGGTATGAACTAGACATGTTACCAGGTAAGTCTGCTATAAATAATTTAAATAAAAAAGGTGCCAGGGAAGATCCCTCGGGTACATTCAACACTTTCACTTGAACCTGCTGGTTGCTTAAATATGAAGTGTACCACTCCACGATACCTGCAGAAAAACCATAGTATTTTAGTTTAGTCAGAAGCCCGTAATCCAACTAGACACAAATAAGCCAAAATTACCTGTTAAAGTTAATAATTGGCTCGGCTCGCAAAACCAAGGCTTTTGTTGTTTATTATAAAAGTTTCATTTAGTAAGCTTATACAGCGAAAATGCAAAGATATGAATATCAATACTGTTATCACAAAAACGAACAAACCGCGCAAGTCTCTCTTTAAAGTATTAAACATTCATTTTGCGCTTCTTAGCCTATTCTTTGAAAGCAACCTCTGGTGCATCTCTTATAATAGTCCAAAATTGGTCAGCTAACATCTCGCAAATCTATTTCTATTGATATTTCTTTTCCATATTCAAAATGTTCTGGTGAAACCTGTTTCTGCACCACAATTTTCGGGAAAGTAATCTAGATGTGAATCCAGGAAGTTCATTTTCAGTGACTCATCACACCCTAAATTTTGGTAGCAAGAAGGAAGTTGCTCAACAAGATCTTTGTAGTTTTCTGCTCTTTTTAAAAGCATTTCAATGTCTTTGATTTCAAGGATGGAATCAAATTCCGCGTTTCTGAAAAGTTTCCTAATTTTAGGCCCAGAAACATTTCTTCTTTTATTTTGGAATCACTGATTGTAGGAAAATTTTCTTTTAAATAATTAAAAGGTCGTCCTTCTTTGGCCGCAGCTTTTACAATATTTTTCAATCCCCATTTTAATATGAAGTGGCAGAAGGAGCATTTTCTCTGGGAAAACTAAAAGCGTGCTAGCTACATTTTTACTTCCTGGCTCAAAAGTCTTTTTCGGTGGCCATATTCTCCTTTTGTGATGCTTTGATAGTACTTGACTGTTCCATTAACAGAAAATGTAGTAATATTTAGTAGATCCTTGCTGCATACCAAGCTAGATCGCGGCAACTTTTAAATCCCCACCATTTTACCATTCAAATATTTTATACTGCATTGTCTCTAGCAACAATTTCAAATTACTATATGTCTCTTTCATATGGACTGCATGGCCATATATTTCTATTATGAAGTAACACAGCTTTAAGAGTGACTTTTGAGAAATCTATAAAGTCTCAAATCTTTTGGATTACAGTCAATATTTAAGGCACACAGATACACAAAAACTTTTACTTTATCATGGAGTAAATTCCACTGCTGAAGTTGAAACGCTAATAGCTCTGATTTTTCTTGTCCAAATCTCTTCTGAGGTCACTTAATTCACTTTGATTCATTTTACGTAGCTCCTTTCTACATAAATCAGACAAAATCGGGGTCTTGCGAGTTTGATGGGCGGGCGAAATCTTCTTGTACACTACTATTTAAATCTATCTCTTCATCGTCAGAATCAAGCATGTATTATTAAGGTAGATTAGGATTAGGCAACTCGTCACTATGAGGTCCAGGCGCTGGCAGATTATAGATTAAGACACATATATACACAGAAACTTTTACTTTATTTTGGAGTAAATTCCACTGTTGCAGTCGAGACGAGAATAGCTTTGCATTTTCCTTGGATAAGTCCAACTTCCTGATAAGATCACTTAACTCACTTTGATTAATTTTGTGTGGCTCTTTACTAGATAAATCAGATTCAAAATCGGGGACTTTCGAGGTTGATCGGTGGAAGAAATCTTCTTCTACTACCATTCTTCATCGTCGTGTATTTTTGAGGAATAGGCCACTCGATCTTCTGAGGCACTGGGCGCATGGAGGATTGTAGAGTTGGATACTGTATTGCGAAACATTACTTGTTGGTGATGATTTTTAATAGGAGGCGTTTTTAGGTTCTCTCCAGATAATAGGAACAGCGGAAGCAATTGACCATCCTTTTCCACTTAGCCAGCTCCGAAAATTGTTCACACAATTGTTGCAACAGATATGAGGTACTTAACTTTTATGCTGGTCTCCAATTTTGCAGCCAAAATATAAATGGCATGGCAATATCCTTCTAAAGGATTTATAGTACACTTCTCAAAGGCGACTTCACCACATATAAAACAAAAATGATCCGGTTTATTTAAACAAAACAAAATAAATAGCTCTTAATCAATCGACGGTTAAAATAAGACTAACTAACAATTTACGATTTAATTTTTACTTATTTTACCCTCCTATAAAGAATACCTGATGTAAAAAATCTATGTATATCTCATGTCATGATGAAATTCTTGAAATTCTAGGAAGGTAACTTACCTTTTATAGATCACTAAACTCGTTTTGTCGGACTTGAATTGTCTTTATTATTATGGTTTCACAATATTTCGAATGATAACTATCTCTAATCGTTTTCAAGTGTAAACTAAATGCTAGCTCTAAAGCTACAGGCTTATATACTAGTCGTGTGCGGTAATGAGTGAAGTCTCCGCCCCCTGGCTACCTAAACCGTGAAGTTTTAGGAGATCGGTTTGATCTAGAAGTGGCTTCTATATGTTTGGAATATCGAAGCAAGGCTTACTGAATATGCCTTGATTCCTTTCTATAAAAGTTGCTTCTATAACTTTCGTTTCCGCCTGTGCTGCTCCCTATGCAGAATTTTATATTTTATGTCTAAATGGTTAGAATTTTGAACAAACGGATTCGTCTTACCTTGTAATTAATAATTACTGACTACAAGAAACAACACCATTTCTCACGATATCCTATATTAAGGGAACGTCGGAGAATAGCCAGAGATTTCAACACCAAAACCGCTTTTAAATCGGAAAATACGTTAAGAAGCCTTCTGATAAAAACTAAGCCAAAGGACATCGATAAGAAAAAAAAGAATGCATTTAGCAAATCCTGTGTGACTGTGGTGACAATGGGTACATTGGAGAGACAAAAACTTAGTATAAGGGTCAAGGAGCATTTTAATCACATTCAGAAAATTGAGACCTCAAAATCGGGTAGAGCGAAATACGTCTGGTCAAACCAACACCGGATGCAGTGGTTGGAGGCTAAAATACTGCATAGGGAGCAGCACTGGCGAAGACGAAAGTTTATAGAAGCAGATTTGATAAAAAGGAATCAAGGCATATTGAGTAAGCCTAGCGTCGATATTTAAAACTTATGGAAGCCGCTTCTATCTTAAGCTGACCCCCTAAAACATCACGATTCAGGTAACCAGGGGGCGGAGACTTCACACATTACCGCACACGACTAGTATATAAGCCCGTAGCTTTAGAGCTAGCATTTAGTTTACACTTGAAAACGATTTGGGATAAAGGACAATTCAAGTTCGACAAAAGAAGTTTAGTAATCTATAAATGGTAAGTTACCTTCCTAAAATTTTAAGAATTTCATCATAAGATATACTTTGTAGGAGGATAAAATAAGTTAAAATTATATCGTAAATTGTTAGTTAGCCCTATGATGTCCATACCTATGCTTTTGATTTGATAGTCACTTCGAAGAAAGAAGAGATATAATAGCCAATTAAGCTGACATAAGAAATCGAAGAATACCCCAAAGAGTTAGCATTTAGTTTAGACTTAAAAACGGTTACCATTCGAAACCTTGTGAATCCAAAGTAATAAAGATCATACAAGTCCGACAGAATGAATATAGTGAATATTCTACATTGTCTACTAACTTCAAATAATTCTTTTATAGTTATAATGTGTCTGTAAAACGGGAGTTAACTGATACTTTTACCCGACATATTGTTAATTATCATAATAAAATTTAGCTATTTTGGTCTCCGATACATTGTTCCTGTCGACCAGTGAATCGGTCTTTGCTTATAAACGAAACGTTAAATTGGAAGTGACTGGAAGTGAGAGAAAAGAGTTTATAAAGTGATCAAATTTTAAAAAGCAATTCCGATTTTAAACGACCTACTTCCGAAATAATTAGTTTTATATGTAGTTTATACGATAGCGCTGGTAAAATAAATACTAATGGTTACGTTAATTCAAATTATATGTAGTAAATATTTAGCGCTTCATTTGATATTGGAGTGCAATTATTCCAAAACAAGATTTGATACAATATTTGGTACAAATTCCATGTAAACTCAGCCATGGGGGTATATGAATATGAAATATGATATTTATTTAAAGTCTGCTATTATCCAATAAGCAAAATATAGTTTAAGCTGTGTTAGTGATGACTGTTGGCTGTTTTTACACACTGTCTCAGAAGATGGTTAACGGTTTTCTGTGTGTATGTATATATGTCTGTTTCTTTGTAGCCTAAAACACTTAGTGAATCATGAGGAGTCAAAAACGCACCATTGTCGTTATACAGAATGTCAAAGTTTCAATTTTTTTCTCGTTTTTTGAATTTTTTTTCTAGTTTCTTCCGAGACAATTAGTTCAAATTTAGAACATGTATTATTTTTAAGAACCTTTACGATAAAATATCAAAATCGTGAATGGTAGTTATATTTTTTGCACCACCTACAAGTTTATCTTGCGGAACTTTTTTTTGGAGCAACCTGTATGAATTCTGATATAAAATTTTAACTTTGTTCATTTCTTTAGCTCTTTCGTATTTTGCATTATTCTCGTATCTATCACAGTTTTCGACTTATTTGCAATAATCAATGCATTACATCGATGGTATGTAAGCAAAAAATTAAGAAACAGGTCTTATTTTAAATCAAGCGACATGATAATGAACAATCAGCTAAAATTATTACAGTTAAATTAAAAATAAAATAAAATCATAAAAGTTGCTGAAAATGTCCGCTACTTGCTAGAATGCAAGAATCAAGTCTTCGCCTCATGGACTGACGGACTCTGTCAAATATTCCAGGAGTATTGCATATGATGTCGCATGGAGCTATTATTCTGTTTCTTAAATCTTCTTTCGTCTGGATTGGCGTCTGATACATCAATGTTTTCAGGTGTCCCCGGAAAAAGAAGTCAAGGCTATTCAGATCTGGAGATCTAGAGGGCCATGGCTGAGGTCCCCCTGGCCCTATCCAACGGTTGTTAAAATTATTATTTAGGAACTCCCTCACCTCTATGCTGAAATGTGCTGGTGCACCATCGTGCATGAACCCCATTTGATTTCTAAGAAAAATAGGCAAGTCTTTTAGCAATACCGGGAGTTCGTCTTCTAGAAATTGACGATAATATCGCCCGTTTAGCCTTGTTGGCAGGACAAATGGACCTATCAAACAATCTCCAATAATGCCGGCCCACACATTTACTGAAAATTGTTGCTGGAAATTATTTTCATGTATCCAATGCGGATTCTCTTCTGCCCAAAAATGTTTGTTATAAAAATTACGTATGGCATTCCTAGAAAAATTTGCCTTATCGCTACATAAAATCGTGTTTCCAAATAATGGATTTTGGGCTAGCATTTGTAAGAACCACTGGCAAAAATTTAAACGCATTGTCTAATAAAATTTTCCATACAAGCACAAATGTTAAGTGTTGCTGCAATTTTCGTGGTACTGGTAGCAAGTTCATTTTCTACTGCATTCAGGACTGCTTCCTCCACTTCAGGAGTCCTAGCCGTCCTATTTGCTCCCGCTAAATGAGTGGATTTCTTGAATGATCCATTTTCACATAGCCGATTATTTACCTTTGCAAATGTTTGTCTATTGGGCATCATGCGATTTGGATATTTCTGTTCATAGAGTCGCCTGGCTTCATAATAATTGCCGTTGGCAAGTCCATAAATGAAATGAATTTCTGCATATGCTTGATTTGTGAATTCAGTCATGATTAAACAACTCGAAACAACTACGGAAACGGCAAACAAAAAATATGTCTTAGAAAATGTCAGATTAAAAAACAGAATTAAGCAATGACCTGCCTCAGCCTACTACCTTTTTTTCCAGTTTCATTATTTAGCCTACACTTAATTTGCATCTATGGCAATTATTGCAAATAAGTCGGGAACTGTGATCGATACGAGAATAATGCAAATACGAAAGAGCTAAAGAAAATGAAAAGAAAGAGTTTAAATTTTATATCAGAATTCATACAGGGTGCTGCAAAAAAAAGTTACGCAAGATAAACTTGTAGGTGGTACAAAAAAATGTAACACCCTGTATACTACCATCCACGATTTTATCATTTTATCGTAGAGGTTCTTAAAAATAATACATTTTCTAAATTTGAACTAATTGCCTCTGAAGGAACTGGAAAAAAACGCAAAAAACGAGAAAAAAATTGAAACTTTGATACCGTGTATAACGAAAATGGTGCGTTTTTGACCATGTATATATTGCCATTTTTTCCTATTTTGTCGAGTACTATCACTCCCTGAAATATGTCCACGACATTAATTACCACCCTGTATAAACAAAAATGTGTTTTCCTGCATGACACCTCATTGAATAAATACCGGTTAGCCGTACGGATACTATGTGGATAAAATATATAAGAAATACTCTCTTATATTGAAAATCCTATATTTTACAAATGAATATGTATGTCTAATTAAAATCGCCTTAACGAGCCATTTTATAACCTACGATGGATTCCAAAAATATTTATTTTTCATTTTGGACAAAAAAGGGACATAAGCGGCGTGAAACTTTAATAGTCTGAATGGATAAAAATTACATTTATTAGTATTATATATAATGCCAGATCTCGAAGGACAGATTATTTCTTTAGGTTTTGCGATATATTATATAAAAAGTACAATTATAGGAGTAAAACATACAGAGTAACAATTTAAAAAGTCCAGTTTATCGGAATACAAGTCATTTAAAATATCACCCAAATATGAATAGCAACAGTAGGCGGCCAACGGGTTGCATATTTTACAAGAAGTCTTAGATACACTCCTTTACATCCCTTAAAGCAGGTCAAGAGATATTTCATTTGAAGGCTTTTAGTTTTTATATAATTTAATGATAAAACGTAGGGCTATTGAAAACCTTTCAAACCAATTATCTCTTAAACCTCTTTCCTGTTTAACATTTTGAATTGAGAGAAGCCTAGGGTTAATCGAAAGCTTACGTTAAACTATGCCTCAGCGTATTTTTTATTTTTAGCAGGTCTGGTGTTTTATAATTTTGGCATGATTATTGTAGCAAAAATGTTTAAGAATTTTGACTCTGATGTATTATACCTATTCCTGTACAACTAAAATATTTTATTAAACTAAATGTTTAAATTATTTATGCGACGGCCCACAAACCTTTTCGTAATTTTACACCCTCCCTCAGTTTGAAAATACAGAGTAATCTAAGTAAAAATTTGCAGAGCCATATATGTTTTCATTTATTCTAAAGTTCACGTAATCCACACCGTTCTAAATTTTAGCAGTTTGTTAGGCTTTCTCTTAAATTCTTAAAACCAGAACTAAACACCGGGTAGTTTCCATTTACCAAATGATTATGTAACCTAACAGAGAAGATTCTAAGTGAAGCTCCACTGCAGGTCGACAGAAAAGGCGCTCCATTCTGTACAGAAAAGAATAGAAAAATCAAGGAAATTGCGCTAGCGCTATACTTTGACCTCGAAGAGGCATTTGATACAGCGAGAGGACGCAAATCGTATGCAATATCCTGCCGGCCCGGGAACGCCTTTCCCATTGGTCAGCTGGGTAAACACCGCCCGTCCCCTCTGTGTTTCTTTGGAAGACTCTCGGCTGAAGATTGCGGTCAGGGGGGCTGTCCTCCGGGCAGTGGCCTGTCGCCGTGTCTTTGGTGCTTAGTTATGGACGGTTTTTGGGGAGGTTGGGGGCGGGAGGTTTCTACGCGCAAACATACGCCGCTGATGAGCTTGTCCTATTGACAGGCAAATTCGTCGGAGTGGCGTGGCATCGCATGCAGGTTGCTTATAGCATTTTAGAAAGATGGTGCTTGGAAACAGAGCTCTCGGTAAATCCGACCAAAAAAAAAGCTCATACATTTTACAAAAATAAGAAATATACTACTACTATATATATATACTACCCATATTGTACCAGAAGCCACTTTTATAAAAACATAAGGTTAAGTACTTTGGAGTGACAATAGAGAGTAAATTGAAGTGGAACACTCACATCTTAAATATACTTAATAAAGCCATTGCAATAATGTGACAACTTAGGCGAGTACAGCCCCATGTACCATGTACGGTATACAGCAGTGATTATAAATCCTTGGTATAGTGGACCGCAGTGACAAAAGTCACAAATGGCTAGAAATTGGCTAGACAACGACTGGTCTGTCTAGAAATAACTGCTGCAATGAGGGCATTACCAGAGGCAGCCCTGAATGCCCTCCTGAGGATGCCAGAGCTCCCTCTGTGGATCAAGAGGTAGGCTATGCTGCCCTGCAGGCGGATGCAAAAGCAGAGAAGGTCAAAGGTCCAGGGTCATGACAGAGGAGATTCCTATCTTACACAATTCGTTTGAAGTAATGATTCCAACCAGGGATCAATGGGCAGTAGGAACTGTGGTACTATTCGGAAATGTCCAGATCTGGTACACCGACGGCTCCAGACATACCAATACAGGGCTTGTCGGGGCTGGCGCGTACAGGATTGACAAGGACTTAGGTAAATACTTCTCGCTGAGTGGCCACCAAGCAAGATGTCACAGGAGGACCGGAAAAAGAATAGTCAAGCAACCCTTAAGGCAATTCAAAACATAGGATAAGCTCTAAGCAGCTTGTTCAGGAATATAGAGATGCTATGGTGGAACTAGCAAGAATAAAAGTAGTCAAACTGCGTTGGGTGCCCGGACACAGCGGTGTCGAGGGTCTCTAAAATTACCTGTGAAAAAATAAACAAGCCTTATTATATTATATATAATGCCAGATCTCGAAGGACAGATTATTTCTTTAGGTTTTGCGATATATTATATAAAAAGTACAATTATAGGAGTAAAACATACAGAGTAACAATTTAAAAAGTCCAGTTTATCGGAATACAAGTCATTTAAAATATCACCCAAATATGAATAGCAACAGTAGGCGGCCAACGGGGTGCATATTTTACAAGAAGTCTTAGATACACTCCTTTACATCCCTTAAAGCAGGTCAAGAGATATTTCATTTGAAGGCTTTTAGTTTTTATATAATTTAATGATAAAACGTAGGGCTATTGAAAACCTTTCAAACCAATTATCTCTTAAACCTCTTTCCTGTTTAACATTTTGAATTGAGAGAAGCCTAGGGTTAATCGAAAGCTTACGTTAAACTATGCCTCAGCGTATTTTTTATTTTTAGCAGGTCTGGTGTTTTATAATTTTGGCATGATTATTGTAGCAAAAATGTTTAAGAATTTTGACTCTGATGTATTATACCTATTCCTGTACAACTAAAATATTTTATTAAACTAAATGTTTAAATTATTTATGCGACGGCCCACAAACCTTTTCGTAATTTTACGCCCTCCCTCAGTTTGAAAATACAGAGTAATCTAAGTAAAAATTTGCAGAGCCATATATGTTTTCATTTATTCTAAAGTTCACGTAATCCACACCGTTCTAAATTTTAGCAGTTTGTTAGGCTTTCTCTTAAATTCTTAAAACCAGAACTAAACACCGGGTAGTTTCCATTTACCAAATGATTATGTAACCTAACAGAGAAGATTCTAAGTGAAGCTCCACTGCAGGTCGACAGAAAAGGCGCTCCATTCTGTACAGAAAAGAATAGAAAAATCAAGGAAATTGCGCTAGCGCTATTCTTTGACCTCGAAGGGGCATTTGATACAGCGAGAGGACGCAAATCGTATGCAATATCCTGCCAGCCCGGGAACGCCTTTCCCATTGGTCAGCTGGGTAAACACCGCCCGTCCCCTCTGTGTTTCTTTGGAAGACTCTCGGCTGAAGATTGCGGTCAGGGGGGCTGTGCTCCGGGCAGTTGCCTGTCGCCGTGTCTTTGGTGCTTAGTTATGGACAGTTTTTGGGGAGGTTGGGGGCGGGAGGTTTCTACGCGCAAACATACGCCGCTGATGAGCTTGTCCTATTGACAGGCAAATTCGTCGGAGTGGCGTGGCATCGCATGCAGGTTGCTTATAGCATTTTAGAAAGATGGTGCTTGGAAACAGAGCTCTCGGTAAATCCGACCAAAAAAAAGCTCATACATTTTACGAAAATAAGAAATATACCAGAGATCAGGCTACCCATATTGTACCAGAAGCCACTTTTATAAAAACATAAGGTTAAGTACTTTGGAGTGACAATAGAGAGTAAATTGAAGTGGAACACTCACATCTTAAATATAGTTAATAAAGCCATTGCAATAATGTGACAACTTAGGCGAGTACAGCCCCATGTACCATGTACGGTATACAGCAGTGATTATAAATCCTTGGTATAGTGGACCGCAATGACAAAAGTCACAAATGGCTAGAAATTGGCTAGACAACGACTGGTCTGTCTAGAAACAACCGCTGCAATGAGGGCATTACCAGAGGCAGCCCTGAATGCCCTCCTGAGGATGCCAGAGCTCCCTCTGTGGATCAAGAGGTAGGCTATGCTGCATCTTACACAATTCGTTTGAAGTAATGATTCCAACCAGGGATCAATGGGCAGTAGGAACTGTGGTACTATTCGGAAATGTCCAGATCTGGTACACCGACGGCTCCAGACATACCAATACAGGGCTTGTCGGGGCTGGCGCGTACAGGATCGACAAGGACTTAGGTAAATACTTCTCGCTGAGTGGCCACCAAGCAAGATGTCACAGGAGGACCGGAAAAAGAATAGTCAAGCAACCCTTAAGGCAATTCAAAACATAGGATAAGCTCTAAGCAGCTTGTTCAGGAATATAGAGATGCTATGGTGGAACTACCAAGAATAAAAGTAGTCAAACTGCGTTGGGTGCCTGGACACAGCGGTGTCGAGGGTCTCTAAAATTACCTGTGAAAAAATAAACAAGCCTAAAAACATCTAATCACTAAAAAAACTTACTAAAAGATGCAAAAAACTTGTGAAAGACGCTAATCGATAAACATATATTTCTTATTCAGCATTTCTGATGGAAGATTATGCCACTAAGGCAGTATTTTACTTTAGAGTCAATAAATATCTGATTAATTTACACTGAAGAAATTTGTTACTCTTAATATATGAAATATTGACAAGCGCTTAGCAACATATTTCAATAGCTTCAAACCAGAAGTTCACTAATGCAATGGATCAAAATGGGATACGCTTTAAAGACAGATTTTCACAACACGTTGGCATCTACAGGAAATGCTGCGCCATAGTCGTTAATTTAGAGACGAGATGCTAATTAAATATTCCAAAGAGAACTAGTATGTGTAGAGTATTGAAATTTTAATAGATTTTTAATAGGTATGTTGAAATTTAGAAAAACAAGATCGTATATACCGCTATTAAAAACGCTATAAAAGCTCACTAGACTTATAATTTTTAAGCCAAGCAAGTTACTATACTCAAATAGCATTACTCGGTAACTAAGCATTTACATTTACAAAACTAAGCTTCAAATGTAGATATTAAAAAATCGGTAAATTTCCTTTACCCGGAGCTCTCGTTATGAATTAGTATTTTCATTTTCATTAGGAATAGCGAACTGTGGTCCAATTTACTTACTATATATATATATATATATATATATATATATATATATATATATATATATATAACTTTTTAAACTTGTACCTTATTTATTATTACACTGCAATATGCTTAAAATATGTACTTCCCAACCTTCTTTAAATAAAGGAATTATCCGATTCAAAACAAAGATTATAGTAGTGGGTCCAGTAATTAAGAGAAATCTATTTTTGGTTTTTTTTTGTGTCGTTTCCAGTTTCAGACCTAGTTAATAAATTAAGATTTTTTTAACTATACCGAATTTTTAATATATTCCAATAATTGTAACTCCAGCTATTTTTACATGCAATGTAATAACTCCAAAATCGCGGATATAATTTTAAATTGTTTCTTATTATTTTTCACATACAACGCGAGATCTACCGATTTTGTTTTTAAAAACAGTGATGGTATTTAAATATAGTATTTGTTTAAAGTGCCAATCGTTGCATTTTTTTCAATTTTCTTTAATTTATTTGACATCAAAAAGTTTCTTTTACCAATACTCACAGGCAAACTGATGCTCTCGGTAACCACTAGGGATACCATACCAGCTGCAACTATAACACGCTGGAAATAAGCCATTTTCGTTCATGTATGTAAAAATATAACAAAGTTAAGTATAAAAGACTGTTCATTTCTTATCAATAACTCCGAAGTTGTTTATTAGAATAATAAGAACAAAATTGACTTTTGTCCAGGCTTTAAAACCAATAAATAAAATAATAAATATGTTCGTTGATAAATTTATCTAACTTAATACAAATTATATAAAGAAAATTTTTTGGGATTCGCAAAAAAAAACCAGTAATGTTATCAAAACTCTTGACTAATGTTATCGCTCATGTAATTCGTTGACTACCATGAATTGAAAGACAAGGAGCATAGATTTCCATACAACCGTAGTTAATGTAGGTTTACAAATATCTATTTTTGCCGAAATAAGTTTGTAACTAAGTGTATTGTAACTAGACAAATAGACAAATAAGCTTGGCGGTCTTTATGTCTAATATGTCATAGATGTATTAGACGATAATTGCTAATAAGATTTAGATTAACATCAACAGCACATCAAACAGAGTAATAAAAATTACATGTAATGTGACAATTTCTGAGTGAAGCTAATACGTGTTGTCATTAAAGCCGCCTATACACACTCAACATCACATTGAGTTAGGTCTATTACCTTCCTAATTGATGGTAAAGCTTGAAGTGCATATAATTACTGAAAACTGTGATGGGATACATCAAAGGCTGGTTTAAATGTAGATCGACCTAGTTTTTATAACAGCTTTGACTAATATGTGAGTTTATGTTTTCACTTAATATTGTTTTTACATCTATCGTAAGAGGGAAGTATTGTAATCGTAAAAAAATCACCATCAAGGATTTTTCCAGTTCTTTGTGTTTTCAGGTCCCTGGACCCCGAAAAACATGTTGTCCCATTTAGCCTGTCGGTCTGTCTGTCTCTACGCGGCATAGCTCAAACACTATTTATCTGATTGACTTTAGTCAAAAATCAAGGGTCCTAAGGGGACGAAATTACTTTATTTTGGTAAAAATCCAATGTGGCGAAACAAAATGGCGGCGTTACAAAATGTAAAAAAAACAGCTGATTATTAAGAAACAACTTATGTGTAAAAGTCCATTATGGCGGAACAAAATGGCGGCCTAATGAAATGTTATTAAGAAACAACTTATGTGTAAAAGTCCATTATGGCGGAACAAAATGGCGGCCTAATGAAATGTTAAAAAAAAATCAGTAACAAAAAACTAATTACTCAACTGACTCGAAATTCTGCACAAAAATCAAGTGTTACATATGTAAAGACTGGTAATGCGAATTATATATGGCAAAACAAAATGGAGGCCTAATAAAATGTTTAAATATTCACTTTCTGGAATTTAAAACTCGATCCATAGGGGAAAAAAGGGGTGAAATGTGTTCTTTTTAACTATGGGATTTTAAGAGGATTCTTGCATAATTGGCTTTTTAAAGTAATAATGAAAAACCATACACCGATTTTTTTAAACTCCATACCTTAAGGGAGTGAAAACGCGTAAAATGTGTCCTTGCTTTCTTACAAGATTTCTTCAACTAAATGAGAATTTAAGACGATTCTTTCGTCACTGGCATTTAAAAATATTTATGAAAACATATATATTTAATGATTTTGAAATGTCACCCTAAGTAATTGAAAACGTGTGAAATGCTTGTTTACATTACCGTTTCAACAAAATGAAATATTAGGACGATTCTTTCGTCAAAAATTTTCATTAATAATTATAATAATATAATAAATATTATTATTATAATAGTAACTTCAGGAAAATTCGAAATTCGGTCTTTAAAGGGGTTTTACGATAACTTACTGAACTTCCTAAAATCATGAACATTTGGGCACTTTCCCTGAAATTTCTCAGTAACGAAACGATATTAATTTTCTTCATTTCCCTTGCATCCTACTTAATAAATTCTTTTGCTCTACAATTTACATTTTTGTGCTATATTTTTGACTGCAAATGCCATTAATTCAGGTGAAAAAAGGAGATACGAAAAGAAAGTCTTAAGAAAATACAAAAGATTGAAGTTTTGAAATAAAAGAATATTTATATTCTTAACTGCTACTAACTTTATTTTGCTAATTACAGCGGACTGTAGTTTCGTAGCCTTGCTAGCTTTTCAACACTATGACTTAAAACTAAAACTACAACATTCTACATACACCTTCGGCCGTCGGCTGATTTAACAAGTGTTTTATACTACGTTGAGGTTTGTATTTTAGGGTCGAAAAATGTATTATATAGTGGGATATTTCCAACTTTAATATGACTATATAATAATGTGTAAAAATTTCAATTTTCTCTAACATACCTAATTTTCTATTGTTTTGTTCATAATGAAGAATATGTATACACTTGTCGAACTAGTGGAATTTATGTGGGATTTCTAAAAAATATGTGTAAAATGTGAATTGTTTTTTCTTAATCTGTATGATGCATTATCTTCCTTAAATCTAGTTTGTAAATGTCTACCCGTTTTTTTTATATAACAGCTTTTGCATTTATTGCATTTTAGCCTATATATATATATATATATATATATATATATATATATATGTATATATATATATATATATATATATATATATATATATATATATATATATATATATATATATATATATATATATATATATATATATAATGTTTTAGCCTAATGAAATGTTGCGATTTAGTGAATGTACCATGGGCCTGAAATTTGGCACTTATCACGAAAATATAAACATTTGATATTTTCTGTCTCTAACTCTGGTCGTCCCCAAATAAAAAAAATCATTATTTTTTTTTATTATATATGCCGAAAATAGGGATATTTACGAGAATATTTACGTTGGACATCGATGACTCCGCGATAGTTTGGACAATTTGAACGAACATTTTAGGTATTATTCAGGCTATTGCAGGAGTGTTCAAGCAGATTGGAAAATCGTTAAAGATGGCGGAATAGCGCCAATTTGAATGGTTTATGCAACGCGTTCACCATTTTATCAAGAAACGAGAGACAGTGTCTATCTGTTAAAACTGACTTTTACAATAAAACTCGTATAAATAGAACTAAAAAGGATGAAATAACAATTTGTATATAAAAAACAAACTTCAAAAATATACACTAATAAATGAAAAACAATATTTTATCTCATCTTGAATATTCTAGTTTGTGAAGTCGGCATCAAACTAAAAAAGACAGTAAGTCATTATACTCGTGGTATTAAACATCAAAATACTCAATACATAAATATATTTTTGTGACTAAGTAATTAAGAATAAAACTGAAAATTTCAAGATGGAATAAAATATTATTTTTCATTTTTTAATGCATTTACATGCAGTACATATTATTTTATCAAAACGACTATGATAGATTGTGCCAATATCACTATTGTTCTGAACAACAGTATATTTTTAATGTATTTATATTTTGAATTCTTCCTAATAGTTTACATATTTTATATATTTGATTTTATATATTTTTGTATTTACATTTTTTATCTTTGTATTAAAGAGTAAACTTGATAAACTTTTGCGCAGGTCTAAATGATATTTTTAAGTTTGGTTGTGACTTATTTTTTAAACAAATATTGGAACTTTTTTTGGGTGGTTTTACCAAAATAGGTGAGGGTTACGAATCTATTTTGGATTGGTTCTATTATTTTGAGATAAATTTGATTTACTGCAATTTGTTGGCGTTTTTCAGAGGTAAGTGAATCTATTTCTGAAATATTATATCCGTTATTAGTTGCAATTGACCTGATCGTATTTAGTTCCTTTTTACAAATCATAGACCTGTATGCTGCCATTTTGTGGCAATATGACTGAACTGTGTTTTAGGGATTGTTGTGTCAGTGAATGTTGGTTTTCTATTAAAAATATTAAAACTGAATTGGTTGATATTTTTTGTAAAATTTATGTCAAGAAGGTTAATCTTATTATCTGTTTCTTTTTCAAGAGTAAATTTAATTTTTGGATGGCAAGAGTTTAGATAATTTAGGGATTCATCTAATTCGACTTCATTACCTGTGAACAAAGCGCGAATATCATCAACATACCTAAACCAAAACAAAATCTGCGTTGAATGACTTATTTGTAAAAATTGTTATTATAACAAAAATGGTTTTTTTCAATGCATAGTTCAAACAAGTCAAATATTTCTTGGCGTAGGATTAGGTTAACGATATTCTCGGAAAGCATTTTGTTAATCAAATTTATGCACTCATAGTTTGGTATACTTGGAAACATATTGATGAAAGTCTTTTCTATATAAAAGACTTTCCTAGTACTGCAATGTTAATTCCTTGAAGAAAACTATTTTTGTTGTAATAACAATGTTTATTTAGTATTATGTATTTTTAGAAAATCAACAACATTCACTGACACAAGAATCCCTAAAAACGCATTTCACCCATATTGCCACAAAATGGCAGCATACAGTCTATTGTTCATAGAGCACTCCACATACCAGTAGAGAAAGAAAATTTGAAAAAAAACTAAATACGATTAGGTCAATTGCACCCAATAACGGATATAATATTTCAGAAATAAACTCATTTATCTCTAAAAAACAAAATACAATAAATTAAATGTATCTCAAAAATAAGAGAGGCAATCCAAAATAGATTTGTAACCCTTACCTATTTCGGTAAAACTACGGAAAAAATTGCCAATATTTTATTAAGAAATAATTCACAAACAAACCTAAAAATAGAATTGAGACCTGGCGCAAAAGTTGCCAGGTTTGCTCTTTAATACAGAAGATAAAACATTACAATACAAAAAAGCAGGAGCTTATGGGCTAAAATGCAATGAATGCTGAGTGAATGAAATAGCTGTTATATAGGAAAAACCGGAAGAAATTTTAAAACTAGATTTAAGGAACATCATATAGATTAGGGAAAAACAATTTACATTTTGCAAACTATTTTTTAGAAACCCCACATAAATTTCCCGAGTTAGAGAATTGTAAATGGATTTCTCATCGTGAACAAAACGAAAGAAAATTAGATATGTTAGAGAAAATTGAAATTTTTAAATGTTATAATGACCAAAATACTACCCTGCTTAATAGCCAAATTGAATTATTGCGAAATTTTCCACTAAATAATACAGTTTTAGACCCTAAAATACAAACCTCAGTGTACTAAAAAATTCTTGTAAAATCAGTCTACTGCCGAAAGGTTATATAGAATTTGGATTTTTAGTTTTAAGTCACAGCGTTGAAAATGTAGCTAGGTTACGAAACTGCAGTCCGCTGTAATTAGCAAAATAAAGGTAGTGGCAGTTAACAAAGTATATATTCTTTCATTTGAAAACTTTAAAATGTCCTGTCACAAAGTAAAGGAAAACTCAAGCAAATCTTTACAAAAGATTGAATTGCAATTTTGTATTCTGACTAACGATGGAATTCAACCGTTTTAGAAACAATGTTCCAGTATAATAAAAAATAAAGGCAATTTACTCTTTGCTAAAATGATCATTTTTTAAATGATTGGGTATAAAAAAAAATAATTTTTCTTGACGAGAACCGCATTTCTTTTTGTTGCAAATTTTGTTGTCCATTCGTTCTCTTGTAAACCCTATTCGGGGACATACTGTATATTGTTCATTGTTCCTTTTAGTTCGTTGTTATTTACATACAAATTTGAAATTTATGTTAGATATTAATGCTTCTGACAGAAACAGATAATTCGCAATTTACAACACGTCACATTACTGCCCAAAAAGTTTTAATTCTGTAACTGTAGTTAGAAGAATATAAATATTCATTAGTTGTTATTGCATTTCTAATACAAAGCAAATAATCTGGAGTGGATGTAGTTAATTAAACTTCATACTCGCAATACCTGGAAATAATTATACAGAGATTACTCTGCATTGTGACAATTAATCTGAAATGTAATAGAACTAATACAATCCACTGCTAAATATAATAGTTTACTTAGCTAAGAGAGTAGTATTCCTCAAGCAGTCAATGGAGCGTATCGCCAAATTAATATGCTTTGAATTTCGCCGAACTGAAAACTGTTTCGGTTTTAGGGATGATATTGTTTATCAAAATTGTATAAACATAGTAAGTTAGGTCGTTTAGTAACTAAAATCGATATTTCGACGAGGAATTCATGTATTAATTTGCCAAGGTGGTTTGCATCTTGGTTGTTTCATTATTTACTAGCAAACTAGTAGATTGTTGTTATAATAACCCATTTGATAATTAGTACGTAAGGCAGGAAATAAGGTAATATTGTAAAACCATTAACAATTCTACTTAAACACATCTCGGATTATAGGTTGTGTTATAAGAAATAGTCGTTGACTAGCCTAAATATTTCGGGATTCTTGTTGATCCAGGCTTTAGAGGGTGTATTATATATATGAGTATGTGGCCAACTTTTGAAAGTGTGTGAAGGACGTCATAGTAACCATAGTGTTTCATATTAAAAACTTCCTAGGGTACCCTTTAATGTGGACACAAAGTCCCTTTTGCATATGTGAATTAAATGGTTGATGTTTTATTTATTTATTTCAAACAGACAAAATGTCTAATTACATGGAACTTCCTTATCACTAAAAACTTAATAATAGCTAACTCTAGTATTTAAAGAGTATTGATATAATATTAATATTGTTTCTTTTCAGAAACAATACCACAACACGTTCAAATAGTTATAACCCATTTTCATTTACATTCCCTATATTAATACAAATTATAAAAGATTAAGAAATGAGCTGAATCAGTGGCGCAACTGCCAACTTAGATTTGCCTAAACATTTTAATTTCATGCGTAACTGTTTTAAAGAATAAATTATGCCCGTAGGCAAAATCCAAGTTATATAAGATTATTATTTCATTTGCTAGTTTAAGAGTATTATTAAGGGCTAATCCTGTTTGTTGAAGAAAAAGGGATTTTGAGAAATATTTATTTTGTCTTATTGTGATTCTTGAGGGAACTTTAAAGTTGACTCGGGAAAGTTAAAAAGAATTATCCATAGAGTGTTAATTGCAGTTATCCAATTCATTTAATTAATTTCGCAGTGGTCACGATTTTACACTTCTGTAGTCACAGTAGGAATTATGTTTTTTATAATATAGATATTTTAAACATTTGTTCTGAACTTTTCCATTATCCAAATCAACTGTAAGTGTTTTCGGAAACCAAATCGTTGATCCAAATTCTAGTTTCGGTCTTACATATTATGTAGTGTACAGTTTTTTTAATTGTAGAAATGTTCTTGAATCATTTCGACAATCTCATTATAAACCAAACGTTTTAAATGCACTACGTCTAATCTGTTTATAGTGTTCTTCAAAGTTTAAATGGTTATCATAGTGAATCCCAAGGTCTTTAACTAGTTTTAATTCTCTTATTACTGTATTATTTAGAGTGTACGAAAAATCAAGTATTTTCGCTTCAGTTGATTGGCATCCCTCCACAATTTGCTGTATTCAATTCAAATCTATTTACCTCGAGTTAAGCAATCCAAATGCCCCCGTATACTCAAACAGTCATTTACATTTTTTTACAGGGGTATAAAATTTCATATTTTCTGCAAATAGTAAGCACTTGATTTGCTGAAAGATATCAGGAAGATCATTGATAAACTCAAGATATTTTTTCTCCTTATTTAACACTAAACTTTCTTTCCTTTAAATAGCAACTGAACAACTTCAGCAAATTACCCGCAAGTCCGATCCCTTCTAGCTTCTCGAGAAGAACGTCGTTCTCAACTCGGTTAAAGGCCTTTTTAAAATCAGATCTAACTAAACTAAACTAAATCTTTCGTATATTTTTTAATGATTTAAAATTTAGATTTTGGTTTTGTGCCTCTCAATATACAAACGCACAATAAATAATTACCACGTAATTTTATGTTTCTATGTGTAGGTTGTCTCAAAAAACATAAAGAACAAAAAAAAATGTAAAGGGAATTGCTTGAATATTTTTGATGTTTGAATTATTCTTAAATATAGAGTTGGTTAAATTTAAAAGTCAAATAATACTCCACCAAATGCTAATCATTTATCATAGGCCCTTTTTGGTACCCCTTCTGTACATTTAATGATCTAAAATTATATTGATAAATCTTCGAATTATTATTTGTTTTTAAATTTCTTTTATTGAATCAGAAAGTGGTAGTGTAAAATAGATTCGTTTAAAAATTGCTATAAATTTTTGTGTTATATGAGATTAATTTTGTAATTAAAAACATATATTTTAAACAATTTTACAAATTTAGGTACTTACCTATTTAAAATATTGAAAATACTTCTGTAAAATCACAACAAAAATCAAGCACCAAGCGCAACAATTTTAAAAGTTTGCCAATATTAATGTAGATCTTACTTTTATTAACTAGCCGGATAATAGTGATTTATCTAACAACACGTAACAAGAAATTTTGAACCGCAATTACAGGAGTGAAAAAATATAAGTTTGAGTTACATATAATATTTTTTCTACAATTATGTTATTTTACAAAAAAATATGAGATGGACGATACCATCGCCGGCCGCCTCCAGCGCTGCACAATGGTCGATTTTTCACAGTGGTCTATTTTTTCGGAAACATGACAGTAAATCAAAACGCTTAAAAATACTGTTATCCACGAAGGCATTTTTCTTGTAACAAGTTCACAATATAAGCAAGATTTCAGATACTTTTTTGAAATTGAAATTTAAGTGGATAATTAATTTAAAACATTTCCGCAAAACCTATTATTAACATTTTATGTGTTATTTAATGTATTAAACAAGTTTAATAATATTTTAGACAACCTAATTATACATGCCGAGGGTCATGATATTTACACGATGCAATCTAGTGGATATTGGTTTTTAAATTTATATAATTTTAGCTAATAATTTTAATAAACTTTCATATAAACTATGTTAACTGGCTGTAATTAAAGGCAGAAAGTTCCAACTACATATCCAAAGCCTACCTTTTAATAGCGGCAAATCGTAAAATAAGGACCCGCCAATGAACTAAATAGCATTTTTAGTTCATTGAGACCCGCTTATAACATTTTATTTTATGATTTTAGCTTTACTACTCATAAAAGGTATTTGATGCATGGAAATTAATAAAAGCTTGTTTACTTTATATAAGAGTTGTAGGAAAAATAAATTATAATTTTTGCTTTATTTTTGAAACAACCTGGGGAGGGGGACAACAATCATAATTTAATCGAAGAACTTTTCAAAACAAAAATCTATATTCAACTGACTATATATTCTTTTCACAAGTTTGTAGTGCATACAAAAACCTAATAAAATGTAAGAAAAATTAACTAATAATCTTTTATGGTTTTCGCTGCAAAAAGACCATTTACGCCCCCCCCTTTTTACTGCGTTATTGATTTTTATAATGAATAATGTCTTTAAAATGTTTTTATTTGCTTGCTTATTTGAAAATATTTTATAAGGAATGAACTGTCCGGTAATATTAATTATTTTTGTTAAATATTAGATTAAAGTTATACATTTTCTTTTGTTCTAATAAACTTTAATTGCTATATTAGTACAGTACACTTTTTGTTTAACTCCACTTATTTTGCTTGTATAACGATAACAAAATAAAGTTTAAGTTCGCGTAATTTTAATTTCAATGTCATCGAAATTATTCACCTCGCATATATATTGTTTATTTTCTTTTTTTAGGTCACCCGGATTCATTAACTGCTTTACGGCAATGTTACGAATATAACGAATGTTATATTTACAATTTATATATTTGCATTGACCTATCGAAAAATATGATTTGTTTTTTTTTGTTTTAAGGTAAATTTCGCTTGTTTCCTGCGACAATAAAGCATACTTTTGCTTGTTTGTTTGTATTGCTTTAATGTATGTCACGCAATTGAAGGTATCCGCACAAAAACAAATAAATTATTTTTGTGGTATCAGTCCATACCCTACTCTTTGCTGTCAGACCATTTTAATTAAGATTACTTATACCCCGGGAGAAACATTGTGGTTCATTTATAAAAATGCGATTTTTTTTAATATTGAAATATTTATTATTTAGCATAAAAATGCAGTTCTTAGTATATCCAACGCCATACTTTTAGAACAGATAGCCTCGGAAGAGTTCAACTCTGTAGCAAAAATAAATGTCAAAAAATTATTTTGTCAAAGTTGGCATTTTGTAAATTAGCATTTTTTTAAATAATAACACAAACAAAAAGTACAGTAATTACTGTTAGAATGGATAGTGACCAATTAAATTTATCAAACAAAAGGTTAGAAGGCATTTTCAAGGTCCAAGCATATGCGATAGAGTATTAACTTGCAAACGCGCGCAGTTCATTGAATATATTTATTTAACTTTTAAACGGATAGTTAATATACCCAAAGTCGAGATGAAATTTTTCGATACGAGACGAGACAAGGTGAGATTAGCCAAAGTCGAGACGAGACGAGATGAAGCCTCGTCTCGTGTCGCGGCATCACTACTAAGGATGTTGCTAAGGGTTGGGCATGTACTTACCAGACACCCTGCATTATTAAACAGCAAAAGATGCGTCATCGATAACGGAAATGTACCATAGTTTGTTTGGAAGAATAAAAATGTATACAAGTTTCTATAATAATAAACTGCCTATTTTGTTATTTAGATTAAACGTACAAAACAAAAAATAAATAGGTACTGTTGATGTTTACCAACTAGAGGCAAAAATAATTTACAGAAAATTTTATTTACGGGTTTTATTTAATTAGTAAGGCAGTAGAAAACTCAGGAATATATTTTAAAGACAAGAAGAAACAGACTTCTACAAGCACCATTCATTCTCCACAGTTTAAGTTAATAATCAAAGTGCATTGTCTGCTAAACGTTTATTAGCTCGAAAGAGCAGAATATTAAGTTTTTAGTAAGAAAACAAAAAGTAATAGAACTAATTGCCAATTTTACACAGCGGACCAACACTCTCTTCGTTATTTTATGAGCTAAAATAACTTCTATTTTCAGTCTTAAAAATTTGATAGTTGATGGTTGATTTGTCTAGAGAGACTGTCTAGCTCACAAGAAATGTTCTGTCATTTAAACAACTTTATCTTACTTAAAAGGCTTTAAGTTATATAAGTACAGTATGACAAAAATAACAGGAGATACCCTTCAGTGTAGAGTATAAAACTATACAAATTATTATAAAATACTGGATAAACGTCATCCCTGTAGGAGATGCTGTTAAAAATATAATTTAAACTTTTGTTTAACTTTGATAAAATCCAAATTAATTTATTTTTAACACTGCCTTTTAATTACATACTAAGACTAAGGATCAAGTGACCTAGTTACGTGATCGCAAGAAAAATACAAGAGATATTGAGAGAGTATATTTAATAAAAAGACCTAATAAGACTAAAGTGCTCCAGATTATTTTTAAATTTAAGGTATTCGTTGGATAATATTTTAGTAAGTATTTATCGTGTAAGATTTGTATTTATATACAGTGAAACACCAGCGTAGCGAGAAAAATTTACTGAGACTTAATAAAACTAAAGTGTTCCAGATTATTTTTAAATTTAAGGTATTCGTTGGATGATATTTTAGTAAGTATTTATCTGGTATGACTTGTATTTATATAGAGCGGAACACTAGCGTAGCCAGAAAAATTTACTGAAGAGGAGGTAGAGGTCTAAATTATAATATCTATAGAATGTAAATTCTAGCGCAGCTGATATTCAGACCCGTTTATTGAGTATTCCACCATTGGGGCAAATTATGAAAAATGACGCTTCTAGTAACACACTTTCGACACCTTTACTGACTCGTCGCTCTCTGTTCACTAACCCCTACAACAGCTTTAGAGAAAATAGACCTGTCAACTTAAAATTACTGCCGTTTAAAACGATTTAACACATTATTGATAAAATTATAACAAAGAGCAAAGTTTCATTTATCTGAGTTTGTCTAGCTTCTTCAGTAACTCTCAAATAAAAATCTTAAAAGTCTGTTATCCTTACTGCTTATGCATGCCTTGTAACTATTAAGAAGTTTATTTTTGACAGGGTATAGCAAAGTTTGGCGTATTTGACCTTGTACTTACCTCTGCGAATTTCCCTTTTTTTATATTTTACTCCGGAGAAATACGCTTCTATGGAGCCGATTGTAGAGGATAAATGGGCGCTTCTTTTGGTAAAAACGCAATTTTGGTGGGACATAAAAAGGCGGCAGTAGCGTCCACTTTGGGCACTCTTTGGAAACCAAGATTATTCAAAATGCAGGTCGCTATGGTTAATTTTTCGTGGTGGGGTATCTTTTTTTCCATTTCTCGATAGTTCGTTAATGGGCAATATCGGAGTACGGGATGTCATTTAAAAAAATAGAAAAGGGGTAAAAAATGAGGTAACTGTAACTGTGCATTTTGCGAAGTCGAAACCCTGACTACTTGGTCAAGGTAAAAAATGGGGGTTCGATGGGGAATATAAACGAGATTTAAAATCAGTATAGGATGCCTATAGATCAAATGCCGGGAAAGCGGTCAAAATTCATAAAACTAAAAAAAAAACTGTTTCAGTCTATTCAATTTTCCCATATTTCACTTTTTTTTCGAGAAGAGCAACAAAAGGTAGAAATTATTGATGGGCCCCCAAATCTCTCACTAGGGATTGAAAAACCACGTCACCAAAATTACTTTGCGGTTTATGTAAGGTGAGCCATTTAGAAATAAAGTTGCACTTGTGTGTTCATATCTTTCCTTATGGTTTCACGTTTGGCCTTCTAGCATATGAACGCTTGATCCTAGGCGAATCAAGAAAATACAAAGAAACCTCTCTATATTTTTCTAGAGACTGGTTGGCAGAAACTTTTAAAACTATTTGAATTTTGTTTCGATCTTTTACAGTTCCTGAGTTAAGGTAGTGTCCGAAGATAAACGGGTCACCCGGAATTTGTACTTTAGTGTTTATACTGACTTAATACACATAAAATAACACAATTCTTTTTCGTTTTAAAATTAACCATCATAATTGTTTGACGAATTAACCAAATGTCTCAATCGTGAGAAAAAATATTTCTTAATTAACTTGTTACATAATACTAATTTATGTAACAAGTGCATTAAGGGAGAACTGCACGCAACAAGTGAAAAACTAGCGACAAGGTCTAGTCAAGTTCAAAGTAAGATGAAAAGGTACCTACGTATTAGAAAAAACTTCCTGCATGTTCGACCTCAAAAAAATATGTTATGTATAGGCAATTTAAATTTACATTTCGTTTAAAAATGGGTTCGAAAGGGTTCACCGCTGCAGAAATACATGAGTACGATTTACCATTTTAAATTTTGCAGTTACGTACACAAAGGATCAATGCAAGGCGGTAAAGAGCCATTTTGTGTTGAAAAATGGTCGAAAATGGACAAATCTACTTCTATTTTATAATTCTAGATTTGATTTTCTCATAAAAAATCGCATTTAGCGCCCAACTATACATATTTCCCTATTGAAATCACATTGAAGCTAATACATATCTTATAGTTTTAATATAATATTGCAGCGGCGAAAGGTTTGCAAATGATCTATAATACTGCCTGCAGTTCCCCCTTAAGTACTACGAGAGGGAGGCAGTGCCGTAATCCAACGCGTAAAAAAAGTCACTCAATGCATGAATTATATGCAATATTTATTCTATGATCGCTTTTCTATACATATAAGGTGGACCAATTAATAGTTTGTTCGCCGCCTCAATTATTTTCGTAAGTGCGCATGTAATTTATACCTCACTCTCCGAGATATCCATATTTTAAATATCTTACTATAACTTTGTAATATTTCGTAAAACATACAATTTTTTATAAAAAAATGGAACTGACTTCAAAAAAATGCACTAAAAAGTGAAAAATAATATTTTCTTCCACCAATTGTAAAAATCAGATTTAACAAATAGTCCACTGCATATTATTTTCTTCTTGATATAATGGTGAACGCATAGAATCAAGACCCGAGAGTAGAATATTAAAAAACTTCTTGCAATATATCTTGGCCCAAAAAACAAAATGACGCCATACCGCCATTTCGCCATTTTTTTAATATGCTTGCTATGGAACCACTCCCCGTCAATATCCTAAATGTCCCTAGAAAATTGCATCCAAATTGGTCAAACCTCGGGGAGTACGATGTACAAACATTAAAAAAATACATAAGGTGAAACTGATAACCTCTTCCATTTCGCAAATTTCAAATGAAATACTAGATTTTCAGGTTGCACATTTTTTGGTCACCCTGTATACAAAAATTACATAACAAGATAACAAAAGAGATACCTTTTAACAAATGGGGTTGTATCTCTATTACCCACTTCAATGCTTTAGTTTGAAAAGGGAATTTTAAAAAAAATTTAATTTAATTATAAAACTCGCTGCCTTCATCGCCCTAATACTTGTGTTTTTTAATTATTTTTACAAAAAAAAACGGGTAAATGGATTTTAAAACAAAATGTATGGGACCACCATAGAAACGTCCTCTACAATTTGGCATTAAGATCGGCCAAGCCGTTTAGTCAATTGCACCAACCAACATAAAAAAAATAAATATAGGTCGAATTGAAAACCTCCTCCTTTTTTGAAGTCGGTTAAAAACCGCTTCTGATACCCCGAACAGAGAAGAAAATTACTAACAAATAATTGTAGGATTTATCTAGGAAACTTTATAATAATATTATTAGAATATCAGAAATGGGCTTTGAAAAGTTGCTAATATTTGGTAGAGTATTGTTTGACATTTTGAAAATTAAACATAATTCAAAAATCAATAATATTGAAGCCTTTTCATTAAAAATATTTATTACTGTTTTTCGTGCTCATTTGTGTCAAATTGTATGCAGAAAAAATAATAAGTTTAATTTAGTATAAAAGCTTTCATTGCTGGAGTCAATTAAGAAATCATGGTTCTTGGGTTTAGACCGTGTCAAATTAGAATTACTTTCCGACGTTTTGCCTGCGATTTCGCTAGGTATATTCTGGATCTTCACTGCAAAAGATCAAAGCACTGAATGTTATCGTGAGTTCAGTGTTTTGATCAAAACACTGAATGTTATCATGAGCTTAGTGTTTTGATCTTGGGCAGTGAAGATCCCTGAATATGCCTCGTGCAACTGCAGGTGAAACTTCGGAAAGTAATTCCAATTAGACACGATCTAAACCCAAGAACGCATGCGCATGATTTTCTGTTTATATTCTTAAAGACAGCGGAAAACAAAGGTTTTACGTTTTTATGACAGATGCCAAGACTTGTTAAGAAAATAGAGAAAAGATAATTGGAAAGTAAAAAAATTTCCATGGAATTTTCTATTTTAAATGGAACCCCCTGTTAAATGTAGTCTTATTAAATGGATCTCTTCTTGCTGATAATAGATATGCCAAATTTGATACCTTTACCTTCAAAAACCACAAACAAAACTGACAAAAACTCTGTCATTAGAGGCGATGAGTTACAAGGAGATAGAACCTTTTAAATTCTAAAAAACAAATTTGAAGTCAATAGAAATATACTACTCCTGATGGCCAGATTCTCTTCAATTTTCTGGCTTATCTTCAAAGATAAAAGTATTAAACCCAGCGTATTTGTGATCAGCAAGCAAATATTAAAGATTGTAGACCCCATTGAAAATATAAACAAATTCATTATGTAGAGTTAAAATATCGGTATTATTATAAGGGGCAAAAATAAATTTAGATATTTAAATAAATAAAAAAAATTAAGAAAACCTACTATGTTCTTAAAAAAAGGTGATGTACTAGAAACAAACCTAAAGTTGGTCAATTTCTTTTGTAATGCAACGTTTTAGTAAGCGAAATCCAAAGAATTTTGTTGATGCAATAAGAGATATGTAACTGTCTATATAAGCTGATGGTTTCTTCTACTAAACGTCGAGAGTCGGTTTCTTCTCGCCTCAACATCCTTATTCCCATTTCGTCTCGTTTTGAGTGTAGAGATTGAATGGTGCCGAGACGAGACAAGAGCACAAATTTCGTCTCGTCTCGCGGTATCACTAGATTAACACATTAGTTACTGCATATTTCTAAATTACAGAAAGAGTTGCAGACATCCCATAATACGGGTATTTGGCTTTGGCTTCAAATAAAATACAAAGGTATATCCCCCGGCGAGATTTGTATGAGACAGACGCATTACGAATGTTACAAATGGTTATAAAGGTACAACGAGCATAAAATAACAAGCTTTGTCTTGTTTATAATTTCAATTCAAGGAAAAGATAGTTGTGAAATAATAATTTCTCTTACCAGTATATTTAAACTTTTGTGTTATCTTATTGTGAAAAAATATATAGTAAATATAATAATTCATTCAGTGTAAAATTTTGCTAAAATCTTTTGGAAATAAGATAACGAAGATATATATATTTTAAAATTTCACGATTTCGATCTTATATATTATTAATATTAACCTATTAAATTTCAATAAAAACCGTCAGTTCCTATCTCCAATTATACGTCCCCGTTGACACGTGAGAATATTCAAACATATGATTCGGGCGCTCCAACGATTTTATACGCTGGAGCGGCACCACGGCAAAGAACATCCGATGGGACCCGATTATACGGAACGGTTTTGTCGCACATCCTCAGTGACAAGCATATTTTAGTTTGTGACAACTTCTTAAGTTAAGCGACGTTTGCAAACTGTCTGACCGAGAATTAATTATTGATGTTGTGAATAATTTGTGATTCTTTTCCGATCAAGTTAAGTGTAATAAAACTTAAGTGATGATATGAATGATGATGAAACAACTGCTGCGTGTGAACGAAAGACCCAAAAAGGTTTTTAACGCTCCACTTTTCAAAAGAAACAAGAAAATAACCACAAGGGTGTTAAATGTCTGTTTTCCGTGTCCATTGTTTTATAAAACCGATTCTAGAATAGACATTAATTAGAAAAAGAAAGGGAAAAAGGATTTACACCATCTTCCTGTAAAAATGAATAAACATGAGTCATCTCTCAACCACATTAAATTTTGTATGGCAACTTAGATTTGTATACTGAGAAAATACTGGGATATATTTTAAAAATAATTATTAGTTGTGTAAAATTTTGTAGTGCTTTTAATTAAGCTCTGAGAGGCTACGATGAAAGCGAATCCTCTGAAAATGAAGGAATATTTAAGGAATTACCGGTAATTAATTTTAATGAATAATTAGATCATATACTAAAACAACATTTACACAATACAACCGTCTTTTTTAAGAAAAATATTAAATGAAATGGGGGTCGAATGGAACATCTTTTAAAATACCCTTTTAACAGTAACTTATCCTTCAAATATGGGCACATATTCGATTATTTAATGGTTAAAATTCGTAAATGTGGTAATACCTTAATATTTCGAAAGTCAAAATTCCTAAAAAGTTACAAAACTGAAATAATGTATTCCCCACGTGATCCTTAATTGAAATGTTTTATGAGGGTAGGTTTAATACTGTACATTTGCATTTACTGTAATTAATGAAATTCAAATTTTCTCTGTTACAAAATACCTTATAATTAGTAAAATACTGTACTTAGCCCATAAACTCTTATAAGCATATTTGAATTAGAAATCACGTGAGCTAGAAAATATATGAGTTTTGTAAGTTTTTAAGAAAGTTTATTACAAGCTTTAATCTCGAATTTATTCTTTATTATTAATTAAGACAATTATCGATTATACTACGATACGATTATACAGGGTGTGCAAAAAGTCTGGAAACAACTTAAAATCTCCTCTATTTGTTGGCCGATCTAAACCAAATTTGATGCCGTTGTGGAAGAAGATATCATGCGCCCAATGATGGTATCGGCGGTGTTACCACATGTCTAGTTTTTCAGAAAATCTAAAGAATTTTATTTCTAAATTTTTTTTTTATTTTTTACATTTAACAGTAAATGTCTAACACTTTTGGTAAAACATGTTTTATCCCTGATATCAATAGTTTTTGAAATAAAGAAGTTTTAGGATGTTAGGACACCAATATGCCATTAAGCACCTTAGTTTTGAATTATTACAGTCATTGCTAATGAGACACCTTTATTGAAACACCAGATCGAAACATAATCGCGAATAAGGTCACAAAAAGTGTCAATCCAAAAATGTCTTTAACCGAAAGAGAAAGAATTAGTATTCTTATGATGAGAGGGTATGACGATCGGGACAGGTCTTACGAAGAAATTAAAATTGTATTTAATGACGCATTTGCAAACCGAACCCCCATTTCAAAATCCACCGTTTTAAAAAACTGTTTGACGATTTGACGAGACGGAAATTGTAGACATAGGCGACGATCAGGGCGACCTAATACAGCAACAAATGAAGAGAGCTTAAATATGTTACACACATTTGTCGAAACCCCTTTTTCCTCGTTAAGAAAAACTTCTCAATCAGTTGATGTCTGTTTTAAATCCGTGAATAATGTTTTAAGAAAACATAAATATGATCCTTACAAAATTCATTATATTATGAAGTTAATATGAAGCAACATTCATGTTAAATAATAAAGTCAAGAGACACAACTGCGGATTTTGGAACGATGAAAATGCCCATTGGATAAGAGAATGTCATACACAAGGTCCTGAAAAATTGAATGTATGGGCTGGACTCGTTCGTGCCACAAGGTCGATTTTATTGAAGGACATTTGAAATCACAGCTTTACCTTGAAAAATCAAATTGCGCGTACTATCCAAAACGTAATGGGTCCGAATTATGTAATTACATACTTCCAACAGGACCGTATTTTGGAGAAAACGTGCGCTGCATTTTAAATAATACATTTCCAGACAGGTGCATTGGAAGGAGAGGCCCTATCGAGCCTAGGTACCCTGATTTGGCGCCCAACGAATATTTTTATGGGGACCGTTAAAGAATAATGTTTATGCAATCAAACCTCAAGATCTGGCTGAATTACAGCGTCGAATACTGGATGAAATGGAATTAATAACACGAGAGATTCTATTTAAAAAAATTAAAATTCGTTAGATTTTCTGAAAAACTAGACATGAACAAGAACGCCGATACCATCATTAGGTGCATAATATCCCCTTACAGTACTGTATCAAATTTTGTTTAGATCGGCCAACAAATGAAGGAGATTTTAAACCGTTTAATGGAAATATTACCTCGCGCGCAACTATATTAGCCGCGGAGTTGCTGAAAGCAGGAGATAATAATTATTTGGAAATATTTGTATGCCTAATTCAGTTGAGATCTATGCGACTGCTACATACTGGCAACACTAGCCGTTAAATTGTGCTGAGCTGCGCAAAAATCTCTCGATGGATCCCTACTATATGGAATACAATGCAAACATTAGGATCCATTTTGGGGTGTTTTAATTGACATTGGATAGATCGGGTATACGAAGTATTATCTCTCTTTGATTTAGGTAAAAAAAGTTCTTTTAAAAGATGTATCACTCGGCCCCCTTTTCAATTTATTTTTTTTTAATGGTACCTAGTTACCATTTTGAATTTTTCAATCGCGAAATAAGCACAAAAAAAAATTATTGGGCTATTTATTGGAATGTGCCAAGCTTTGGCTTATTTGGTTTAATATAAGGGGAGAGGGGCATTAAATAGCCGCACCGTATATAAAAATTATATAAAAGCATCTTTTCATGTTTTCATGCATGCATCTTCACATGTTCAGGGTGTCTGGTTATATTTTAATCAGGATCTACGAGTTAACTTTCAGAGATATCAAAAAATATTATATACAAAAGTGTTTTCAGTCAAGGTAAAAATAAAAATCTGGTGGATGGTAGATTTCTTGATATCAAATAATGATAGATGTCAATGGCGTAGGCAGGATTCTTGGGATATATTGATAAAAACATCACATCTTGAAGAGATGCAACACAATTTTAATTAAATTGTAAGAAAAAAAATATAAAAATATTAGAAGCCTATCCAAACACAAAATCATTATGAAAGTTATTAGCGTAAAAAGTTGGTATTTTAAGAGGTGCATATGTTTAATAATAACAAAATAAGAACATGTTTAAGGATGTAAACCGTACTGTATACTTAAATATCTAGGCATCCCTCAGTTAGCTCGCTAGATACTGGTAGGGTAAAGGGTTTTTAAAAATATGCTTCAAAAATGAGTAAACTGATTTTAATGTAAAAATGTATGTATCTTGAGGACATAAAATTATGGACGATAGTGGCGTACAGACTATATATTTTTGGAAGCATACTAAAATATAAAGTACACCGATTTGAGTCAACCTGGAAACAAAACTTGTATAGGTAAATGTCTTGGAACCACCCAAGTCATTGGAGTATATTTAATGTTTTTTTTAAGAATATAAATCAAAAAGAGAAAACAATGTTGTAAAGGAAAGTAGTTCCAGGTGTATGGGCGTACAAATCGAGAAAAGTACTATATTTTTCCAAACACATTTTTATTGCACACTAGTGTGCCGAGATGACAGGTGAAGGGTGGCAATTATTATAATTACTATTAAATTAAATGTTATTGTAATATATGATGAGTTAATTTTTTTGTTAGATTGAGATATTAAATGTCGGATTTTACTTTAGATCGACTGAAAATTTTCAAATGCGTTTTTAACAGTTATATGTAACTTTTCATTTCAGAAATTGCGGTTTCCTAATGTAGCAATAATTGATGAAGAAAAGAGCATCTTTACTTTAGTTTTCTAACAAAACCGTCGGTTAACGCATATGAAGAAATACAATTTCAAATCACCACTATAGGGTACATTCAGAATGATACCAGATTTTCTTCAGATCGACACATGGAGGCGTTTGTCGTACCTCTCCTCTAAACTGAAATGGGGATGAAGACCGTTGGCCAAGCGAGAAAGTAAAAGACGGAAGTGGTCCGTAAAGTGAATTGTGAAAATGAGCGGCAAATTTAAATTCCACTACAAAACTCAAGAAAAATCCTAACTTCGTGACGTGGAACTACCAAAAGTGCATAAGTTTAAATTTCATGTACCTGTTTTGTATATTAAAATTAACAGGAAACATTCTAAATTTAAAAATAAATATAAAACAAAATACTCCTTTTGTTTACTTCGAAATTAAATAAACTTAAAATATCCATTCTTAAACATTACTGTTTAAATCGAACCTATAGGCAATCCAACTTGCTGTGAACATATCTCGATATGACTTGAATCGTTCACCAAGTGAAACAATTTGCCTCATTAAAAATAAAATGCCACATAACTATCCGAGATAAATCGCTAAGCGATACGTGGCGCATAATTTAAATTAAAGACAGTGTAAGTCCAACAAGTAAATTTTACACTAAATAAAACGTTTTTAACTTTAATTTCCACTATATTACATAAAACCATGATAATTGTTTCGACACACATTGTCTTCTTCGGATGGAATTTACAGTTCAAGTTTCTTTTACAATGAGATACTGTTATTTAAAACATTTCATGTCATCCTTATTTACAAAAAAATGTCAGCTTCTAATTTCTTTATTCACAGGCTTCTAAAAGAGCTAAATTTAATTAAACAGATAGCAGTTAACAACGGAAACAATGCAGGTATTGCAGATAAAATAATCGCCAAAAAATCTTATAAAATATCAATCAATTTAGTTTCACATCAGTTAAAAACGTCAACCACAGCACTTAAAAGTATAATCCATATCAGTAAATTTAGTACCAAAATTTCTAAACACCTTTCTATAAATGGATTAAAAAACAATTTTGATACTAACAATACGTTAGGGAAAATAATAAAAAATAACAAAATCACTCAAAACAAAAAGAAGAAATCAGGAGTGTAATTCGTGTCCTAAAATGTTAATTTACATTACGCAACTCATCTACCAAACGAATCATACACATTTGATGACAATTTTATAATTCTTCATTGTGAAATAAAATCAAAGAAACTCAATTAAAAGTAAATTTTAATCATAATTTCGTCTGGTCGAAAAAAGGTCGAAATTTGTCACCAGCACTTATTTTGGATCCTGTCCACTTAAGCCTTTAAAATTGCCTTAGCTGTGGGCTTATATATATATATATATATATATATATATATATATATATATATATATATATATATATATATATATATATATAAATATATATATATATATATATATATATATATATTAAACACAAAGATATGCCCCTGAGGGAAGAGATTTATTTGAGACAAACACGTTACAAATGATAGTAATGGTATAACTGACGCCTGCAAACAAGCTTTGTTTTACTTGACAATTTCGGTTTAGTTTAGAAACAATGCACATTTCGCGTAAAGTTTGGAAATCATAACTATTTCTCTAACTTAAATAGCAGTATAGGTAAATGCATTTA